>CXYZ01005345.1:128419-219916 GCA_900006705.1 Sonneratia caseolaris | reverse complement strand
TATATATATATATATTGAAATATTATAGTTTCAAGATTCGGGATTATTTGAGATGTTTTTGGATTTCGAAATTTAGGGTTTTATTATGATTTTTACCTAATAATTAGTTATGTGGGGATTTATTTTTAAAATTAAAGCAACGGGTCATAGGTTAGACAGTTCTATAATTATGGCTGTTCATTCTATAAATTTAGAGGATAAAATACATTATTTTTTCATTCTATAAATTTAGAGGATAAAATACATTATTTTTGGACGCAAAAATTCAAGAAAGCTATGAAATGGACCGTATGGGCTCTTATAACTTGTCTAATTTTGCTGATGCACCGGTGATTTATGAACATTGCCAACCAAAGTTTTCACTTTATTATATGGATTGATATTGCCAACAAATCCCTTAGGGCACATGATGAGCAATGATTCGTTTTCTTATATAACAAAATGCTCATTAAATACATCGATATCAATCTTTCGGCTATATAATATATGTTTTCAGTTAATCTTGAAAATAATTATATTTAAATTAATTATTTTTTATCAAATACAAAAGAAAACTGCCATGATTGATTTATTAAAAAAAAGGAAATTTGTATATCTCAGATGTTAATTATAGAAAAGTAAAGATAATTAAATTTTATATCTTTGTGGTGGATATTCTAGGGTTTTATGTACTCTTCACTTTTAGGGTTTATTAAGCTTTTTAAGATTGATATTTTAAAGGTTTTTAGATTTTTTTTTAAATTTGGAAAGATAACGTTAATATATATATATTTTTATAAATATATTTTCTTTTCATTATTAGCATAGAGATATTTTATTTTTTAAATTAGGACAAAAGGTTATTTCTGTTTCGTGATTTTTAATTAAGTATAACTAATATATATATAAGATTATAATTGTTTATTCTAAACTTCTGTGGGGCAGAATGGACAAACCCCTATTATATTTCTTTCAGAAAACTAGTCACGTGACGATAACGTGAGGGGATTCTCTCACGATGATCAGAGAAGATGTTCACCGGAGCGGTGGGACCGTACGGCGGTGCCCACGTATCATCGTAGGGTGAAGAGAACAACATCGTACAGTGTATAACGGGGAATTATTGATGCATGCCGGTCCGTCGATCTCGAGTAAATTTAATGGGAATCGGAGATATGCATGTAGATTTAGTTGCTTGTCTGTCTAGTACTGATTTGATAATGGCAGTTTCTTGGAATTGTGCTAGTGTAACATGGACAAGTCTAACAACCGTGGGCGTCATCGGGTGGTTTAACACTCATTATCCCAATAGAATGACTCGAGTTCGAGTCCCACCTGCGGCGGAAGTTCTTAACCTCTTAAATGGACCGACCCGGGATGATCCAGATTAATCAGCTGAACAAAGTCCAACTGGATACCGGCGGTTTATACAAAAAAAAAAACATGGACAACTGTTATCATTAATACACCTTATTCATACGTGATTCATATAAATTTATTGGGATAATTCAACGTATTTTTCTTTTAAATAACATTTCAGATTTAAATATTGTAAATTAAGACAATTTATACATGAACATTTATACCATAAATGAGTTGATATTCCTCAAATTTGGATTCATTATGGTCCAATGACCCATATCCAATTATGTGCGAGAATCAATTTATCATCAGCAGCTCAACGGATCAGGAAGGTCGGACGGATCTTGAAAATCCACGACCCTCCACTTCCTAAAGATCTGGCTGCCGAAGATCAAGAAGCCCAGGGAGTACCCGGAGATTGCAGACAGGAACATGCCTCCGTCGAAGGACATCACCGCCAGCATAACGAGGTAGGCTGCCGCCGTTCGAACGGCGTACATGGATGTCTGCAGGATCCCCGCCATCAGGTTGTCGGCGCCGGGCTTGAGTTTGAGTAGCCGCGCATGAGAGAGCCACTCGACGAACACCGAGAGCAGGAAGACGAGGAGGAGGGCCAGTGCGTAGCAGAAGAAGCTGTCGCCGGGCCAGTCGGGGAAGAAGATTTCCGTGCCAGTCTCGGCCCAGGAGAAAGCCATGTTCTTCTTCATTACTTTGAGCTTTAGCTAGTTTAGCTGGGATTATATAAAGATTGTGCTAAAGGAGAGCGGGAGATTGATGCACGAGGAGACAAAAGCCCCGAAAGCGAGCGCAGTCGATGTACTTGCAGAGAACCGGGTCTTAGAATATCTGCGTACTACCACTTTGGCTGTGCGTCCACATTGACGTATGCTGCCTTTTGGCATTCTAATGGTTTCATTACGATCAATAAATACACTGTTTTTTGCAATGCACCTTGACAAGATTAAGAAAACCATTTTCCATTAAAGTTTCAGAGTGCATAGTGATGACGACGCAGCCTTTTTTCACGGTCCATAGCTTAAATATGTGCTTCGGCTTCCACCAGGAAGAGAAAATTTGTGGTTGGACCTATTAAGGTGCAGATTTGCCCGCAAAGTGCCTGCCTCACCGCGCCCATGACGCATAAAGTTAGAAAGGAGATATTTACAGACCCAGCTGATTAAAGTTGTACTACACACTTCACTGTTCGAGTTTGGGTCCAGTTCTACTGTTTTGCAGTACAAAAGACATACGATCTCCACCTCGACCCGACGTGACTGATTCATGTGGGTCCTATAGAAGAATAAGAAGAAGCCGAAAAATATCTGACTGGCCGAGATGGGAGTCTGTGGATGAGCCCAAGCCCGGGGACTCATCGNAGATGGGAGTCTGTGGATGAGCCCAAGCCCGGGAGTCCATCATCACAAACTTTCTTTAGATGGATGTGACGTTAACAACAGCACAAGGCTGGCGATGCAATGGGCTAAACAGCCGAACAACATCAGACATCTGCCATCTCGCAGCTGCTTGAAGTTGACGATGCAATGTGCTTTCCGGAAACGTGAACTAGCTTCTGTACATCTGGGACTGGGGCCTTTGATCGGATAAAATCAACCAACGTCTCCAAGGACCTGTGGGACGAGCCGCCTTCTCGAATACATGAATCGACCTTCTCCTTCATCGCTGCCATCCTCTGCCTCATTTCCTCGCCTTTCTCTATCATTACTTCTCTCACTGCCCTCTCAACTTCCCCTCTCTCGGTCTCACCGCGTCCGAGTTCGATGCCGACCCCCCACACTGCAGTCAGATACCTCGCGTTCACTTTCTGGTCACCGAAGCAGGGCTGGCAGATCATTGGGACCCCTTCGCAGATGCTCTCCAGGGTAGAATTCCACCCGCAGTGGCTCCAAAAACCTCCTACAGAACCGTGGCTCAGTACTCTCCTCTGTGGAGCCCAATTCACTATGCAACCCCTCTCTTCAACAATATCCCTGAAGCCTTCACCAAGGGACTCGAACCCGGTCCACTCAGAACTATGGACGAGGTCGGGTCTAACCACCCACAGGAAGGGATGCCTGCTGTTGGCTATTCCCCAGGCCATTTCCGTGAACTGTCTATCGTCAACGGCAGCTATGCTCCCCAAACTTATATAAATGACAGAGTTTGGACTTTGCTTATCCAGCCAAGAAATGCAACTATAGTCCTCTTCCAGGAGACCAGTAGAGGAAAGGGAGCCCGCAGGAGCTAGTTGGTTTAATGGGCCTAGCGAAAAGATTGGGACTTGATATACTTCCCGAAGCTGTGCTAATGGTGCCTCCTCGAGACACTCGAGTGTGTTCCATATGAGGGCTGAGGAAGTTCTGATGTCACCGGCCAGGGATATCAGCTGCAACAAATTTTCTACACTTCCGAAATGGGAGATTGGGAGATCTTTGAAGCGGAGAGGATGAAGTTCAGGCACAGGAACCTGCAACATTGAGTCTGCAAAGGACCAAGGTAATTCTCTGTTGATTTGACCTCCATATAGTGGCCGATTTCGTTATTAAAAGCTCAAGTAACGGGTGAAGACTAATACTTTTTCTTTGATGTTCCTGCTTAAAGAAATCCATCATAGTGAAAGGTTCATATTGCCAATACCTTGCAATGGAATGTATCCCTGGGCTTTCAGTCGGGATAAGAAGGAGCGAGCCAGTGAGCTTGCTGCACTGTTTGTGTGTAGAACGATAGTAGGGATCTCAAGACGACGGGCAGCTGCTTCCGAGGAGTACATGAGCGCATCATAGATTATGCAAGCTATCCGGTCTCCAGCAAGGAATTCCAGCACAGGTAGTTGGCATTTGGCGTTGAGAGTTAGTATGAGGGAGACAATGTCCCAAGACCTGATCTCGTCTTCCTGCAGGCCATCTTCAATGCATAAGAATTGGAATTCAGGGTGACTTGAGGGATCAGGACGGTTGAAATTTGTGTGAGCAATCGTGATGGAGAAACACTTGGAGTGGAGGATGGCTCCCAGCTGAAGCATAGGAGTCAAATGCCCCTGAAATGGACCTGGGACGAGTACCAGCCTTCGACGCATTCTCTCTTCTCCCTGTTCCATAACTCTACTCGACACTAATCTCTGAAAGACGTAACGGGCAGTTCTGGCTTTCAGCTTCCATTAATCTAGGGGAGCGGGTTTCAATGACGAACAAAAGCTTCGCTGTGCCCAAAATGCCAGTTGTAACAGGACAACAGAGAGGGAAATTTTTAATTCTTAGCGTTGAAAGAGAAAGAGGACGATGACAAGTTACAAAACAACAATGAATTTCATAGATGCACGGGTAGCAGCTGGCAAGGAGGTAGTAGCATCTGGAATTATAAAATCGGAGATTCGCCACTTTCTGCTCGGCGATGGCGATGGCGATGAGATGCCATCTTCCTGTCCTAATTCCTGGAGGACGGTAAAGAGAACTACTTTCCAGGTGACAAAGAGTTATCATACGTACAGTGAAACAGAAGCGTATGTTCTTGAGCAGAGCAGCAGTGGCATGGCATCCATTCCGTGTAGCCCCCGAGATTCACAGAGCCATAACCTTTGTCTTCTTTAGCAATAGGAACCAGGCAATCATTTCATCATGGTGGGGGTGGGTGAACAATGGGTATGCCAAAAATTCCTTTTTTTTTAATCCTCTCCGCATTCCCTAATTATTTATTTCAACTTTCCCTCCTGTCAATTCACAACTTTATTTATTTCCCAGTAAAAAGAATACCTTTTTCCTGTTCTTTTCCAATCTTTATCGCATCAACTTTCAGGCTTTCAAGGTGGCTGGCTTTTGGATATCCAAAGGCGCGGATTCAAAAGCATACACATGGCATCAATCATCCTCCAACTTTCCTTCTCCTGCTCACCCCCCACAACCCCCACTCCCTCTCTCTCTCTCTCTCTCTCTCTTAATCAGGAGACCCAATTTCAATTGATCCCAAAAAAAGCGATTTTTTTTTTTACATACCATGTGCAATATATATGTATACATTGTGCGCACACATCAGTCATCGGGATGCATCATGCGACGATGGTCGGCAGACGGGCCCCACCCCACCCCCCTCCCCGGCGACAAAATAGACTCACATTCCGGTCGATGCAAGAGCTAAAGATTGACGCCCGCGACGTTCTTCCCCCGGTGGTGAGGAAAGGGTTTTTCCATTGAAATGAAAAACAGCTCTCGAGATTGGCCTTTAAAAGCCACTTGCCAGAGAGAATCACCGAATCCAGTGAGCCGGAGCCGAAAGCAAAAATGAAATACATGGGAAAGACTCGTCGGACGGAGGGAGGGATCCATCCCAGTAATGGGACGGGGGAACCGACGGACAGTAAACCTGAGCTGCCCATAATTACTTATTTCCCTCACTCCTGTTTTTTCTTCCCCCCTTGGATTCTCTTTCTCCTTAATCTGACAATCGGGAGAGTCCTTCGGATACTCAACGATTTCTTTCGTCCGTGCAATAATCATTGTGAAAAAAAAATTGGGAATTCAAATTAGAGCATCAAAAATGGTTGCCTCACATGGGGGGTATTTGATCTCGATCAACCGTGGTGAAAAGCGTAATTATGAACGTGTGACTGACATCACCGGATGTCTGGTGCATCTCTACTCTAGTTAGGCCACTCATCCAGATCATAGTTGCAGTGTCCTGGAAATAAACCCGAGTAGGCTATGAAAGGTGTAAGTCATTATGCCCATTACTAGGAATATGTTGGTAAAAAATTATTTTGATTTTCTAAAGGGGGGGAAATTTAGAATCATCCAATCACGAGGCGTAATATCTATTTATTTTTTTTGAGAAAAAAAAGACATAATAGATTAAAACATATAAATATTTTCGTTTTTAGTATTATATTATTTGTTTATTTAATTAATCTTACCGTCCAGGTGAGATGAAAGTCGCGACACATGGGCAATTCATTGGGCCCACTCCGAGAACGAGACCCATCGAAGTGCCAGGTGGAGCCCACCACATTTAATCACAGCCCCCCTTACTTCTATTGTTTAATTATTCTAGGAGTGGAACGACGGAATAGTCGAGGGGAAAGGAAGTGGGGCCCACCCCTAACACTCACACCCCCCCACCCCTGATTGACCGCATGATTAATCCCCGCTCTTCCCTCTCGGCCGTCCGATGAACGATGGAAATAATAATAATAATCATAATGAGTAGTGCAGCAAAAGTGACCCTTTTTGCTCGTGTGAACTGAAGAATTTCTCCCTTTCTTCAGCTCTGCGCTCGCTGCAGCTTTGGAGTTTGTGAAAGAAAAAGAGTCTGAAAGGAGAAAGGCATCGGGGTTACGTTTCAGCCGCTCCTGATCCTCCGAGCCCTCAGCTCCACGGCCAGGCCGCTCGAGCTGACACCTCGATCTTCGCCCAAGGACAGGTCGCGTTCTCCGGGCAATGTGGCTGTGGCATCGCTTACACTCCAGCGCTCTCCGCTTGCAGTTCAAGGGTGCGCTTTGTAGTCTTCTTTCCCTACTAATCAAGATCCTGAAACGAACAATCTCCATGTTTAATGGTGGTGGTGGTATTCATTGTTTAGTCTTACTGCTCGCTTAAGTCTCGTACTTATGTGCATTTTTTTAGTGAATGCCATGTTCTTTCCTGAAGTAGTTTGTTTGTTTTTTTTTTTGCCTTCTGAAACTTGGGTACTTGGATTTCGGTCGGAAATAAGAGTAAAAAGCTTCTCCAAGAAGTTCAGTGGTTTCACCTTCCATATGTTGCCACGACAGACTAAGTCGAGGAAAACATATTTCGACAGCCGAGAAGTGGAATATGGAGATTTTATTTGATCTGAGCATAAATTTAACCACTTCATTGGTCATTTGTGTTTGGAGTCCTTTTGTTTTATAATATGCTGCATCTGCCGTTGAAAAGCGACTGCACTATCCTCAATTTCAAAAAATGCAGGCGGGCTCTGTTTGGTGCTGCTGGGATCTTGTCTTTTTCTCGCCTGCTGCATGAGGCCAGGAGAACTGGATTAGGAGGGGTCGTTTTCTGCCTTTTCTTTCGATTTCGGACAAAAGGGGTTTTAATTTTCAATTTCATGGACCACACCCTATTTCTGCCTCTCATATTTCCGGTTTTACCTCTGCCTCGTAATTTTCCTCTTCCGTTCTTAGAAACTTTGTTGTTTGAGGGTTTAATCCAACTTTCAGTCGTCCCATCCGTTTTAGATTTAGATGTTTGGTCTGTGGTATGCGGTTGCCTTTGTGCAACTGTTGATTGAAGGAAAATAGGATTCCAACTACCTGACTCTAGGTTGTGGTTTGTTCCAGAAGTCTCTCTGTTTTGGAATGTAGATGCAATGAATGAACTAAGGGAGCTCAAATTGTAGGATCTGTATCACCGTCTCCTTGTCATAATGAGCCAAAACAACTGCAGAAGAGTCTGAGGGATCAAGAGAAAACAGCAGAAGCACTTCTGGAGTTGTCCCGGGATGATGGAGTTTATCTTTATTAGTAACAGGGCAAACCCATAAGCTCACTAGCGTTCCAACCCTGGTGACTCTGCTGAAGAACTGAATAATTCTGTTAGTTTTTCTGTGCTGATCTGAGAAATTGAAATGGAAATTCTTTCTTGTGTTTCTCCTTTGTACCCTTATTCTCTTCAATTTTACCCGTGAAGCTTATATCCATTGTTGTATTCTACAAATTTTGCCGTGGATTTCTGCTGTATTATAATTTTTCCATTCTATCCTTCTTTTTCCTTCAGGCCCTTATTTTCTAGTCAAATTCAAGTTTGAAGGCTCCTGACATGTTTTTGCTCCTTCTCCTGGAATCCTACAGTGTTTGCGTAGCAAAAAATGGGCACTTGTGTGAAGAGCTGCGTGGAGGCAGCAAATTGCAAGGCATTTGATTGAAGCCTTTGCTGAAGTATATAACGTGTCCTCAGATTGTCTGGATCAAAGTAAGAGTTCAAGAGATTTTGCTAAAACAAAGAACTATTGGTTTGAACACGAGGTCTCTCTAAGATTATAGTATGAAGCTGGGAGAGAGGTTTCTAGCAGAAAACTCCAATCTTTCTTATGCTGATCTCCATTACAAAATCACAAAGGATGCAGAAGAGATGTGGCCAAATTCACGGGATGACCAGAAGAGGGCTCTGAGAAGCATGAATGAGGATGATGAGCTTGTTAGGTACATGTCCAATCTGCCAAGTTACCTCAAGAGAGGTGAAACTGTCAAAGAGAAAGCATATAGCATTGGAGTCCTTGACTGGGAATGTCTAGAGAAATGGCAACATATGCATAAGCATACAGTACAAAGAACTAGTAGGTATTCTACCTCTAGTGCCAGCACATCTTCATCACACCCAACAGAGGCATTGTCCAGTCACTCCAGTAGAGGTCGTAGTTGCTCTCCTGTTAACCATAGGATGCATCATCCTTCAGTTCAACCCTATCCAGTAGCTTCCCCTGATATAATTGATCGGACAACTACCAAATCTACTGGGAAAAATGCTTTTGCAGTGGTAGAGAGCAAAAGTTTTCTTGACAATCATCTTTGTAGAGCACATGTCATTCATGCATCAGATCGAACTCTCAAGCTCTGGAATGGAAACAAGACAGAAGAGAGCAAGAGAAGAGGGCTTAATTCTAAGATGTTTCGGAAGATTGAAACACCATCGTTGACACAAGTGAAAAGTGATGTAGGAAGCTCTTGTCTGAAGGAGAAGGCAGAGGTCCAAGACCAAGATCGTGGGTTTGAAAAGACGGATGAGAGACTACGAAAATCTAATACTGGTAAATCCGTGAAACTTGCTGAAAGGCCAAATAGAGTTGTTATGGTTCTGCCTAGAAACATCCCTCGCAGTGGTAACTTTGAAGTGTCCCAGCTCCCAGATCCCACTGCCAGTTCAAAACAGAACTCATCGGCAGGGTCAAGTTCAGGAAGCACTTTGGGAAAACGTTTGGATGTTCACCGGCTGGAGTTTGATTCCAAGTTCTCAAAGATCAATCGGCCAATCTCGGTAGGTGCAGGCCCTACAGTGTTATCATCTGATGTACTTTGTCCTCTTCCTGTATCAGCTAGAGCTCCAAGGAGTCCTTGCAGAAGTAGAAATGCTGAAATTAGAACTTCAAGGGTTGCTTTGGTGGATGATGATGCTGGCAAGTTTTCTAAGGGACTGGATGCAAAAGCAAGCGAACCATCAAGTGAAAAGGTAAGAAGTCCATCGCCCTTCCGCCGATTGAGCATGAGTGTCAGTAAGATTGTTAAGAGCTACAGCTCAAAGGAGCCAGTTTCATCAGAATCAAGTGTTGCCCGTACTTATGAAAAATCATGTCCGGAGAACCTCGAGTTGTCTGCTACTACTCCAGCTAGATCCAGGTCCAGCCCCCTGAGAAGGATGCTGGACCCATTACTGAAACCCAGGGAATCTAATTGCAATTATTCAGATGATCCAATGGAGAAGAATTTGGAACCTAGTGACCGAGTTTCTAGGTCATCAAAGGGGCTGCCAGATTCTTCAGCTGTACAACTGGCAAAAGCCAAATTGGATTTAACCAGCTGTAGATCAATCAATGTTGATAAGTCGTATGTGGAAATGAAGGCTGGCTCATCAATGGTTCAAGCTCTTCTCCGAGTGACAATCAAGAATAATCATCCCTTGTTCACTTTTGCTGTTGACAATGATGGAGACATTCTTGCGGCTACAATGAAGGAATGCAACAGCTCCTCGGTAAAGGATAAGCAAACCTGGATCTACACATTCCTCATGATCCAGGAAGTCAAGCAAAAGAATGGAAGCTGGATAAATCAGGGAGGGAAGGGCAGAAGGCAGGATTATGTCCCTAACGTTGTGGCACAAATGAAGGTTTCTGCTTCCCCCTTGTCAAACTTGAGGGAGTTTGTCTTGTTTTCAGTGGAGTCGAGAAAGCAGAATCTGCATACTTCTGAATTGCAGCCTAATAATGAGCTTGCAGCAATTGTCTCCCAGACCCCTTTGAAAATTTACCCATGTCCGCTCATGAATGGGCATCGGGGTGCTGTCTCTGATGACTTGGATCAGGAGCATTCTGTCAATATGACTGTGATCCTTCCTGGTGGGGTCCATAGTTTACCAAGTAAGGGGGGGCCGTCTTCATTGATTCAGCGGTGGAGATCAGGTGGTTCTTGTGACTGTGGAGGTTGGGATCTGGGTTGCCAACTGAAGGTTCTCTCTGGAGATCATCACTTTGGAGAGAAACTGACACCAGAAGCTCCATCGACAGCTGGTCATTTCGAACTTTTCCCTCAGGTACTGAAAAAATTCTTTTTACTCTGACAATCATTAGATCTCACTCTGTCAATATTGATATACATGTTTGATGGACGCGCCATCTACAGGTACACACTCAAGAAAATCGGCCGTTGTTTGCTTTGGCACCATTCAGGGATGGAATTTTCTCGGTTGAGTTCAACTCATCGCTCTCTGTGCTACAAGCATTCTCCGTGTGTATAGCAGTGCTAGAAAGTAGAAAGATGATCGAGAAGTGGGAAGATCGAAATCTTCATGTAGGAAAGTCTTCCGGTGAAACCTTGCGTTCTTCCAACGGGGATATTCCTACAGAGTATGTTTCTAATCCTCCCCTTTCTCCCATCGGGAGAGTATAGTGTGGCAAACAAATAAAATCACCTCGTAGTAGCCCCATATAGCACTTATCTATAATCAACTTCAGCAGTCGAAGTTAGTAGCTTGTGAGAACGACTCTCGTGTCCCAGATTACCTGCAATAATCGTGTCCCAGAAGGGACCAGGATGCGGTGTTCCTTTTGTGTTAAGCTCCTGCATTCTGATTAGTATTTGGCAGCTTCGGAAAGTGTACCCCGGAACGGCTGTTTGTTCATATTAAGTGTGCATATTTCTATCCTTCTTCTGCATCTGTCAATAGTGATGAGGTTTTTTAGCCTTTGACCTGACCCTTCGCACGCTTGAAGACGACTGTGATCAATCATGTACAGTGATGCTAACACTCCATGACCGTCCGATTATCTTGCCGCTGTTTCTTTTTCTTTAAGGGGACGGAAAGTATTTTTCAGTTGCGTACCCTCTCACTAAAACTTACGGAAATAGGAAGAAAAAACCTTTAGTTGCAGCCAAGACAGCCAAAATAAGAATAATAAAAAAAAAGAATTACCGTATCTGAGTTTAATGGTAAGTATTAAATAATATAATATAATATAATATATGATAAATTAATTAGTTATTATGATATTAAATAATAATAATAATAATAGTCAACCAATTAATTAATGTCAAAACTGCAAAGGGGCAATAGGAAGGAAGACCGATCACGCGCTCTCTCCGGTGAGGGCAGTATCCTGACAGCGGAATCCTCTCGATCCTCGCCTCGGTTATAACTGATGATATAGACATATTCGCTTCCCGATACACTCTGAGCATATCTAAATTTCGATCTAATCGATGCTTGGATCCGATTTGATTCTGTTCAATCTTCGGCTGCGCCTCACTTCCGACTTGTCGAAGTCGTCAGCGGGTACTGAATTCGACTTCCCGGCTCTCGCTTGGAGGGCTCACGACACTAGTATCAGTCTAAGGCGGATGGGCGATTGACCTCACACGACCTGGCTCTGATCAAGAAATGCCTGTCTATGTTGCTCGTGAAGCTCCTAAGGTTTTCTTCGCTCTCAGAATGATCTCATCTTTGTCCCCACTTCAGTCTCGAATTTTTTCCTCTCTTTTTAATTTATGCCTCTTCATCATAACATTGGATATGCTGTAAAATCCCGGGTTTCACTTGAAGTTGTGGAGGAAGATTTGGTTGGAGGTGTCCGTAGAGATTGCACTTCTCTCTGAGAATTGGAAGCACCTTCTGGCTGGGATTGTTTTCCAGGTTTGGCTTCATCATTGAACTGCTTCTTCATCCTTCATCAATTTGGGTTGACGAAGCTACTTAGACGATGATGATCTTGTTTAATTTGATGCTAAATGATACCGCTACTTTTTAGTAACAAGCTTACAATACGATAGTCTCGGTTCTGTAGTTAAAAAGGTCATTGGTAATTCGCACGTGGCTGCATAGAAAATTTGTGAGCAAAAGACCCGGAGATGTATCAATACTGCAGAAGAAATGGTCATTTAAATTTCTGTAACTCAGTGAATGTGGCTACGAAGTAATGCTGCACGCATCAGTTCCTTGTAGTTCAGTATCCCAGCTTAGAATTTCACTTTCTATCCATTTAGCAAGGTAGCTCCAGGGTTATTTGTCTATGAACTTAGGCAGTTGAAATTGTTCAGCAAGTGCTCTGCTCCTGCGAGGTATAGCTTTTCCTGTTTCTTGTTGATGATTTTTTTTCAAAAGTTGTGAAAATGTCTATCAATTCCTTTCAGCTTGTGCATGTTGTGGTGCCATCTTTCCTATTTTTCTTTTCTAGGCAGGACCTATTCTCCTTTCATTTGGCCTTTTGTAGTAACTAAGGGTTCTGTTGGGTTTTGGAAATTGGAGGGTTGGTGAACTTACTTTACTCTCCACCATTGGCAGTACATTCATGGAGTGGCTGCTCATGGAGTTCACTACTTGCATCGACCTGGACCAACACTCCAGGACATTGGGTTTTTGCTTGTTCCTGTAAGCAGTGCACTCTTGTCTGTTTTCTTGCCATACATATAGCAAGCTGGTTTTTGCAACTGTCTTCTCTTTACTTTGAAGGAACTAGGTCAAGAAAGAGCTTATGTCAGCGAGTCTCTATTTGCAGTTATCTTTTGTTCCTTTGTTTTGGTAAAGTTCCATGGCTCCCTCTACTTTCTTTTTACTTGATTTGCTTGGTTGTGGCTTCAATGCTACAAGTTCCTGTATTATAAAAACTGTCTTTATGATTTATTTAGTGCAAGGCATCTTACCAGTTATTCTTTGTTGCAGTGGACATTTCACCCTTTTGTTTTCCAGAACAAAAGAATCTATACAGTCCTCATGTGGTGTAGGGTTCTTGCTTATTTAGTTGTAAGTATGGTCCATCTCTGACAGACTTAATAATTTTGGTGAAAACTTCTTGGTGCAATAGTTTTTCAGGTTAGCTTTGTTTCTACTCAGTCCTGATACTCTTACAATGTGAGTAGCAATTAATTGTGTTCCTTTCCCCCANGCTTTGTTTCTACTCAGTCCTGATACTCTTACAGTATGAGTAGCAATTAATTGTGTTCCTTTCCCCCCAGGATATTTGATATTTACTATCCTCTGATCATTTAGGTATAAAAATTTTAACACCTTCAGCTTGTCTTTAATAGTTTGAAAAGGCATATTTTTGTTAGACCCCTACAACACTAACCAACTGGTTTCTTCATTACATCATATTTATGCATAAAAATAAATGCTAGCATGCAGCATGCGATTTTAGTGAAAGTTCTGACTGCTGAGTGAGATTTTACTGATTCCACTTAACAATGTTCTGGGCATATTCAATTGTTTTATAGGCATGCCAAATTCTCCGCATTCTCACATTCTATTCAACTCAGCTACCAGGTCCAAACTACCATTGCCGTGAGGTAAAACTGACTTTGCTGCTGCTACAATTTCACATAGATTAGCATTGGAGCTTAGCTTCATTAGCATTGTGTGATTTAAATTATGGTTGTTTCAGGGATCAAGACTTGCTAGGCTGGCCCCTCCAGAGAGTGCGCTTGAAGTGCTATTACTGAACTGTATATTTTATCGCACATTTTTTTCTCCTTGTCAGGAAAAAATCCTATCCAATTTTGTCATTTTTCTGAAAATTTGGATTGCAGTTCCTCGAGGGATTTTCTATGGGTGTGGTGACTTGATTTTTTCTTCGCACATGATCTTTAGCTTGGCATTTATTCGCACATACCATAAGTATGGTGTCAGCAGGTAACTCATTTCGAAGTAGAAAGATGATTTCTTCTGACAGTCTTCTTCTGCCATCCTGTGGTTTCTCCGATAGAGCAGAATGAATATTTATCCCAAAAAAAAATAGAGGTGGCTGATGGATCTCTATTATCCATTTGAAAAATACATGGAGTTTGCTGAGTATTCCTTTTCTTTTTTGGCCAACGTGTGCTGGTTATTCATTTCAGTCCTTCATCACTCGTTCTTCCATACAGGTTTATCAAGCTGTTTGCATGGTTACTAGCTGTGGCACAGAGCCTGTTAATTATAGCATCTCGCAAGCATTACACAGTTGACATTGTAGTCGCATGGTAAACATGAATTGCTGATTGGACATTGAAGGTATGTTTGAGGAGCGGAAATTCTCTTGTAGCCTCATCAATTTTTTCTCTCCACAGGTATACTGTAAATCTGGTAGCTTTCTTTGTTGACAGGAAAT
Organism: Sonneratia caseolaris; assembly: GCA_900006705.1. Taxonomy (NCBI): domain Eukaryota; kingdom Viridiplantae; phylum Streptophyta; class Magnoliopsida; order Myrtales; family Lythraceae; genus Sonneratia; species Sonneratia caseolaris. The sequence goes on along the minus strand of CXYZ01005345.1, from coordinate 205,267 downwards.
TGCCAGGTTAGCATTCTTTGCGTTCCCTCTTTTCTGCTGTAGGGTACTTTTAGTGATCGAGCAGTCGTTTGAGTCAATCTGCTTTCCTAGTTGATTTTTATCTGGGTAAGTAGTGACCCGTGTTGGCTTCACTGCAGAGCTGCCTGATAGATGCTCTGCTTCACCGTCTTCCTCGTTACTTCCTTCTAGTGCCAAAGATAAGGACAGCAAGAACAAAGAGGAGAGGTTCAGTCTCCTTAACGGGATCACTGTAAGCACATAGGTCGAGAAGGTTGATATACTAACCTCCAATGACAGCATTACCGGCTCCATTTGATTTTCCAGTGCTTAAAGTTCTTGCAGTTTGTTTAGACGTCTCATGCATCTGTTGTCTCAGGATCGGTGTTGGCAAAATGATGAATTGTTACTTCTATAGACCACCAAAACACAAGCTGAAGATAGCTGTGTTGCTGACTTATATCTTGTATGCACCGACTTTCATGTTTGAGCCTGTCGCTATCTGGACTCGTACTTGCGTCCTGATTTGCGTGCCCCAGTTAGTTTCTCGCATGTCCGAAGGCCCTGCTTTTTGGGACCATGACATTTGACATCTTCCTCTGCCAAGTACAAGGAGGCTGCTAGCCAATTGGAGAAACCGAATTGGGAATGGACTACAGGGTGTTGAATCTGGTGTGCGAGCTAACTTCTGATAGAATGTACCAATTATGATGAATGCCATCTGGTTGCAGGCAAAAATAAGAAGATCGATCTTTTTGAACTGAGAGTACATTCTTTTTAAGCAACTCATTTACACTGAAGTTGAATGGTTGATACGATTAGCTTGCGAATTGGTGGTAGCCTCCGCAGTTTGCTCTTTTAACTGTACTAAGCAAAACTAGAAAGGAATTATATGCTCTCTGTTTCAACACTACAGGCCCCGAGATCATTTCTGGAAATCTATTGCAAGATAAATTACCTAGCATCGAACTCACGGAACCGCAAAGTATTTAAAGGGTTGAGGACCTTCCCCTTTTCCCTGTGTGAGTGTGAGGTCCGGTCCAGGCAACTAATTTCTGCTAAACGGGTAATCCATCATCGTCTTCCTCCAGACACACCTCAGGTGAATGCCCGAAACTTCTCATATGATCCACCAAACCATCAAGGATGGATAAGACTAGAACCAAGCCTTCATCCGACACCTCTTCTACTCTGAATCTGTGAACCTTATTAGATATTTCAATCCAACTGTACCCGGGACAGGTCCTAAGCCCTCTATCCTTCATCATCTTCCTCACCCTCGCAGCTTCATCCCAGTAACCAACACTGGCATATAGATTAGCAAGCTGCACATGAGTGGCAGCACATCGAGGGTCCAGCAGCAACCTACTCTCCGCAGCCTCAATCCCAATCCAGACGCTTCCATGGACCCTACATGAGGAGAGCAATGATCCCCATATCACAGCGTTCGGTCTCATAGGCATCCTCTCAATAAAGCTCCGAGCCTCTTTGACCTTCCGGCTCCTACCCAGGAGGTCTACAATGCAAGAGTAATGGCCCAGTTCAGGCTCCACCCCATGCCTGGCCATCGAGTCAAAGTAATATTGGCCTAGTTCCAGCAGGCCTGCGTGGCGGCATGAGGATAAGATGCCAAGGAAAGTGATCCCGTCGGGTTTGACACTCCTCTGCTTCATCTCCTCGAGGAGCTCAATTGCCTGAGCTGCCTGGCCGAACTGGGCATGGCCTGCGATCATTGAGTTCCATGAAATGATGTCCCTTGTGGCCATTTCCCTGAAAATCTTCAAAGCATCCTCAATGTCCCCACACTTGCAGTACATGGAGATCAGAGAGTTATTGACGTGCGTGTGCGAATCAAAACCTGCAGTGACTGTCTGGCAGTGGACGCTCCTGCCCTGCGCAAGGGCCCCGCTGCCCATGCAGGCAGCCAAGAGGCCCACGAAGGTGAGATCGTTAGGCTCTGGGCCTGAACTCTTCATCGAGCTGTAGAGCATTAAGCAAGCATCTACCCGCCACTCCTGGGCATAGCCCGAGATCAAGGCAGTCCAGGAAACAACATTCTTCACGGGGATTTCATCGAGCACCTTGCGTGCGCTGTCCAGCTCGCTGCATCTGCCGTACAGGGCGATCAAACAACTCCCCACGTAGGAATTGCCAAAGAATCCCGTCTTGACTGCCAAACAGTGGAATTGAAATCCGCCGCAAAGATCCTGGGTGGACCTGCATGAGCTAATGGCACGCGAAAGAACAATCGCGTCGACCGCTTCCCTTCCCATCCGAGAATGAGGCCGAAAAGAAATCGGCTCCGGACTACCGCGAGTTTCTGGTACAGGGACTTCGTCGAACAGGCTGCGTGCATTTGTGTCATTTCGGAAGAAGTTTTCAATGAGCCTATGGTGGCTTTGGCGGGGTGTGGAGACATCAGGTTTTGGGCCAATAAGGTCGAGGATTCTCAGCACTTTGTCTAGTCTCCTGCTTGGATTCGGTTCAGTAGACTTGGGAGGAGCAGAGGAAGAATGGGACACGAGACAGCGCAGTGAGAGCGTGTGGAAAAGGCTGGCTGGGAAGGATGGCCCGTCCACCGACAAGAGGCTTCTCATTCCAAAGCAGAGCCCATCAACACCCGCTTAGCTCTTGATTCAAGAGGGGGCAGAGCCAGATCACAGTCACTTGCGGTGGCTGAGGCGACTGCTTTAGCTGCATCTATGGCTACCTCACACGACCGGAATGGAAGAAAGTCCTTATTATCTATCTCTTNCACTTGCGGTGGCTGAGGCGACTGCTTTAGCTGTGCATCTATGGCTACCTCACACAACCGGAATGGAAGAATGTCGTTATTATCTATCTCTAGTTGTCTTTTATAATTACAAAACAACCATCGTTTTTGCACTAAATTCCCCGTTCTTTTTTTTTCTTTGTTACAATTAAGCTCTTATCATCTTCTTCTTTTTTTGTTTTTCGATTTGGTCCCTAAATGAATTGGTCGGGTATGGTTTTATGCGACAAAATCCCTGGTGATTTATTTATTTATTTTTCATTTATATTCATAGATAGAAGAGAGAATACTATGGATTGCAAGAGATAAAAATTCTGATTATGGATCAATGTAAATTGTAATGGGGCATACAATCATATGACATACTCAAATAATGTCACAAACTATGGCACATGTGCTACCAAACTTAGGATCACTATTTCATTATTACAAGTTTGAAATTTAGTTTGCACGAATGGTTTCTCATTCATCCGAGCTATTTCATAAATAAGAGGGAGCTACCTGAACTTTCAATTCCGAACTAACACTTGACCATTTATGAGATATGATACTTATGAACAAGTTACGGGGTTAAGAACCCCAAGTTACGTACTCAAATATCGCATATTTTTCTATTAAAAAAAAGAATCATTCTTGAACATTTCCAATATTTTTATTGATACTGGTGTGCCCATTGAGATATTCTTGTCACAACATCAGTGCTTAAAAGCCTTGTGGTTGGAGGAGACCTATGATGGCCATGAGGGAGAGATTGGTGGTGGAGCAGTTGAAGGTTGCATCGTTTAACTATGTCTTTTATGCTGCCGAGGACCGGACCTTTCTAGGGAATAATCCTCTGGGCCAGCATTCAAACATCTTTCCTTCCCTCTCACCACTGGCCAGGGATTTAGAATCAAGTATGCCATTGTCATGGGAGGGAGGAGCAAGGGCAAGAGCGTTTCGGGTCGGATAGTTTTCTTTCTTCTTTCTTGTAGATGGTCGGTCACCGACTTTTTTGGAACGGTCTTTTCATACTCAAAATGCCATATCAAAAGTCATTTAGGTCATGAAAAAAAAAAAACAGGCAAACATTGCTTTGGTGCACCTTTTGGGGTGGTTTTTAGGGCCCAAATTTCAATTAAAAAAATGTTATTATTTAGAATGAGTTGGTGTGCAAAATAAATTCCAAGCAGTGATATAATAATCAAATATAAATCCTTCCAAATTTGACACAAAATTAATGGAGGCCGAGTATATGGAAGTGAATATTAGGTGTTTGGTTATAGTTATAATTGGTAAAACAAAAACTACTAAATATAATGGTAGGATTTAAACTGATCCCAGCTTTCTTCGGTACGGTCGAAAATTTCAACCCATGCACGAATGCTTTGTGCTTCGTGCCACTAGCAAAAAAAATATCCTTAAAACGACACGTAAATAATTTTGAGCATTAAAATGAACTTTTATGCGTTATAATTTACTGCATAGTTTTTTTTTGGTATTGTATTGGGGCCTTGCCTATTTGTGCCCGGTATACCTTGATAGGGCGATGCTTATGAAGGATATAGCTCCAATGACTATCGGCAGCTAACATATTTAACAAAACTCGACAAATCAATTACAGACTGACCCTTCTTACTTTTATTTTTGTGCAGAGAGACCCCTCTAAACTCTTCAACTATTACAATTGACCCCTTTCCCTTAACACATTCTTCACCTAAAAAGCCAACCGGTTATAAAAATTAAAAAAAAAAAGCAACCTTCATGCTCGACAGGAGGAGAGGGAGCTGGGAGTCTCTGCAGCGAAGCAAGCATGCATGCATGCAAATTCATGGCCCTCAATCCCCTGGGGCCAGCCATTAATCAGGAAGAGATGGGCTAGAGGCCCGCCAAATACAAGCGTCATCAGGTAAAACCACACTGAACCAATTTTATTTTACCTCTTTTGATATTCTAGATGGGGGAGCAGGATACAGTAGACTGAGAATCACAGAACACAAAGGAANACCTCTTTTGATATTCTAGATGGGGGAGCAGGACATAGTAGACTGAGAATCACAGAACACAAAAGGACTCACTGCGTATACAGAGTCGTGCAAGTGCAACTGACGAATGCATGATCATCTAGCCCTCAAAACGTCCTCCAAGAAATAAGGCTATAGAATAGAAATGAAATACGGAGAAGCGCTGGGATTTACGTGGGGCTGAACTGAAGCAAACAGGGAGTTTCAGTGAACCAAGGTATCATTAGGCAGAGACGAACTTGAAGCTCTCTCCTCCTTCGATGCCGAATGATGTATGCCGGTGGTCCTTCACATCTCTATTTGGAAAGTCTGCAGAGTGATGAGAAGCCATTGGCGGGGGAATCGAAGCTCTCTCTTTGAACTCCTTGCGGATTCCCCATAGTACGTCCACACATCTCCTCATGGAGGGTCTTGATTGTCTCGTAGGGCCAAGGCATTTTCGAGCAAGTTTCAGCACATCCTGATGAGCTTTGACTGATGCGGGACTTCTCTGTATCCTCCAGTCCATTGCAAGAACTGACTCTTCATTCTTCAGCTTTTGCATTGCCTGCACATGCTTATAAGGCGAGATCAGCACCAGTATCCCTAAGAGCTTGCCTGCTCAGTTGATTAAGTTCATAAATCTTTTGGTTGTTACCATTATGCTACCTAGAGGCTAGAATTAATGTAACTTCGATGAGAAAAGCAAAAGAATACAAAATAGCCCAATAGGATTGGGATCATTACCCATTTCACTGTTGACCTTTCACTGACTGATCTTTTAGATTCAATTGGGTGTCTTCCTGTCATCATCTCCACGAGCAAAACTCCGAAAGAGTAAACATCGCTTTTTTCAGAAAGTTGGTATGTCCTCAGGTACTCAGGATCCAAATAACCCGTTGACCCTTTTACTTGAGTGGAAATATGAGTTGCATCAGAGCCTTCTTTAGCTGCTCGAGCGAACCCAAAGTCTGCCACTTTAGCCCTCAGCTTCTCAGTGATCAAGATATTTGATGACTTTATATCTCTGTGGATGATTGGAGGATCTGTCATAGGAAAAACAATATTATGAAGGATGCAAGACTTACATTGGTTTAGCCTAATTTTTTTTTTCCGTTTTATATGTGAATATACCTGTATACGTGTGGAGGTAAGTGATTGCATGAGCCACATCAATTGCAATGTCCAGTCGTTCTGCCATTTTGAGTCCATTCCCACGAACACCTGCTTCAATAAAGAAGTTTAATTAACAAGCCCCAGTGAAAATAAGACGAACTAATTTATAGCCGTGCACAACATGCAGTGCAGTGAAATTATGCTTTCACTTCTAATTGTTGATTCTCCAAATCTTCTCCATTTGATACTCAAGGTAATTGACATGTTTCCAATGCTTGGAGCAGAAAATGGCATGACCCCAGGCCTGGTCGACATTTGAAAAAACATCATCCCCAGTGGAAAGAGAAGCCTATGCAGCATTGGCCGCTCTCCAGCATGCAATCTCCATCGGAGCTACTAAGCTTCTACTCAAATGAGATGCAAAGGACCTAATTGAGGACCTTCTGATTGTTGGAAAGCCTCAGACAGCTCCAGCTGAAGAGATCATGTTGAAGACCCAAAGCTTGCTTAATCATTTTGTTACCTGGTCTGTTAAATATATTCCAAGGGCGCAAAACTTTTTAGCGCATAATATTGCTCGCTGGGCAACATCTCAGAATCTTGTTGGGCATATTCCTCTCCCCTCTCTGCCTCCAATCGTTTTAATGAGGATAGAGGTGATGTAATAAGCTTGAGACTGCTGTATTTTGTTCATCATTATTCATGAATTACTCTTTCCAGATTAAAAAAAAAAAGAATGTGCATGGCTCACCATGGAGATGCTCCCCAAGTGTTCCATTGCTGACATGCTCAACCACCATAACTCTTTCATCTGCATGCTCCAGAAACCCATATAATCTCACTAAATTCAAATGCTCAATCTTTGATAAGGTGAGCACTTCGTTCTTGAAATCAGATGAAGATCCTTGGTCAAACATATTCTGCCACAAACACAATGTATCATGTATAGGTGAATAAGTACTGTGAGCCCTCTAATTGGACGCTGCTTTCCAATATCCTCAGTTTTTACCAGATTAAACCACAATATCTATTGACATGCAAGGAATTTCTCTACCTTTCTAGCACGCTTAACAGCAACAAGAGAACCATCCTTGAGCTTCCCCTTGTACACTGTCCCGAGCCCACCTTCCCCAATTACATTTGCCGGAGAGAAATTCTCGGTCGCCTTCAGAATTTCCTCAAACGTGAAGTTCGATGACCCGACTTGCCCACTTGCAGCAGTTGAAGATGAGCTCACAGAAAAGGAGGATCTTAGCTTTGACAAACTCGTCACGTTGCTTCCAGTAGAAGCATCTGTTGAAACTGCACATTGAATAAAAAAAAACCGATAACAACAAGCTGCAGGACACGCTAGTTTTGATATTGATAAGATGCATACGGATCAAGCTTTTTATGAGCAATTACAGGGTTGTTGATTGCATAAGGATTTCAACTGATTTACTTACAAGAAACTGCTGTGACTTGACCATTGTTCCTCCCCAATTCAGAGGTCGATCCTTCCGAAGGATTCCCTTTCCGCCGAAGCCTAAAGATTGCGAAAACCCCTGAAGCTTTCTTAGCGGCAAGCTTCAATTTATTCGCAAAGGATCGATTTTTCCGATCTGGGGACTTTCGACGTTGAAAATCGGAGGCGGGTTTCCCTTGACTTAGCTGCTGCTTCGGGTTGTTAGTGGGGTTTGGCGGGGTCTTCATCTTCTGCGGAGCTTATCACGCTATCGCATCTCATATTCCTACAGTGTACCTGAATTATCTATACAAGTAAACGGTGCTTGTTGCAAATGTGAAATTCGTACAGATCGCGCAAGTAAACGAGTTATTCTCCGCGTGCAGACTTATTGAAGATTAATTAACCGAGCCTTTCAATTGGATGTTCTTTCATTTGATTGCCACTTTGCCCAGTCAAAATAAGATAAAATTGACTCGAATTGGCGACAGAAGAAAAGGAAATAAGGGACTTGTGTCTGACTTATAGAGAGAGAGAGAGAGAGAGAGAGAGAGAGAGGGAGACTTGTGTCTGTCTGTCTCAGCTCAAGCCCAAGATATGCGGACTACACTGCCATGGGCCGTCTCTGAAATGAAGAATCATCGGACCTCGCTTCAAGAACCCAATCGAAAACACATAAGAAAGACNAAATGAAGAATCATCGGACCTCGCTTCAAGAACACAATCGAAAACACATAAGAAGAGTTTTTATTGACAATCATGAACATTTCGCTCGTTCGAGACCAGAATAGTAAAGCATTCATCAAGATCTCCCAAATTTCTTTTGTGTCTCTACCCCAAGATGGTATTCGTTTGATTGCTTCGGCCACTGAAGCTGCTTGCAACTCTACTACACTGGAGAGTGCGTAATGATAGTGATAATGATAATATTTAGACAAACATGCCTTGAGCTGATGGTCCTGCTAATTAGAATATCCCAATATCGAGCAGAACTTTTTAACAGTCAAAAGCTTATTGGCAGGAGGGCTAGAAAGCAAAATAATCGGCCTTGAGCAGACTCCAGATTACTACAAGTTGATTATCAGCGGTGAAGGAAGAGCTTTGGTGGCTTGAACTCAAATAGAAGAGCGCCTTTTTCCAGAGGATGATGAGATGAAGTCAATGTCCAATTTGAAGTCTCCGCCTGCCACTAGGGAGCTATTTTACTGAGCAAAGTTGCTGATTTATGAGGGAAAAAGCTCAAGGGCTCAGACAAAAAAGGAGCCAAGGATGATAGCTACCTAAATAGCGAGTCTGCTTCCGGAAGTGCGGATTATGGCACTGGTGGAACTGATCCAATGCGGTGCAACAACTTGCAACCATTGGGGGGTAAAGCGAGGGGTATTTGGAGCATGATATGGAGACAGAATGAGTAACATGCGGATGAAGAGAACTTTGAAACTATAAACATAGAGGACCTGCCAGTTCCCGATTCCTGGAAGATGCCGATTTTGAATTTCCATTGAAGAAGTGAATGGAATGATCAGGTCTATGCGTTTAGGCGAGGATTCCAGGGGCGGCTTTTCAGGCGAGAGGCATGGGCATTGGGTCATAAGAGCATATTCTGCATAGAATAGAAACAGGAACTTGTACGTAGTATTTCTCCTAGCAATGTCAACGGCTCGTCTGCTGTGGTTCTATCAAACTCCATTAAGGAGGACCAGAAACAACTACATGAAGAACAGGCAAAGGAAACCGCACTCTATAACACAAAAGGCACAGGTATTGTAATTGTAACATGAAGACTGTTTTAGCTTGTGCTGTGTTGCTCGTCTAACGTGTCATAATAAGGTGAATAACTTATCAGTTATTGTGTTCTCTGCATGACGCTTCTCAGCACGTAATTGTAACTCCCCGATTTTGTTAGAGAAATGAAAATTTGTCGTGGCACTTTCTTGGGGACTGCCATCAGCTGTCACGGGAAAACGTGTGTCTTGAGACATTCATTTACCTTCTATTGCAGTGTCATGAAAACTGAGCTTAATCAATAAAATTCCGAATTACCCCAAATAAGACATAACATAAAGGATGATGCATTTGAGGTTCTTCTATTCATAGCCACAAATCTGTCAATCAGAAATGTGAATATTGACTGACTAAGGGAAGGGAAGTGCACAACAGAGACCGTGACTTGCACTGCCATTCAGGGAATCAGAAACCGCTTTGCAAATGCTTCAGTAATAATACTTAAGAGGGTGGTGTAACTGTTTGAAGTTCTAGCGGAGTGTCCCAACTGCGTTCTTGTAAGTGTACCACCTTGCCACAAGAAGGAATGCTCCCAAGTTGAGGACACTCAGCACCGCCAACAGCCAAAAAAAGTAGTGGAGGTGCCCATAATTTAGATTATCAGGAATCCACCCAAGCTTCCCGTCTCTAGTGCTGATCTTTGTAACGATTGTTACAAGCAGAGAGCTCAAGTAGCTCCCTAATGCGTTTGTTGTGAGAGAGAGAGCGGAGCAGAAACTCCTCATGGCATCCGGAGCCTGCTCGTAGAAGAACTCGAGCTGCCCGATGAAAGTGAAAACTTCTGCACATCCGATAATGAAATACTGTGGAACCTGCCAGAATATGGACATGGGAACAACTTCATAATCATAATAGTCATGCCTTCTCACCATCTTGAGCCTGAGTACCTCTAGTATTCCGGCAGCCAGCATAGAGAAGATTGAAATGAAGAGGCCGATTCCCATCCTCTGGAGCTGGGTAAGGCCGTTCTTGTGGCCCGTGTATGTTCTCGCTACTGGGACAATGATTCTGTCGTATATTGGGACCCAGAGGATGACACTGATGGTGTCAAAGATGGCGAGGGAGGCAGTTGGAATCTTGAAGCTCGTATCTCCTACTCGACGATCCATTGTGTAGCCTTGCAAGAGGAACATGTTGCTCATTTGAGAGTACGCGGTTGAGATGATGATGCCTGTGGCCCAAATTGGAAGCAAGCGTACGATTGCTTTTAGTTCCTCCACCTGGGTGACTGTGCAGAGCCTCCACGGATTGGGAGACTCCTTAATGCTATCGGATTGTATTACCACTGCTGCCTTGTCGAAGAAGCTGTCATTTGGAGGGGAAGGTAGAAATGAGAACTTGGAACAGTTTTTCGCTTGATTCTGTACTGGTTTTCTTTTCTTGAGAAGCAAAAGATCGGCAAATAAGTTTCAGATGTGCTGTACATTACAAGGTCTACTTCTTTTCAGGGAGAAAAAACCATGATAGCCCATCTTTACTTTAGCACGAAAATTGAAGCAAAAGGAACCCTGCGATTTGAGTAAGAAACCAGAAAAGGCTGAGATCATCTCCCATTATGAATTCATTGCGTCTTCAATTGGACATGATAAATTGCGAATAATTCCTTTTGGAGCTTCACATTTCATTTTGTTTCAAGAGAAATCAGAATGAACAGTCCGTTGAACTCTTCTCAGCATCTACTTGAAAGCCGGGAGTCTGAGAAATTTCCCCATGCAATTTTCTACCGCCCTAGAAAATGAGACAAAAACTGGAAACCTTCATGAACTAAACAAGGCTCTGACTAACCTCAGATCATTGGTGTGATCAAGCTTTCGACTTCCTTTGATTGCTGATTCTGCATCAGCTGTCTCATGTAAGAGGGACTTATATTCAGGAACTTCGACTCGGTACTTTCTAAGTGAAGCAACCACCACCTGACACAAGCGTGTGATAGGACTTCCTGCTGGTTTCTGGTTCCTATACAACCTTGTACCCGAGAAGAAGCTCACAACGGCAATTGCCATAGCCACTGCAGGGATCCCGAATCCCCATCCAAATCCCACGTTGTCCTGTACATAGACCAGCACAGAGGCTGCAATGAGAGATCCGATGTTGATTGAGAAGTAGAACCAGTTGAAGAAGGAGCTTTTGTGCTTCTCCTCCTCCTCATCAGCATCGTCAAATTGATCAGCTCCATAGGATGAGACACAAGGCTTAATCCCTCCCGTCCCAAGCGCAATCAGATAAAGCGCTAAAAAGCAGACGGCACTCTGGGACTCCGTTGGGTGGCAATCATCCTTCGCTCGACATGAGGGCCTCAGGCCCGGTACAGATGCTGACAATGTTAGCAGAGTCATTCCCTGTCAAATGAAAAGTGCATTTACCTCGTCTTCAACAAGATTATCCGGCATTTTGGATCAACTGGCTAGTGTGATCTTGCTGATCTGACTCGAGTACTGTCAGGGTGAGCTCAAGTTCGACTCATATTCCTTTGCACTCCCAGATGATACCAGCTCAAACTCAAGCTCAAAGTATTGACTCTAGTGCAGGAATATAATTAGGGGTTTGTATTTGGATCATTTGGAAAATGATAGCAAAGGAGAAGCTGGACAAGAGAAGCACTTGATTGTAGAAACCTTGACTTCATAAAAAGATAGGGAAGGACTTTACTTGATCAACTTAATTTTAATTGTTATCAGGAGCTGTATAGCAACATTCTGCATCTAACAGGGTTAAGCTTTCAGAAGAACCGGCTGCAAACTGATTATGATAAAGTAAAATCAGTACTTACAATGACATAGATTACCGAGAAGCAAGCAATAGTCCAGTATCGACCCAAGTAAGCGTCGGCGACGAATGCTCCAATCAGAGGAGTGATGTAGCAGGTCCCAGTCCAGTTCGATGTGTTCTTGGAAGCAGTAGCATTGTGCTGATGAAGCCGAAGTTTGAAGTAGAGCACCAGATTGGAGCTCATCCCGTAGTAAGCCAACCTTTCACAGCATTCATTCCCTGTCCATTACAAATTGCTACCTCAGGATGTTTCTCTTCCTAAATCAAATCAGTTCTCACATACCACAACTCTTGAGGAAAGCATATATAGTTCAGTACCAAGAATATAAGGGCAAGCATTCCATGTCCCAGTTTTCTTCTTATTGGCGGGGTTGCCTTTGTAGTCTACAGTTCCATCTTTTGTGTAAACATCTTCTTCTGCCATGGCTCGGTTCCTCTTCTGCGGGGCAACTTATTTGTCTCTACTTTGGCTGCTCTTTTTTGTTTTGGAAGATAAATTCGCCAATTGCTAGATCGATGTTGCAGCAGAGATGAACCTCAGCGCTGCAAAGTACCATAAAAAGAGAAAAAAAATTAAAAAATAAAGAAGAGAAAAGATTGAGACACTTAAATAATGAAACGGGGCAGGTGAACATATGAATAAGGAAGACAGGAATCTTTATAACCTATGTTGTACCTTTGTGGATGAAAGATGTGCCCCCCCAGGAAATAAGATGAAGCACTAAGAGTTTGGAGCTATCATCTCCTTCTTCTTCTTCTTCTTCTTCTTCTTCTTCTTCTTCTTCTTCTTCCTCCTCCTCCTCCCCCTTCCCTACAATGGAAATTGCAGATAAAGACAGAAAGCACGGTAGACACTTGACACTGACTCCTCTGACTATTCCATCTGCAAATTAAAGCAAACTGGTCCTCCCCGTCATATTTGTGGACTTTATATGACGCAAAAATCCATGCTCTCGCATTCGGCGGATGGCTCCATATCATGCATGCTAAGGGAGTAACAACAAGTACGGAGAGTTCACCTCCTGTACTGTAGCTTCGCTTTTGAGAGATTGAAGCCTTCCTCCCCCACTCTTTCTTTCTTGAGGAGAAGATGGAGACTGGATGAATATTTACAACTTTTCTCTTATTCCGCAAGAGCTCTGCCGCTGACGGTTGTTTTCATGGCGTAGAGGCAACCGGAAAGGGCTTGGCTGTGGGTTCTTAGCCTGACTAATATTCTGTTCTTACTTATACTTTGGTGGGTTAAGAATCTTCACCATTTTCCTCCCTTTTTTCTCCCCTCAGATGCATTTTCCCCATGTTAATTAATAGACAGACAGATGGATTCCTTCGATTCTCTTTATAAATGGGAATATCAAACCTTGGTCCCATGTCGGTTCTTTTCCTTCACTAATATAATCTAGTCTCGGCATTACATGTCCTCACAGGAGTAAAATCACACCCGTCTAGTTGGAACAAACTAACTACTCGGATCTCTCTCTCAGACTTGGATCGACCCAATACTTCTTCAACAGGGCGGGAATGTGCATTCACTGGAATCGGGCCGCCCACCTGCCAAGTGAAGTCAGATAGTGGGGGGCACATCACACTTGTGAAGTGTGAACGCCCCGCTGTCTGAGCATCGTCCACTAAAAAGGAAAGAAAAAAAAAACCAGGAAAAAGCCGTAATCTAATTATCGGTTGGCCGTTTCCTCCCGACTGAAAGCTATTTGCCGGGTCCCTTACTTTCTTGGCAGTCGCCCTGAGACCGAAGTGAAGGAATTATCTCTAAGTGCTTGTCCCTATCATTTTTTTTTATAGTTTACATAATACAGTATTAAAACTAATATGAGGTCAGTTTAGAATCCTTAGAAAAATTTTCATTCACCATTCCAATATAAAATTTAATTTTTTTATCACCAATTTAAAAACTTGGTAAACTAATTCAATCACAGATTAATTGGTCCTTGTCAATTATTTATGGCGTGTGACGCCATAAGTTTCATCATTTAAAATTCATTTTAAAAATGACATACGTGGGAGAGAGCTCTGCGTGGGAGATTTGTCCTCCAAAATCCTGGGATTTCTCTTCTGGACTTGGCTTGTGTGGTGTGGGGCTCAGGTTGTCGTGCGCCGTATTAATGAATGAGATGCTGCCGAGCCTGCTCTGGGTGTGAACGCCGTCGTTTCGAACCAGGCATATTGTGGGTGCAATTTTCTGATATCTTCCGCTTTACCTTCGGTGTTCGTGGGATCCCATCCCTAACATGTTTATATGTTTGGTACTCTTAAAAATTCCAAGGAAATCATAAATAAACCCAAAATACACATGTATACATACATATATATATATATATATATATTGGGATAAATTTACACGCCAAACATTTATAGCATTTATCATAATTTTTAAAATCGGATCGGACCGGGAATCGATATTAGCATGACTTCATGGTTTATGGGTCAAACCGGAAGTTTAATAGGTTAAATCGTATATTTAATAAATAATATTACTAATAAATTTACATAATATCGAATATGATTTATAACAAAAATTATTAATATAATAATTATATTAAATAAAAGTTTATGATAAAATATAAATATAAATTTAGGAAAATATAAATGTAATAGATTTTTATTTTTTTTAATTTTAAGTAAATCGATTTTTTTACCGGTTCAATTGAATTCACCGGTCTAATCAGATACCGGCCGGTTCAACCGGATTTAACCTCATTAAAAGTGCAGTTGGATCTTTTATAGGAACTGGACTATGTGAGTGGTCGTTCCCAATTAAACAGGTCGGCTCGGTCTAGTTTTTTAAACTATGGTATTTACCGGGTTCCATTCCACGACGTACCTATTCTCTATTCTAGTATTTGTTTTCAAAAACATATAAAACATCATATGTACATGATGGATCAGATCCAGATCGATTAAAGAAGATGATCATATGTATGGATTGACTGGGCTTAAGAATTTTGAAATGCCCTCTTTTTATTTAGGCCAGGAGAACGTCATGATGGGCTTTCGATTGATCGCTGCCTCTGTTGGAGAAAAATGGGCTTTCGAGCCCCATGCGATTTCTCAGACTCGGTCCACATTCAACTGAGTCGATGCAAAAATCCATGTTTTCTGGTCAATTCTAGGTTGAGTGCATTTTCAGGCTTGATCCGGTCGATTGTGACAGTATCAGAACTTAAGTAAGCCATGTCATTTTACCAGGTAAGCTAAGAGAGCGGTATGCAACCGATCCCTGTCTCGTACAAGGCTCACTGTCACCAGAAAGAACATTAATTCAAGAGCGACCATGTCCTTTGAATGGAAGGGTCAACATCTAACAGGAAAGAGCTTCGCTATGGTCATTAATTATTGCAATTCATATAAAATATCATCGAGTGGATATCATGTACCTTTCCTTCAGTAGATAGATGGGGCACGAGTTCTACTTCACTCGTACACGAATCATCCCTATCTACAGATCAATGATAATACAGAAACTGGAGGGCAGCTAGTGCGGATGGAACCCCACCTAGCTTGCTCTCTACACTATCAACTGTTCATGTGTGTAAGTAAGGGTAGTCAATTTTCCTTCGCTAAAAAAATTTAGCAATTCTAATCTGACGAGCGTCAATCCCTCAGGACGCCCACCTTCCCCTTTGATGTTAATCATATATGCATTGGCTCATGCACGCTTGATGAACTAATTAAGTAGTTCAATGCTTGACAGAGCAATTCATCACAAATGTAATTGTTCTTGATCTAAGAATAAAAGATTTTATATCATTATGAAGATTCTTCATATTTTTCCTCAAACCCACCGATCAAATGTAGGCATTTAATCAATGCAAGACCAGATAATGACATGCTAGAGACGGATGATTTGCCCCTTAACTTCTTGTTTTACTGAACTAATTATGTCTCGACTTCAAATATACTCGGAAGTGCTTTGATTATTATTATTATGGGTTTCGTGGAGAACGTTAGTCAAATTAGTATAGTAATAATGAGCAACAATGGATGAGCTGTGATCCACACAGATACATACACATCTTCAACTCAAAGTCTTTTGCTTTCGTGGGAGGAAACACACATATGTATGTGTATATGTGTTTGTGTTATACACATATATATATATATATTTACTTGTCCAATTGGGTAGTCGTCTTGAAAACCATTTTTCAACAACTAAACATATATATATATATATATATATATATATATTGCCGCCTATACTCATGAGCCGATCGATCGAGTTGGGTTGACATATTTTACCTTTCCAGTCAACCTCCTCCATCTACTTAACTTAGTTAATTGGTAGCATTTTATACAAAGTAGATTAACTAGTTGAACTCCAGCTCATTCGTCAAGTGGGCATTTGATAAAATTTGGACAAAGTCACGTATATTCTGTACTGAGGCACATAAATTAATCGATTTGCTAACCCCTATACCTATATATATATATATATATATATATGAATGATCGGCATTATTCGCGGTTCTATTAGATTACTAGTAATTATCATGAATACACAATGATGATCATTGAAGGGAATGCGAGGCGCAAGACCGACATTGGTAGGCTTGGGGGGATCCTTAATTCTGTGTGATAGGCGCTACCCATTGTTGCAGGTCACTTCGCCCCTCCAATTATTTGGTTATGACATGAGAGCTCACTCATTGTGTAGATGATAAATCCCTTTTACATTCGTATGAAGATATGTGTACAATTCGCATATCCAACTGATAACGTTAATAGGACCGACAAATGATCATTTGCCCCGGCCCTCATTGTATATGTTGTTTTAATATGTTTAGGTTTTCGGGAGACGCGGTCATCTACATGTGGTCACTGTTCCGATCTTTTGTAAATCATATATCAATTGCAATATTTATAATTATGTGCTCTAGCAAACTTAAAGCTCAACAAATGACAAAAAACTTAGGCTTTCCCTTGACTAGCTTAGCAGGGTGTGTGTGTGTGTGTGTATATATATATATATAAGGACGTAGTTGATGTATTAGCACCGTAGAGTGATTTATAAATATGCATGCACGTCGGGAGAAAAGGATGGTTAATTGAAGAGAGTGGTTGCGGTTAGATGGGTTCTGGTGTACTTTACCTAAAGTATGGGCGGATCGACCAATGATTCAATTTGCTGCTGACCTCTCCCGGGCCCTTCTTGCATCTATTGGCATCCATTTGCGTACCTACGATGATGAGCTCAGCTATGTGGCTTTTGCTTCAAAACCACTTACCAATCTCGGATTTGATGATATTTTATCAATGTTTCAGTTCAAAGAATGTGGGGGGAATTAGTGAATTCTTTGTAATTTCGGGGGCATAATTCCAAAGACAATTAGTGAATGGAAGTTTCACAAGTAACTGTATCTGCGTGCAATATAATTGGTTTAACACACTACAGCTAGCATCAAGAATATGAACGCACGGATTAGTATTAATATAAATTGATACTTGCTGAAAACATATATATATATATATGGCTTAAATTCTACTATCCTAGTCATATATATATGTGTGTGTGTGTGTGTGTGAACGCAAGCTCAGCATCCTCTTCTACGGCTATTGTTTGGTGTAGTGTGTATCTATATTATATATACATAATGTAAAATGAGAATTATAACAGTCTTTCGTGCCGTGTTTACAATTGATATAGTCGGACATTTAAGTATGCGGGCGCATGGTTTGGTACGTAGAAGACTCGGCTATCTGCATAATACCCTCTGATGATATACGTAATCTATCTGGTCCGACAAAGCGAGTAAAAACGACAGTGCAACCTGAGGGTGACGACTTGGGCTATTTATACGCAAGTTTGGGGGCTTTGACACTCAACGCGCTTTTCTGCTACAACAAGAAGACTCCCTAAATCCCCCACAACCCCCCACCCTCTCTCCATAGACACTCATCTGTACGCACAGAGGGTACTAATAACAAGAGTTGGGGTAGCTGACAGAGGCCATGGCGGCAAGTAATCTGATTAGCCTTCTGATGGTTGCTTGGATCTCATCAGTCCTAGTCCAGGGCATGGAGAGGCATTACAAGTTCAATGTAAGTTCGTTCATTCATTGATTCATTTACTCGTTCCTTGATTCATCTTTTTTTCTTTTTCCATTCCCATTTCGATAAGAACTGTCTGTCTCAGTTTGCTCGCCTGCAAACAGACTTTCCTGTTTCTTCTATTTTCAAACAGTTCTTTGTAATCGAACTTTCCATATGTATACCTGTAAATAGGTCTGTATAGTAATCTTCTTCCTCCGCTCCTCCTATGCTCCGTTTCCCTTCTTTCACTGATTTGTACCAGTAAGAATCCCGTAAATGGAAGGGGATCAAAGATACCGATTCACTTTGTGGAACAATATTGGTGATGACCTTTGACAATGGTGTCGAACTAGAGGATGTATATTGCACGTAGTCAAATTTGTAATTGACTGGAAGCATGTGGGGAAAATTAAAGAGTGAGGTGCGAGGTTGAATCCAATCCATAGCAATGAGCAAGAAATCAACCCATCAGGTTCTTACAACTAATACTGAGTTTTCCGTACACGAGCCAGCTGCTATATGCGTTTTATGTTCCATGCATTTACGTGTTGCTAACGCTTCATTATATATGTATGTACATATATATATTTACACACATACAAAAGGGGGAAAAAAATGCCGATCAGGATCGGCCTGTGTGTGCAAAATTTTTCATGGGTTTCTGGACGGATTGGATTTTACTGTCAAGTATGATGGACATCCGATTTATCTGTGGTTGGTTCCCTAAAGGAGTTTTACACTAAGTCAATCATTTTTGTTCTGATAAACAAGCTTTACACATGAACCTTTGATTAATTACAGCACCATTTCTAATTTGTTGACTCCTTGACACCGACATTTGACCTTCTCCCATAAAATGAAAAACGAAAAGCGGGGGAAAAATGACAATTTGATGCAAGAAAAGGTCGGGAAGTTTCAAACTATGATATATATATATATATATATATATATCTATACAGCTGGAAAATATTTGAGCTGAAGTGACTCGTCAGCAGCTGAAATTCTTTTATTCTATTCTCTTGTAGGCAAGAAACGTAGCCTTGCCATAATTAGGGTCAAAATCATTTTGCCTCGAGTTGATTTTTTAATTAACTGTAAGATTGATTTTTTATGCTGAAAAAACAATACTAAAAAAGTATTTGAGATTATGAAAAATCACCCGTTTTAGGGGTAGTTTTCTACCGCCAACTGCTAATAAATAAATATCATTAAAATGTTAATTCTTTGAATAAGGTGAGATGACGAACTAATTTCAAACAATAATAGAATAATCAAAAGTATATTAGTTTATAATTAGGAGTGGGTATTAGAAGTGTGATTATAATTAATAAAATAAATCACTAAATTATAATGGTAGAATTCAAGCTAGTAATATAGGAGCTTGCCAATTTTTTTCATTTCACTACTCTAATTCTATACATAACTCCAAAATGCTAAATTTTCTTCATTACTTTCGTTCGATTTTTCACGTAACCACAGTAATTTATTTATTTATTTATTTATTTATTGTTGGGGTATGGTGCAGGTGGTGATGAAGAAGACAGCCAGATTGTGTTGCTCCAAGTCAATTGTGACGGTAAACGGGAAGTTCCCTGGCCCGACTATATATGCTCGAGAGGACGACACGGTTCTAGTGAAAGTGGTCAACCACGTCAACTACAATGTTAGCATTCACTGGTATGCCACTGTCTCCAATCGGGTGCGGTTTGATAGATTTGGTAAAATGGAATGGCTCTAGTGATCACTGAACGATGGAGATTGGAAACTAAACCATAAACAGGACGCAATCTCGCCCGGAAAGCTGAGCTCTTCCTTTTGTTTATGTGGATGTGAAACCATTTTTTTGAATTTTAGACGATCGACTCTCCTTGATCGAAATTTTACCTGCGGGTGCAGGCACGGAGTTAGGCAGATTCGAAGCGGCTGGGCTGATGGCCCGGCGTACATCACCCAGTGCCCGATCCAACCCGGACAAATTTACACGTATAACTTCACGGTCACGGGCCAGAGGGGCACACTCTTCTGGCACGCCCACATCCTCTGGCTCAGAGCCACCGTCCACGGTGCGATCGTCATCCTGCCCAAGCCAGGCGTTCCTTACCCGTTCCCTGATCCACACAAAGAAAAGTTGGTGATGATAGGTGCCGTACGAGATCGGAAGATCGCAGACCGGCTGCAAGCAATGCAGCCGACATCTTGATTAGCTAGTATTGATTATTTTATTTTCCTCAAAATGTGGACGATTGTAGCTTTACGATCACCATGGACATGCATATATGCAGGTGAATGGTGGAAATCAGATGTTGAAGCTGTGATTAATGAAGCCATGAGCTCTGGAATGGCTCCTAATGTCTCCGATGCTCACACCATCAATGGATACCCTGGCCCTGTCTCCTCTTGCCAGCGGAGTAAACCCACTCCCCCTCGGCTGGCTTATAATTATTCTGTGATATAAACAGATGATCTTGGTTATTCTGCTATTCATCAAGAGCCTGACGATCTCTCTCTCTCTCTCTCTCTCTCTCTCTCTCTCTCTGATCAATTCATTGATTTCACAGGGGGCTTCAACTTATCTGTGAAGCAGGGGAAGACGTACCTGCTTCGGATCATCAACGCTGCACTGAACGACGAGGTCTTCCTGAGGATAGCCGGGCACCATTTCACGGTCGTCGAGGTCGACGCTGCTTACTTAAAGCCCTTTACGACCGACACCATCCTGATCTCGCCGGGGCAGACCACCAACGCCCTCCTGACTGCGGACCACCCGGATCCGGGAAGATACTTAATCATGGTCTCTCCCTTCATGGACTCCCCCATCGATGTCGACAATGTGACCGGCACGGCCGTACTGAAATATTCAGGAGCCTCCAAGGCGGCTGCCACAGTCGCCACCGTGCCGCCGCCCCGGAACGCCACTCCAGTGGCGACCAGCTTCATGAACTCTCTCCGGAGCCTAAACTCGGAAGCTTACCCCTCGAAAGTCCCACTCGAAATAGACCACTCGCTGTTCTTCACGGTCGGGCTGGGGATTAATCCATGTCCGACCTGCCCCAGGAAGAACAGGGTAGTGGCCTACATGAACAACGTCAGCTTTGTGCTGCCCAGCACTGCCCTCCTCCAAGCACATTATTACAGCATCAAGGGAGTCTTCACCGACGATTTCCCGGCGAGACCGCCGATGGAGTACAACTACACGGGGCGTCAGCCGCTGAACTTGCACACCATGGAGGGGACGAGGCTCTACAGGCTCGACTACAACTCGACGGTTCAGATCGTTTTACAGGACACGGGAATGATCGCCCCCGAGAACCACCCCATCCATCTACACGGGTTCAATTTCTTCGCCGTGGGGAGGGGACTGGGGAACTTCAATCCCGAGAAGGATCCGAAGAAGTTCAATCTCGTCGACCCCGTCGAGAGGAACACGATTGGGGTGCCATCCGGGGGATGGACCGCAATAAGATTCACAGCTGATAACCCAGGTAATCTTGTTTGTCGATCTCTGATTCCGTGCGCCCTTTTAGGATGCCTCAGCAACGTTGGACGAAATTGCCATCCCTAGAATCTCATACCATAAAATGAAATTTGTGACGATGGCAGGGGTATGGTTCATGCACTGCCATTTGGAAGTGCACACGACATGGGGACTGAAGATGGCGTTTGTCGTGGACAACGGGAAAGGGCCTCACCAGTCTCTTCTTCCTCCACCTGCCGACCTTCCCAAATGTTGAACAAGAAACTGAAAATTGTCTTTGCTGTAAAATTATAAATATATAATTTTTTTTTCCATTTCCCCTCTCCGTATTTCAGAGTCTTACATCAAATTGGAGATTTGGGTTGTCATATATATATGAAAAGAGGCAGTCCACTATAGAAAATATACACTTTTGAATGAATTCTCCATTGTATGCTTTCTCGTTCAGAGTTATTGAAAGAGCAATATGTCACTGACAGCATATATAGGGAGAATTATAATGTATCTGCGTATGCATGTTTAGTGGAGTCTTAGAAGCTACTTCTCTAAGCTTGCTTGCACAATCGCTAATAGAAGAGATCGAAATCTTGACTTTATATATATTTCATATAGTGGGAGTGTAATAAGAGGACATATCNAGCTTGCTTGCACAATCGCTAATAGAAGAGATCCAAATCTTAACTTTATATATATTTCATATAGTGAGAGTGTAATAAGATGATATATAAGTACCGAATTTACTTATCATCTCATATTATTGTGAGTTTGATATTAAACTTAATAAAATTATACATTAAAATTTTATGTGACATAACAACTTATCTAGCTAATAAACCATGCTTAATCCTCTTGTAGTCTATTTGACATGGAAATGAATATTTTGTATATAATTTATATTCGATAAATGGAATTATAATTAAAAAAAAGAATAATCTTGGAGAATTTTATGTACCCTTGCCCATTTTTATTTTACATTTATGAATACATTTTTTTTTCTTTGCAGAGAGTTACATCGGCATATTGGTAATTGATCAATCCATAGATTGTGAAAATTGTTTACTCGTGTCCCCATCGACCAAGGCGACTGACTACAATTTCTAAAAATCCACACAATCGCAATCCATGAAGGACTTTAGCAGATTTACAATATCCAGAAAATTCTTTCCTCCCTTTACGTCTCAGCAACGTATGTCCAAAAATTAGCCTTTTGTTTTAATATAGCTATCCATGTTTTATAACATTATAATTTACTTTTCATTCTTAGTATTATTTTCCACTCTTCCTAATAATTAATAACTGACTTTAACGTGCAATAGTCAAATTGAATTGTCACCCTTACCTGACTTTCCTACCCTGGTATTCACAGGCTCGACCAACAACACAACGTCCAGACAACCTAGTCCACGATTGGCCTAGGCGGTGTACCGACCGGATTGAGCCATTCCTTGAAGACTCCCTTGCCCCCCCGTCTCCACTTCCGGGGATGTAACCGAGTTGTTTCTATTTTGATTATATATCCATCGGTTAATCTGGTTCAGTTGATAACAAGAATCTAAGTTGGGTCGTGGAGCAAAGGGAAAAACCCTTCTTTTTTATTTTCATTTCATCAATAATCAGATACAGGATAAGGAAAAAGCTGAAGAAATGGACCAGATTAATATTCAGGAATTGTGTGGGAGCACTCCAAAGTTACAGCAGAAGAGGCAGAGCATCTAAATGATATAATAAACTACCCAGATTAGAGAATGGATACTTGGACAATGAACAAATCAGCCAGACGGAGAAGACGATGATCTGAGGTTCGAGGTAGGTCTCGCCTACTCTCTATCTTCGCGTTCTGCGATCATGACCTTCACCGGNAGGTCTCGCCTACTCTCTATCTTCGCGTTCTGCTTGATCATGACCTTCACCGCTGTGCAAGACGACGGCGTTGGACCCCGCAAGATGAACGGCCCGGAAAAGCCCTGTTCGGCCCGTGGATCAGGTTGGGTCAGCAGGTCGAAAGAAAATGAAAGGGCCCAGAGATAATCACCCCCCATGTGCCAATCTGCACGCGCCGTACGCGCCACCGGTGCCATCAAATTCCCAGTTCCCACGCCGCCATCCCCACTCTCTCCCCACGGTGATTTGCGGCTTCGATTTCCGTTTCTCCATTTACGGAGGGACCTAAATTTTGTGAAGCTCATCGATCTGCAAAATCCTGTTGGAGAATCGGGATAGAGGCCCGTTCTTTGAGTTGAGTGGAAGCAGCAAATTTGACGAGCTTGAGGCCGTACGTACCTCTATGGCGAGTGAGCAGCCCAAAGTCTATCACGAGAAGCAGAGGCTGCAGTTCTGCCTCTTACACTCCCTCAACAACCTCTTTCAGGTACTTCCTTCAATCTCCCAGTCTCCCCTCCTTCTCCTCTTCCTATATATGCTGCTGCTTATGGCTAAAGTCGCTGAAAGGGGGCGAACGAAATGTTCTTTATTTACTAGGAAAAAAGCTTTTGTTCTTTGCTCTCTTGATCCTCTGGTGCTCTCAAGTTCATGTAGACTTTTCATGCACGGGATTTTCCCTTTTATTGTTTTCTCTTAAGAGTTAGATGGTTCTTCGCTTAATCTTTTACGACTTTCTTGTCAGCAAAAGGACACCTTCACCAAGGAAAGCTTGAATCTGATAGCCGATAGACTCGTGGTTGATGATCCCAGCAGGGAGACATGGACACCTCTATCGGTACTGTTCAAGCCCCACCACAATACACTAACGGGAAACTATGATATAAATNGACATGGACACCTCTATCGGTACTGTTCAAGCCTCACCACAATACGCTGACGGGAAACTATGATATAAACGTTTTGATCTCTGCATTAGAAGGCAAGGGAAAGAGTGTCATCTGGCATGATCGCCGGAACCGAGCGTCTTCTATCGATCTAGATGGATCAGATAGGAGATTGATGGGCCTCGTGCTCAATGTTCCAGTCAGGAGGTATGCAGGGCTGTGGAGAAGTAGGCACTGGGTCACTGTCCGCAAGATTGATGGAGTTTGGTACAACCTGGACAGTGATCTCAGATCACCTCTAGCTTTTGAAAATGCAGAGGAAGTAAAGAGATTTCTGGATTATGTAATTGATAGTGGTGGGGAGGTCTTGCTTATCGTTAGTGATCAAGAGTAAGGTACTATTTTGATGATTCTGTGCCTAATTCAATCTCATGTAATTGTACATAAGTTTGTGAAATGGAATGTTTCGCTCAATCACTTCCTATCATGGATGTTGCTCGATTGGGTGTTGATACATCCAAGGAAAATGTGCGAGTTGATCAAAGTTCTTTTCACCCGTGAAGGTGACTGATTGGGTGTGATTTGATTCTAGATTCATTCACAGCGTCTTGTTATGGATTGGTAATCATCTTTTGTTTAATTGAGACATTATTGCATTGTCACTTCATAGTTATCCATATTGATGAATCTTTCTGTCTTCTCTTCATTGTCCTACACTGACTTAATTGTCGCCTGGCTCAACAAATTTCCCCGTTAGTGATCTTGGAACTTTGTGTTCTGGAACCTCATAATATGCTTGTGCTTGCTTCTGCTCTTCCTTCCACTCTTCGATATCCTGCTTTACTTTTGATCAATCAGAGAGATTCATAGATCCTTGAGGCTGAGTCTGAGGCTGTGCTGGGCCATTTGGAAAGCGAAGTGCAAATATCAAAGTTGCAGTTGATTGTTTGCTAATTGAGCTTTTGAATCCAAAGTTTCATAATTTGATATGTTGTAGTGATGCAAATTGTTTGTTGTCTCCATAACCGCTGTCGATAGAAACGCTTGAGGGGAGTGACAGTCTTTGAGAATTGACTTTTGTGGGGCAACCTCCGGCCTCCGCTTTCCTATTCCCTCTTAAAAATCCTAACGTGGAAAAGGACTGAGGCAACAAGTGAAACCTGTATTTTCCCAACTCTATTCACTTTCTACTTCCATTTTCCTCATGAAAGTGATTGTATACGGTGAGGTAACTCGTCCTGAAAGATTTTCTTCAAATGCAATCGTGCAAGGACAGTCGTATGAGTGAGCATCTTAAATCGCATGTCTCAACCATCTTCATCAACCAACAGAAGGGGAAGAATGAAGAGAAGAAACTATTCCTAGGTGAAGCGATCTTGTTTTTTTTCCCTTCTTGGCCAATAGGTGAAGCCATCTTCAGGCCAGAGCCAACAGTATCGCTTGCTCTTCCTTGTCAGAGTCAGTGACGGAGCATTTCAATCTTTCCAGCGGGCAGCAGCCTTCTTCTCGGTAGACATTCTTGAGTATGGGATGGGCCTCTCAAGCTGCTGCTGATCTTCCTTGTTCGTCTCGAGTGAAATGAGGGGCCACCGAAACGAGATCTACCTGTTCTCAAGAGGGATGAATTCAATTCCGCAGACTGATTCTGTTCTCCTCGTCCGAAGTTTCAGTTCATGGGCTTGTGGTTGTGGACGTGTGAGAGAAAGGGTGATATATTAGTAACCACGAATGGGAATTTCCAACGCCTGGAAATAATAACCATCGGAGATCCGATGCTGCTTGCGCGTGGAGCTCTGAGCACCTTCGTCTTTCGACGCTTGCCTTATTCTTTCGGCCCATGAGCTTGACAGAGCCCACCCATCGGCCCAGTTTAAGCCACGAAGAAGGATTAACTCCCCTTTCTCAGCTAGATATACGAAAATCCAACGGTCTGACTCTCACTGCTTTTCATGTTTATCCAACTTTTCCAGCTGTCTGTCTGTCTGTCTCTCTTCCCCGAATTTCATGAATAGCTAGTTAATGCATACATTCAGCCTAATCTTTGCAGAGATTTGGGGAATCACCATTTTAAGCAATTGACAAGAAACTGACCAAAAGTAAAGCAATGGGACTTCTGAACTTTGAAAGTTTCAATAGATTACAGACTACCCTTTTCCATCCGACGCTCTAGAAAGAGCTCTCTGACTGTAATGCTTTGGCACCTGCACCTGCACCTGTTGTGGGTGGGGTAAAAAAGATCATGGTGATCTATCTCTTCGTAGTTTTACATATTAAAAAAAAGCTTACCCATAATCTGCAGAGGTGACGGTGATCATCATAAATATTAGTAGAAATATAAGATATATAATAATTGGCTCCCACCGCACACAGTTTACAAGGAGGAAGGCAGAGAGGGGGAAAAAAAAAGGACATGTCCATGGGACGGAAGCTCCGTTGCCCATTTTACCACTTGCCATAACTCCCGCCAGGAAATGCCGCAAACTAACGGTAGTTTTCCGGTCAACGAGTTAATTGAGACAATAATGTCCCTTTATATTTATAAATAAGAAGGGTATTTTCCTGTTTGATTCGAGGTAACACTCTTGGTAGATGCCCAGGTTTCATCTCTATATGTTGATATGCATGATATTAATCAAATAAATAAAAAATTATAAATTTATAAAAAAAATTGAATATCACTCCTTATTAGATTAGGTTTTTAAGTGAAAAGATTTGTTATGAATTAATAATAAATTCAATATAATATCATAATTAGTAGGCTTATATATCGCCTAACTTTAAGTCCGAAAGTATGACTCATAGTAAATTGATGTTAATGCTAAGTACGGAAGTAAATTACTCGGTTTAAGACCAATTGTTCTCCTTATTTGAGAATAGAAAAAATATGTTCAATCGGTAAACAATTATTAATAGTAAATTTTAAGATATACAATCCTATAATTATGAATTTATATAAAAAAATTAGATAACACAATATATTAACTTAAAAACCAAAATATGCAATAAGATATTAATTAAAAAATGCTGCCACTTCTTATTATTGAAGGAAAAAAAACCAGCCAGGGACGAAATGAGTGCATCCCGGTTTTAGATCTTTGCCCCGTCCTCACCGAGATGGACATGTGTTATATATATTTTTGGTACTATACAATATTTTTGGACCTGTCAATACACATCTCGATCCTTAAAAAATTAGTCGTCAATCCTACTATTCTGAAATTCAGTTCTTAAATTATCTATTTAAAAAATAAAAGAATCACTAATTCAATTCAAAATAGGTGAGAACATATCATATAATGAGTCAGAGATGATAAGGACATATATACATAATATATGCTGCCACGAAAGTACCAATAATTTTATATACACAACGCCTGCATGGAGCCAAAAACGACACGCCGTACGTGGGTCAGTGAAGCACCATCACCAACAGTTCTCTCTTCTAATCAGTCTGTTGACTTGGGCCACGATCACGCTTCAAGTTCTGANTCTTCTAATCAGTCTGTTGACTTGGGCCACGATTACGCTTCAAGCTCAGGGCCTATGCTCAACTTTTCTGTGAACTGCTCCGGAGGGCGGACCAAGTGTAACTGGACCACCGTCATGCCTGACTAGATAGATGATACANTGGACCACCGTCATGCCTGACTAGATAGATGATGCATTGCATCCTTATATACTTAAATATATATGTATATGTATATGTGCGTGTAATAGGGGTGCTCATGCTCGAAAGGAGTGATGAAAATATAATATGAACTCCGGCTAATTGTGCCCTTCCTATTCCTTTTTCCGCCTTTTTTTTCCTCTTTACGTCAAGATTTCACAGGTTCTATAACGCAAAGGCTGTGTCCACAGAAAGAAGTGAAGGGACGGGAAAGAGAGAGAGAGAGAGAGAGGATTTAAAAGGCAACCAACCAGCAAGAAGAACGAGATGGGAGACAGGGAGGGTTCGTCGGATGATTCTCTCTGGCCGAAGCGAAGATTATGTGCGATAACTAGTGGCCCCAACCCTCTTCCAGTGGAGGGAAGCGACAATGTCATTTCCTCGGCCGGGGGCCACCCGTCGTCGGAAAAGTTTTTTCTAACCCATCAGTCGGTAGCGATGCTATCACCCCCCAAAAAAGGGACGGAGATATATACCAGTTATATATGATGATGCTAAGTAATTAATGAGCTCATTCTCTCTAGTTTATATGGTGAGTGGGACTACTCGAATTACATTAGGCATGACGAGCATGCACACGACACCCACCGACACTGATTAGTGCGGGTCGGACGTAGATTTAGGGGGTGCTAAGGAAAATTTATCTGAATGGTATATGAATCTTAGTTAGTTTTATTTATGTTTTATTAAATTATCTTATTCTACTGTTATAATTTTTATCTTGTACTCTTACACTGGACAATTTTCTTGGATCCAATCTAAGTGTTGGCGAGTCGTAAAGTAAATTAAAGGTCGAAATCAGGGTTTGGGTAGTCCCTGTACATGACGTACGTGTTGCATAAGTGCTGTGAACTTGCATGGTAGGAAGCCGGCCGATGGTGTCTCATCCGCCGTAAAATCAGCTTTCCAATCAAAGTCTTAATTCTCCGAAAATTCCGATCCGAATTTTGAATCTACATCAAATCAGCTAATCTAATTTCAATCCACCAAAAATCTTGATCTAAATTAATGGTACCCCCCTCATGCGTCTCCAAGGAACCCATGCGACAAGCCCTAGAAGTAAAATAAAATTCAATTTAATTCACTTGGGGCTGATAATATACAACCACCACGTAAGTTCAATTTTTTTCCCGCGAAAATTATACTAAGGATAAAATTCAATATCCCAGAATACTTAGTACTTGGGATCTCTAGGATGAATCCAGGGATTGTCATGCGAGTTTCGTCCTCGTGCACGATGGATGGGAGATCTGTACTTATCCCATCCAAACAATAATAATAATACAGAAGAAGAAGAAGAAGAAGAAGAAGAAGAAGAAGAAGAAGAAGAAGAAGAAGGCCTCGTGTCTGCTTTGCTGATAATTGTGTACAGCGTTGAGATTTATACAGAGACGAACGCTGTGCTGGCTGCCATGAAATTATCGGGAATCGCGAAGTGAAGAAGAGGGAAATTACAAAAAAAAAAAAAAAGTGGGGAGGGGGGAAGAGGTCATGTGGTTTCTGCTCATCTGATTCCAAATCAAGAAAAACAAGAAGACCCTCGCGGTAAGTGTAACTGGAAAGACAGCAGCAAGCCTTGGATCCCTCCCCCACTCCTCCATGGTTAGTTAATTAACAAAAAGGAAAGATCGACAGGAAGCCGGAAGTTGTCCTCCAAAATGTTTCATCAGACTGTGTTCAGCGCTAAGGGTATCCTTGCCCGCTAGACCCAGCCAGTGCTAGATCGAGATGGGCCCCCCAACCTTGAGAAATTGTTTGGGGGTCTTAAGGAAAATGGAGCTCTCTGCCCTGGCGTTGGTCCTGCAACCTAACTAAGCATTATTGGAAGGGAGGAGGCTGGGAGCAATGCGAAGTACACCTACTACTGGTATTGCCTAAATGTTTTTTTTTTTAAATAAAAGGAAAGCCTACTATTACAAAGCTAACTTTATTCTCCCCCAAGATTATCGCCTCTTTCCTTCGTTCCTTCCCTCTCTGATTCCACCCCTTTATTCTTCCTTCTTCTTCTTCTTCTTCTTCTTCTTCTTCTTCTTCTTCTTCTTCTTCTTCCCCTTTCCCTTCTCCTTCCATCATCATTCATCTCTCCCCATGTCATGTGCTATGAGTGAGAGCTGAACCTTTTTCCAGGTTGAAGTTTAGTCGACNTCATTCATCTCTCCCCATGCCATGTGCTATGAGTGAGAGTTGAACCTTTTTCCAGGTTGAAGTTTAGTCGACAATGGCAACGAGGGTCACTGTCGGTTCATTCTTCAACAAGTTCTTCTCTCTCTTCTTTCTCCTCCTCCTCCACCTTGGCTGCTTTCTCTCCTCCACCTCTTCCTCTGCTGCCGACACTGCTGACAGCCACCGCAAACTGCCCAACAAGAAGCGCAAGCGCCCAGCCTCCTCCTTCGCTGTGGCTTCTCACTTCAAAGCCCACAGAGCACTTTCCTCCTGCTGGGCCTACATTAAGTGTGCTTTCACCAAAACGCCCTCCAGAATCTCCGTCGTGCAGAGCCAGTCCATCCCCAGCCCCAGCCCCACCTTCCAAACCCTCACATCCGCGCGGTCCTCTCACCGCTCTCTCGTGTCCATGGTCCAGACCGTCGAACCTCTCGGCCCGGAGCCCCATTCTCTCCCGTCACAGCAATCCGATATCAACTCCCATCAAAATCCCTTATTTCTCCCCCAGAGGAACGACATCTTCCCCTGCACAGCCTGCGGCGAGATCTTCCCCAAGCTCCAGCTCCTCGAGCAGCACCAGTCAATGAAGCATGCCGTGTCGGAGCTCACAGGGGACGACTCGGGCCAGAATATCGTGAAGATTATCTTCGAGACGAGCTGGACCAATAGGAAGCAGAGTCCAAAGATATACAGGATCCTAAAGATCCACAACAGCCAGAAGATTCTGGCCCGCTTTGAGGAGTACAGGGAGTTGGTGAAGTCCAAAGCAGCGAGGAACGGCGCCACAGGCAGGAGGCGCGACGAGAGGTGCATTGCCGACGGCAATGAGCTGTTGAGATTCCATTGCTCGACCTTCATGTGCGACCTGGGACTGGACGGCAACTCCGCCACCTGCAATCAGCAATACTGCAGCATATGCGGGATCATCAGGTCAGGATTCTCGCCCAAGTTGGACGGAATCTCCACGCTCTCGACCAGCTGGAGGGCACACATGGCCTTTCCAGAGGAAACCCTGGAGGAGTTCAGGTTCATGAACGTGAAGCGGGGGATGCTGATCTGCAGGGTCATCGCCGGCCGTGTCGGCTGCGACCCGGAAGACGAGCTGGATGGGCTGGGCAAGGGGGACGGTGGATTTGATTCTCTCGTGGGACAGGGGAAGAGTGGTTTCCCCACCCGGCTGGACGAGGAGGAGCTGCTGGTGTTCAATCCCAGGGCTGTGCTCCCCTGTTTTGTGATCGTGTACACTGTTTAAGTGTGGCTAATGGCAGCAGCATCATGATGTGATGCTTTGCCCCTCAGATCACCTAGTTAACTAGTGTGGCCTGGGAACTAGAGATATGCGAAGTACAATTACCGCATGATGATGTCTACAGTGTCGAAGTCAAAGCTGTCATAGTCCTAATTTCCTCCATTTCTACCCATAAAACACCCATGTTTCTTAGTTTTGCTTAATTTTCGCCCTTTGGAATGAGCAATCCTGAAGCGTCCTTCTGTAAAAAAATAATTACAACCCCTGGAAATGTAGCTGTTTGTCTTAGCAATTTGGCTTATGTTTCTTAATCCTTGCCTGTGATTGGTTACTGGCATTGGTGTGCGTGTGCGTATATCAGATGTGCCAATGAATACTTTGTGGACAGACCATGACATTGCAGATTTGAATGCTCAGCTGTCAAAGAGGTCAAAATGTTAGAGAAAGCAAGAGAGTTACTCATATTTACCCAGATAAGTACCTCGAACAGTAGGATGATGATCCAACCCCCTCTCTGCATTAATGGGAGTAAGCTACTGACAAACACAGTGGACCCATCCCTCTCTCCATATACTTGACGGATCCGATTAATTTATGTGACCCATTCATTACGGATTATCTATTTTCAGAGAGGAAAGCTGTGTGGGTGGATGAGCAAGATGCATGTCTAGTAAACTAAGCAAGCGTGCAAAGGGACAGACAAGGCATCATCAAGCACGTACCCTAGCTGTAGTTGATACTTGGCTACTATATTGTATTGACTTGAACCACAATTTGATGTGATCATTGCGGCTCTGGGACTACAGAAAAGGGTCCGAAGGGCTTGCTATCCTCTCCCACAGTCAGAAGCAATCCAGTCTTTTCCATAAAGCAAACGAACTCTCACGTAATGCATATAAATATTTGGGCACTTGGGGTTGTCGGTTAACTGTACAGAATCATTAGCTTAAAAAGCAAATCATTTTATGATTAAATTAAAAGAGAAGAGTCACGTCTCCCACCTAAAATGGATTCTCTCGGGATGGGAAAGTAGAGTGGATCCATTATATTTATAATATTGCGTATATCATATATATATATATGTATATATACATATATCAATATTTAATGGTCTGAAAGTCAATTAAAACATTTCTGTGTATGTGTATCACTTCCAATAATCTTGTCGAGCTGAGCTATGACATTGCACTGAACACTGATGATGCTGATCGTGATCATGATCAATAGGCATGACCAAGAGGAACTTGTGTGTGGAAAGATGCAAATGATCGATTTATGGGAATACTCACCGTCGATGCACGCCGCCAGTAAAATTCCATCCGTCAAGGTGGTATTGGTAGTGGATTTCAAATGAGTAAGGATCATGAAATTGCATAGATCTCCCATCTTGCCGTTTTGGGCTTTTTTCTTCAGATTGAGGTCGTTGAGTCAATTCGGCGGCGCACGATAGTATTGGGCTCAATATGGGCCTCGAACGACAACTTAACGTGGGCTTGTATCGATATAGCCGTTCGGAGGCCTTGACTAGGAAACAAAGAAGCCCACCACCTTNGTGTGCGTGTGCGTATATCAGATGTGCCAATGAATACTTTGTGGACAGACCATGACATTGCAGATTTGAATGCTCAGCTGTCAAAGAGGTCAAAATGTTAGAGAAAGCAAGAGAGTTACTCATATTTACCCAGATAAGTACCTCGAACAGTAGGATGATGATCCAACCCCCTCTCTGCATTAATGGGAGTAAGCTACTGACAAACACAGTGGACCCATCCCTCTGGCCATATACTTGACGGATCCGATTAATTTATGTGACCCATTCATTACGGATTATCTATTTTCAGAGAGGAAAGCTGTGTGGGTGGATGAGCAAGATGCATGTCTAGTAAACTAAGCAAGCGTGCAAAGGGACAGACAAGGCATCATCAAGCACGTACCCTAGCTGTAGTTGATACTTGGCTACTATATTGTATTGACTTGAACCACAATTTGATGTGATCATTGCGGCTCTGGGACTACAGAAAAGGGTCCGAAGGGCTTGCTATCCTCTCCCACAGTCAGAAGCAATCCAGTCTTTTCCATAAAGCAAACGAACTCTCACGTAATGCATATAAATATTATGGGCACTTGGGGTTGTCGGTTAACTGTACAGAATCATTAGCTTAAAAAGCAAATCATTTTATGATTAAATTAAAAGAGAAGAGTCACGTCTCCCACCTAAAATGGATTCTCTCGGGATGGGAAAGTAGAGTGGATCCATTATATTTATAATATTGCGTATATCATATATATATATATGTATATATACATATATCAATATTTAATGGTCTGAAAGTCAATTAAAACATTTCTGTGTATGTGTATCACTTCCAATAATCTTGTCGAGCTGAGCTATGACATTGCACTGAACACTGATGATGCTGATCGTGATCATGATCAATAGGCATGACCAAGAGGAACTTGTGTGTGGAAAGATGCAAATGATCGATTTATGGGAATACTCACCGTCGATGCACGCCGCCAGTAAAATTCCATGCGTCAAGGTGGAATTGGTAGTGGATTTCAAATGAGTAAGGATCATGAAATTGCATAGATCTCCCATCTTGCCGTTTTGGGCTTTTTCCTTCAGATTGAGGTCGTTGAGTCAATTCGGGGGCGCACGATAGTATTGGGCTCAATATGGGCCTCGAACGACAACTGAACGTGGGCTTGTATCGATATAGCCGTTCGGAGGCCTTGACTAGGAAACAAAGAAGCCCACCACCTTCTCGTTATGAGATAGTTTTTAAAACCAACCCGGACTAACAACCGGTTAAGACATGGGTTCATGAGTCAGACCGTAAGTTTAATATATTGAATCGTACATGTAATAAATAATATTACTAATAAATTAACGTAATATTATAATTTGACAATAATTTATAATAAAAAAAATCCATAATGCAACTATTATATTAACTCTAAATTTAACATAAAATATAAATATAAATTTAGTAAAATAAATACATTATAATAAGTTTTTATTTTTTAATTATAAGTTATCTTTTCACCGGTTCAATTGGGTCTACTGGTCCGATAAAGAACTGGTTGGTTCAATCGGAGTCAACACATTTACAGTGTAATTCAGTTTATTCTGGAAATTGGACTGGTGAATGAATAGTTTTAACTGGCCGTCTGGTCCGGTTCAAAAAACTATGAACCAGATAGACAGTCGCTTGATTGTGNTTTATTCTGGAAATTGGACTGGTGAATGAATAGGTTGAACCGGCCGCCCGGTCCGGTTTAAAAAACTATGAACCGGATAGACAGTCACTTGATTGTAATATATATATGTATATATATGTGTAAGAGGACCCCAGAGCAAAGATGATAATCGAATTCGATGCCGACATAGCTCTTGTGGATCGGGCAGATACATGCATGATCCATCCTTATTCTCTGCGAAGCAAAGTGTAATCCAAACTGCGGTGATATTCTTCCATTACACTCTGCCTCTTCAATGCTAGCTCGGCTGACGCCATCCTAGACAACAAGTGTGAAGAAGAAGAAAGAAAGAAAGAAAGAAAGTCTTCGTGCCATTAAAATAAGCATACCCGAGCACAGAAACTCGAGGCGAGAGGTGCGGGGCTGCGGCAGAAGAATGGATCTATAGCTTGATGAATGAAGCATTTGACTTCTGGGGACCTCAACTCGGGAAGTATTATTTAATCCATGGACGGTCATCCATGATCCCTCCCCACCAAAAATCTCGACCTGCCATGTGGAGCCTTCCGTTGCTCCATTTCCTTCATCCTGCCACCGTCAAAAGTGCACCTTAAATTGCTTCGCCACCCCCTTCTTTCTCAGTCTGCCTCCTTTGCGTGACCTCTAAAAAGGAATTGGCTATCTCAATTCGCAACTGCTTATTCCGTGCCAGCTGCGATGCCAGTACCAAGCTCTTTCTGTCTCATCTAGCTACTCTTTTAATGTATATATGTAAGGCGATATGGTTGATTCAGAAACATATCACTGTTATTGAAAGACTTTTTTTTGGGCTTCTCTGGGCGGGTTTAATGTCTATTTGTTCTCAGTTGGATAGTTGTATGACTTCATGTTTGCTTAACCTTTTTTTTTCTTTTGCTTTTCCCAGTTTTGCTGGTTTTCAGCAACCGAAATGATCATTCGCTTTCGATTCTGCTGTGTAATGTTTGGAATTTAATGCATGTATGTCTTGCTTTTCAGAAGAAGATCACTTCTCTATCAGTCAATTCTGTAGAATTTGTCAGATTTCCATCTCTGTCAGAAATTCTGTCGTCATATTCTAATGCTTCCCGTAGCAGAGCTATGAGCTTTTCAGCAAGTTCCAATCAATTCTAACAGCATTTTTACATATTGGCGAACCTGAAATGAGCTTGCTGATGTTATTGAGAAGAAAAAAGAGGGAAATGAGCTTGCTGAAAGTTCATTCTAGGTAATAATCTTTAATCGGCTCTTGTTTGTATGAGTGACTGAGCTTTTATGACGATGCAGCTGTCACAATGCCCTCTGATCATGAGCTGAATCGTTTCGCTCGTTTTGGCTATGAGGGGCCAAGCATGAGCCCTCTACACACCGAAGCAGAGTCATATGGAAGAGAAATTTTAGCTTGTGGCGACCTTGATGATGTTGAGAAAGAAGGAAATGGATCAATCAGCAATATCAATGGAAACAGAGAGGGCCAGTCCATTACTGAGAGGTACAAATGAGAAGCTATATACTTTTCCCTCTGAACTTTAATAACCAACCTATATCGGTTCCATTCAGTGAGATCTAACTCAATTATCTGAGTGCAGGTTTCTGAGAGGGCATCGAGCATCTGCTGGTGAAAGAAACAATCCGTTAGATATCGATGAAAAGCGCGGGTATGGACTGGGAAGAAGATCTGGACCTGTCATGTCTGGAACTGCTTACTGCATTTCTTCATGCAGTATGATATTGCTAAACAAAGTTGTCCTATCCAGTTATAACTTCAACGCAGGGATATCCCTGATGTTCTATCAAGTATGTCATTTGTCTTTACAGGCTTTGTCGCTCAGGATTAACTTTGTGTGCAACGTGTGGGATGACTTTGTGTGTGCCGAATATGTGACAGTCAATTATCTGCCATTGATTGCTCGATGATTTTTACCAGGTCAGTATACTTAAGATTTCTCTGTGACGCAGAACTTAATTTGTTCGGTGGTGGTTGCTTTGTTGGGTCTCTGTGGAGCTGTTTCAGTGGAGAAGCTCAATTGGAAGCTCGTTAGGGTATGGATCCCTGTCAATGTAATCTTTGTTGGGATGCTTGTATCAGGCATTTATAGGTATGTCAATGGATAATCAAAGATAAGAGGTTTTCTTTGTGGCTAGTGACTATTATTTGTAAGTTTAATGTTAACCTGAAGTCAAATTGGACGATAACAGCCGTATGCTGAGGAAGAAAGTACAATATCCATGTTTCCTTTCATAATGAATGTCAAAAATTTCCAACAATGTTCTGATTACTAATCGTGTCCATATTCTCCTGTACTTCTCTCTTCAGTTTGAAGTACATGAACATTGCTATGGTGACAATTTTGAAGAATGTGACCAATATTCTGACAGCAGTTGGAGAACTTTATATATTCCGCAAGCATCAGAATCAAAAAGTGTGGACTGCCATGTTTTTAATGGTAAATAATCTTTCCTTTTTTTTTATCTTGATTCTTTCAAGATCTATGATGTTGCATGCTTCATAATTGACCCAAAAAAAACATTTTTTTCCATCAGACTCTCTTCCCTCCCAAGTCGTTTTGGAGGATAAGAGATAATTTCAATATCACCCAGGGATCGTGTTTTTCGTAACATTACCTGAGGCTGCAGGGTGCTGCCTAGAATTCGCATTTGTGCCTAAATTTTTCTCTCACATGTCTGATGGACATATTTGATTGCCATGGCTTGTCTTTGTGAATGTAGATAATCTCTGCCGTCAGTGGAGGAATTACAGATCTATCCTTCGATACTACTGGTTATACATGGCAGATCCTGAATTGTGTTTTAACGGCGAGCTATTCAGTAAGTTAAGCATAAACCTGGTTTCCTCTGCTCTGCATCAATTAATTATCAATACTGCCAATATGGCTTTCATTCAGCACCTTGTTCTGAGATCAAACTCGTTAGTATGTGTGTTATCTTTGTGACAGCTCACCCTGCAACGGGTCATGGACAGAGCAAAACCATTAACAAGATCAGGATCCCTCAGTGAATTCTCAATGGTGTTGCTAAATAATTTACTGTCCCTGCCTTTTGCCATCTTACTGATTATCATCTTTGACGAATGGGACTATGTAATGTCTGAGTAAGATCCTTAGACCACTGTCATTTTAAGAGTTCATCAGCTGTAGTACGAGACCAGACTATAGTAATTCTAGGCATCTCTGGGTGTTTCTAATTCATTCCTTTGTACACAAGATCTGTTTATTAGATAGGGATCTAAGCTTTAACTGCTAAGTCATTTTCCTACCCTTCTGCCAATAGAGTCACTATGTTCTTACGTTTACTTTGTGGAATTTGCAGGGATGTCGTTAAACTACCAATGTTTTGGATTGTTGCAACTGCTAGTGGATTCCTTGGGCTTGCAATCAGCTTCACCTCTATGTGGTTTTTGCATCAAACTGGCCCCACCACTTATAGGTATCAGTATGACAGTTCCATTACAAAATATACTAGTTATGGAATAATGCCTTTTGATGATGCCTTTTTCATGTTTGCATAAATCTGTTCTGGAGCTCTCTTCCGTCCTCAGTGGAAGTGAAGAGTAATATATAAAGTGAATACTACACTATTTATTTGGAGCAAAAAGTTCACCCAATTTACTTACTGTAAGATAAGCTCTGGGCATTACACTTGAGGCGTTGGTGAGTGGTGAATAACCTCATTTCGATCTACTGATGCTGGTTTCACCGTCATTGCAGCCTGGTGGGTTCTCTGAACAAAATTCCCATTTCCATTGCTGGCATCTTGATCTTCAAGGCTCCCCTCAGTGTGCCAAATTCATTCAGCATATTGTTCGGTAATAAATGAGAAAGATAACCTGCCGCTGGTCTAATTGGCTTGTTAGTGGTGTGTGCATTATCCTTCATCATGGTAACGAGGGGCACTCCTGTTTCAGGTCTCTTTGCTGGAATATTCTTTGCCAAGGCCAAGATGTCTTGATTTGAAGAAATGTCGGATGTTGGCTTACTCAGATCTTTCATTGCGTCAGTGAAGAGGCTTTTTCAAGAATTGACTAGGCTGATACTCTGGAAGTTCATATTCTTGGAGCTGCATGATAGAATTTAGCTTCTCAGGAGTTCGGATGGCTCTGATTGAAAATACGGCGTATGGAGGAGACATTTGAAGGCAGGCCAAAACAATAACCCCCCTCCAAATTTATTAGTTTTTTTCCAAATTGAAAACCGAGACTCTTTTTCATCTCTTTGTTCTCTTCCAGTCATTTTCATTAGAAGAATAATACTGATTCGGGAATTTGCCATTCAAGAGATGCGTTAGTGAGAGGGAAGTAAATAAAAAATATTTCATGTACCACTTGAAGACCTAAACACGAGACTCAAAAGAGAAGGAAAATGAAAGCAATCAAACATATAAAAGGTGTTCTGATATGAAAAAGAGAGAGGATACAGTTACTCCAGCCGCTAGCATTATCTCAAGGGTTTCCGTCTGGAAATTAGCCCTCTTGATATACATTACCATACAGATAAAAACCACATAATACGACCATGAATGTGTATAATCTTCTGATTTGAAAACCTATATAATGTTACTGCCCTGAGAGAGCTGGGAAGAAGAAACCATCTCCATCAGATCCATCTCTCTTCTCCCAGCACACGTCGAAGCTTGACTGTCATTCAGACGCACTAATCCTCTGTCCTCACAACCATTATACGGCACTGGGGGCATCTGCAAAGCCTCGTTTACTAGCAGATTCGGTTCGTAAAGGTCAGGATGATGTAAAAAGGAAAATTCTTCATTTGGGTTCCAAACAAGGGAGTTGCTGCTCTGAGGTGTCTTGAGAGAATCAGGGGTTGGAAGCGGGAGGTTAGGTTGTTCGAGGTGTGGCCAGTGGAAGTTGCTGCTGGCAAAAAACTTCTGCATGAACAACAGCTCCTCATCATAAGCAGCGATTCCAGATAATTCTTGGAGGGTATTATTCAATGTGGGTTCTTCGGTGGATGAGGGCTCAACATCAGAGAGGGTGGAAGAGCTTGGGGCGGTGGCGGTGGCGGTGGCAGCTACAGCAGCGGTGCTGCCGCATTNAAGAGCTTGGGGCGGTGGCGGTGGCGGTGGCGGTGGCAGCCACAGCAGCGGTGCTGCCGCCTTGGAACAGCGGGCCAGTTTTGGAAGAGGTGGTGGCATTAGAGGGAACAGATGATAAGTTCTTTCGCCGGATATAGTCCTCAAGGACAGAAGGATGAGGGTTGGGGTTGTTTTGGGAGGCCTTGTTCTTTCGACGTGAATTCTGCCTCCTTTTGGTGGCATTCCAGTGGTTCTTGATAGTGTTTTCGGTTCTCCCGGGGATGTACTTGGCGATCTCAGCCCATCGGTTTCCCACCTTTTGATGAGCTTCCACCAACATCCTCTCCTCTTCTTCGCTCCAGCTATCCTTCTGCATCACACAGAAGATGGGGTGATAGTTTTACTACTATGAAGCAATAGCAATAATTATCGTTGGCCATGCATCTACATAGAAAAAAGCTCTACTGCATCCATCACACGCACCATACACATATATATATTGTTAAAACGGTACATATAGTACGGTATACAGCAGAGACATGAATGTGCATTTGCTTATTTTCAAATACGCCCGATCAGTTAACTAGAAGAATGAGAGAGTTGGGAGTTGCCACTGGGAAACACATAAAATGTCCATGTCATGCATGACCAGATGACCATTACAGTGTGGATATAAGACGAGTTGCTGCACTTCTATATAACCATGACAGGTGGTACTGTAGTAAGAGAAAAAATATATATTATATAAATGATTTTTTTTATTTCTTTTCTTCTCTCTTTTTTTTTTTTGGTGGGGGGGGAGGAGTTGGGGGGTGAAATATGATTTTATAATTAAGCAAAGATTGAGAAGGAAAGATCCATAGAGAAGTACATATCAATGGCAAGAGAACTTCTCCCAGAAGGGTTCGTCATCTTATGCGAAGGGATGACCGAGGGCATCAGTCACAGTAAGTGTAGAAGAATCACATGATGAAGATAGACCAGACCCCCTGGACTCAAAAACCATATGTGACATGTAATAAGGAAGCCTAGGAATAGAATTAACCCTATCTCTCATGCATACAGCGGGGACGAGTTTGGAACTTATTGGATCATATTACGGGCGAATCAGAAGGTGCTTTTTCTTTTCTTTTTAAGAGTTACATATGAATATATATGATGATAATTTTCATTAAAAAAAGAGAGAGAATTGATACTATAATAATAATAATAAGATTTGTTTATTATAATGCGGTCATAATTCTGGGGACGAATGCCATCCCTCCCACGCCCCTTCCTCGCCATCCCCGTCCACATAGTAACGCAGCTCGGAGGGCCCGGGAGGTCTTGACAAAGGGGATTGTCCTTATCTATGTGCACGGCTTGAAGAATCATGTGATCTTCAACACTAATCAAGGAGGAATAGGAGACTTTCTTGTTTTACATTGGTGCTTTTTACCTTGGTACTTACTGTGCATTGAGTTTGCTCGTGAAACTACCCGCCTAAAAGAGATTAGTGTTGCACGAGATGCATGTGCATACGGTTCAAGTCGAGTCATCAGCTACATGCGGAGATCAATTAACCTCATTAGCTTAATTCTAATTATAATCTCTCTCACTGGGTATTATGTACCCGCGCGCGGGCTTGAAAGCAAGGATTCATGCGAACAACCGATGTCTACTGTGCATCTACGCCCAACAAAATCACAGAGGAAGGCTCAACGGAGAGAAATTATTCATCAAATGATATGATATATATATATATACATGCTTTTTTTTGCATAAAATATGCATTTAGGTAGGATTTTAACAAAAGAAAAGTGAAGAGGACCTCTGATTACCGCCTTACCTTGATGTCAGGGCGCAAGTGATTGTGCCATCTCTCACGGCACTGCTTGCCCGCTCTTCCCGCCAATTTCTCAGCTATCTGCGCCCATTTCTTTTCTCCATATTCCTTCACTAAGCTCACCAGTTTTCTGCAAAGAGAGAGACGAGGATGATGAGGAGGAGGAGGAGGAGGAGGAGATTATTACTCTAAACCCTCCTCCCACACCAAGAATTCAAGCTGAGTGACGAGTACTGATCATAAGTAATCTTGGCAACACAATATATCAATTGCGGATATGTGTAGCATTTTTATCTGGTAATTGTCTCACGTTGATGTTTGGAGATCGATTCAAATAGATAACAAATAGAAAAAAAATATTGTTTCTTGTTCCTAAGGAGAAAAAGTAAACCCTAGAGTGCTTGCAATGCATGCATCTTCTCCCACATCATATGAATCGTGCTGATGATCTAAACATTCATTTCTCCAAATTTTGTTTACTTCAAATATCCCAAGAAAGAACCGTGTATACTTTTCAAAGAAAAAAAAAATCCCTTTACTATTGGTTCTTTGAGCTAGGGCTCAGCCATTGACCATCAGGGGTCTTTCTAGATAAGGTTAAGGACATATAAAACATTCTAGCAGATAAGATTGGTGAGATCTTATATGTAAATGCACGTGGAGATCGAATTACCGGTCCTCTTCTTCAGTCCACTGACCCTTTATCAAAGCTTTCGAGCAGACTCTCTTCACTGATCTCTTTCCGGCTGCAGCCCTCGTGGAGTTCTTCTTATCATAATCCTCGACTGCTAATTCCTTCCTAAAAGCCTTGTCACTCGCCCACTGAAAGTTCTCATCGCTATTCCCGTCCACTCCTTGTTCCAGAAAGAACAATCCATTGACAAGGCTAATCGCCGGCTCTTCGAAGCCTGCAGCTACCAATGAGAGAAACCGATCACCTTCTTCTTGGTAATAAAATGGGGCAGGGTAACTCTCTGGTCCATCATTAACATGATGAGGCCGCTGGTCCTTTCTCGAGCTCCCAGAGTTTGGTTGGCCATGAGAAAAGTGGTTCTCATGATCCCACAGGAACCTGTCTATGGCTGTCACCGGTTGGTTTTGAGGTTTCCTAGGTGGTCCTCCTCCTCCTTTCCTACCAGCGACCTGATCTTCTTCTTCCATGAAAGGAACTTCGGAGGAAATTTATCCGTCGAAAAGAGAAAGGAATTCGCTTAAATTTTGGAGAAGCTACACTGTACTGCCAGCTCCTTTTTTAATATATCTTTGCAGCTATATCGGCGCAGGTATACATGGCGAGCTCCTTCCCCTTAGCTACCGTTGATCTAGGAACGAATCCAACGGTAGAGATTTTATTAGTGGCTGTAACTCCTGAGCTTCCCCTTCCCCCCTTCTCTCTCTCTCTCTCTCTCTCTCTCTCTCTCTAACTCACAGATAAGGGTGGAAAGAAAGAGGCGGAGGTATTGTTCTCTCGTCATTAATCATAAATCCTATAATTAATTATAA
Source organism: Sonneratia caseolaris (assembly GCA_900006705.1). Taxonomy (NCBI): domain Eukaryota; kingdom Viridiplantae; phylum Streptophyta; class Magnoliopsida; order Myrtales; family Lythraceae; genus Sonneratia; species Sonneratia caseolaris. The sequence goes on along the minus strand of CXYZ01005345.1, from coordinate 162,441 downwards.
TTCGTTCAAATTCAATCCCACCTTTAAATCTTCTTCCCCCCAGAAAAAAATGGAAAATTTGTCAAATTTGGGATATTTCAGCCAAGAGGCTTTTTGTTGGGGCTCTCAGTATTAGAGAAATTACAACAAAAAAAAACAGAAATACAGACAGAGCAAAGCAATTAATTACTCGAATTAAATGTGGGCGATTAATGAATTGGATGAAATTTGGGGGGAGAATTTTCAGCTATCATATTAAAATGCCTAATAAGTGTGGCGGTATTAATGTGGGCAGTAGGTAGAGTTGACCAGTATTCGCACGTTGGAGCTCCATGGCCTCCGGACAAACAAAAAAAAAAAAGAAGAAGAAGAAGACGAAGTGAACTTACATTTTCATCTACCACTCAATATGTTTATGCAATCATTTTGATCTAAGCATCCATTATTTTCGCTACCGCATTATTTTTTTCATTAAAAAAATTATACGAAACTTTCAATATATTATTGGATACGTTAGATGTATAGTTTTAAAAACTAGACCTGACCGGCCGGTTCAACCGGGAATCAGTCACTGACCCGGTCCGGGTCCTACAAAAATTTCAATTGCACATTCAAAGAGAAAAATTCCAATTGAACCGGCTGGATCTTGGTCCGACCGGTGAATCTAATTGAATTCGTGAGAAAACCGACCAACTTAAAATTAAAAATAACAAAAAATTATTATAATATACTTATTTTATTTACTCAATTTATATTTATATTTTATATTAAAAATTTGTTTAATATAATGGTTATATTAATAATTTTTGTTATAAATTATATTCAAATTATGATATTATGTAAATTTATTGGTAATATTATATTATTAATATCATTTATTAAATATACGGTTCAACCCATTGAACCCCCGGTCCGACCCATGAACCTATGCTTACACTAGTTCTCGGCCCAATTCGGTTTTAAAAACTATGATTAGATGTCACGTAATAAAAATGAATGACCGTCTGATCCATGAACTAATTTGATGGTAGATAATTGAATGTTTTGACAATTTTGATGGCAAAAAATCAACATGTACCAAAGTGTTGGGTGCATCGAGCACGACGGATGGATACGTGGGTTGCTCTAAATAACATGCCTTCATTCGTTTGGGATCAATTTGCGTAGCTATAGTTATAATCTGCACTTAACGACCTTTGTCCATGTTCATATGCGTCTAAATGCAATAGGTGAGCGGTCACTTGATGCATATCTACCTAGAGATGTAATATGTGTGGTTTGGGTAGGATCAAAACAAGCCTGAAACCATTTCGGCTCAATTATGGTTAAGTCCGTCAAGTAAAAATGGGCTGGTCCAACTTTGACCTTACAGTTCAAGAAATCATGAATCGGCCTAAAATTTGGCCTAAGTAGACTGACTACTTTACAGTTTGGGTCAGTTTTGCATGTAAAACCGTGAAGTGTGACCCATTTCTTTTTCTTTTTTATTTTAAATGATTTAAAATAAATATATTTTAAATTAAAAATTAAAAATAAAATCTCCCAAAAATTGACTGTTGATCGTATGATTTTTGACGATTTGAACTTGTTCGATTTAGTTTTAAAATGGTTCTACACTAGTTTAATGAGAAAGCATACTTTGTCGATTTTTGGTTTAATTGGCATATTTCTTGAACTCAACTCGTAACTCTTTTAACCTAACAAGAGTAGTTATATGCCCGTTTATTAGTAGTTTGGATTGGGTCTCGAATTTTAAAGGGCCGATTTCAGGCTAAATCAGACCATTTAACATTTATATATGTACGTCTTCAACTGAATAAGATTTTTTTAGATTAATAACAACAAAAGTAATAATCTATTCTAATAAATAAATTTTCTTTGAAAAAAGGGAAAAACAAAGGGCGAGGAAGAAGGAGTGGCGTTCAGTTGACCGGCGACTGCGCCAACACTGTTGACGGACGGGCATCGCTAGTGCTCGGGCTTATTTCATAGAACGACACTGAGAACAACGGGTTGGGCCACTTACTTCGGCCCATTTTGTTGAAGGCCTGAGCCCATTCCTCAGCTAAGGCCGCCTAATGTATTTTTATTCATAATTTTTAAAGCCGGACCGGACTAGAAACTGGTCAAAACATAGATTTATGGATTCGTGAGTCAGTCGAAGGTTCATTTGGTAAAATCGTATATTTAATAAATAATATTAAATTGATCTAATACAATAATTTGATAATATTTTACACAAAAATTCATAATATAATAATTATATTAACATAAAATATAAGTATAAATTCAATAAAATAAAATAAATAGATTATAATATATTTTTATAATTATAATTTTAAATTTTACCAATTTTTTTATCAATTTAATTGGATTCACCGATTCAAACAAAAATCAACTCGTTCAATCGAAGTTGACCGTATTCAAAATAAAATTAAATTAACTCTATATATCAAATCAGATAAATTGTTGGTTCCCAATTGAACCGACTGACCTGATCTAATTTTTAAAACTATATTTTTGTTAGAGACTTCCTAATGTTTCTATATTTTTTAAAAAAAAAATTAACGTATGCGCTTACATAAGATTCCATTTTCTTTCCCCCCCTTTTTTTTGGCTGAATATGTCGTTATCATCGTTGGCTGAAGCGTCAAAGTGTGGACAAGTGGAAAAGACGACTGCAGACCGTCAGTTCCCATCCGCTCACCCACTACTGAAGTGAGAAGATGATGAGTGGGGCCGTTTACCAGTTACAGCCACGAATGGAGCCTCGGCTCTTGAGCATGTTGAGGGATTATGGTCGGAGCCTACTCTTCTAATCGAGGCTCTCATGTCACGCTTTTCCAAGTCAATAAATATTTCCCCAATCAATCAACAACTACAGCTCCCAGGAGGAAGAAGGTGGCAGGCACTCCCCAAATTCTGATAATTTGCAATGAAGAAGTTAGAGCTCATATTCATCCCAGCGCCCGGAGCCGGTCACCTGTTCTCGACTCTCGAGTTTGCCATCCGTTTGCTCAGCCATGACGATCGAGTCTCCGTCACCGTCCTCGCCATACAAGCGCCTTTCACAGCCGACTTGGACTCCTATGCCAACTCGACGGTCTCCTCCCAACCCCGAATGACCGTCATCAACCTTCCCCATTTAGAACTCCCTCCACGCGAACTTCGCACTTCCGTGGAGAAATTCGTCACCGTGTACATAGACAGCTACATACCTCATGTTCGACGAGTTGTAGGAGAAATTCTATCAGACCGTGCCAAGTCGGGCTCACCCACTGTGGCGGGCATAGTCCTTGATTTTTTCTGTGCGTCGATGATCGATGTGGCCAAGGAATTCGGCCTTCCCTCTTACATTTACCTGACCTCGAATGCTGGCTTTCTAGGGCTCATGCTTGAGCTACCTAACCGCCACGATCGGATCCAAAGAGAGATCAAGGGTTCAGATCCAGAGTTGCTGCTTCCAGGCTTTGCCGACCCTGTTCCCGTGTCTGCCCTCCCTGGAGCCGTGTTCGACAGAGAGCACGGAGGCTACTCGACCTATGTTAGGGTTGCTCGAGGATTCAGAGAGGCCAACGGCATCATTGTCAATACATTTGCCGAGGTGGAGCCGTTTGATTTCAGCTCTTTCTTCGACAATCGTCAGACATCCCTCCGGGTCTACAAGGTCGGGCCGGTGCTAAGTCTCCAGAGCTTGCCCCATCCTGCTTCAGATCTGGTCAAGTGGGACGACATCTGGGAGTGGCTCGACGGTCAGCGTTCATCTTCTGTGGTGTTCCTGTGCTTCGGCAGTGCAGGGACTTTCGGAGAAGCCCAGGCAAGGGAGATAGCTGCCGCGCTCGAGCGCACGGGGAAGAGCTTCTTGTGGTCTCTGCGCCTCCCCTCGGCCAAAGATGCCCGGAGTCCTCAGCACGTTGACCCGGGAAGGATCCTTCCTGAAGGGTTCCTGGAGAGGACCAAAGGGAGGGGGGTCGTCTGTGGATGGGCCCCACAAGTGGAGGTCCTGGCTCACGACGCCATTGGAGGGTTCGTGTCTCACTGCGGGTGGAACTCGATATTGGAGAGCCTCTGGAATGGTGTCCCGACCGCAACGTGGCCCAAATACGCGGAGCAGCAGCTGAATGCATTTAGAATGGTTAAGGAATTCGGGTTAGCGGTAGAGTTGAGGTTGGACTATCGAGACGGGGCACCCGAGGCTGTGATGGCAGACGAGATAGAAGCGGCCATCAATTGCTTGATGGACGATAACAGTGAGGTGAGGAAGAAGGTGAAGGTTATGAAAGATTTGGCCAGGAAGGCAGTGATGGAAGGCGGTTCTTCATTTACTTCTATAGGACGGTTCATTGAAGATCTTACTCATTAAGCAAGGATTCCATGCACGTATATCTGTGTTCCATGTTTATCTGAAATTTCGGAGTTTGCAGATGTTGTGGAGATTAGGTCAGGCGTGTAATGATGATCAAGCTCATGTAGCTATTACACTCTGTTTGCTGTCTTGGTGTTTGCCTGTGTTCTTATTTTCCCCTGCCTTTGACTCCTGGTCCGGGGACGGAGAAAGATGACGTCTTTTATGTATACCTCGATCCGAGGAGGAGACAAAAACCATTAATATATAGAAGTCCAGAGTTTGTGCAGTTCCTTCTACAGTGTATCGACTATATCAGCAAGAGCAACTTCATTGACCTTGTAAAATAAAAGGACTTGGGAGGTCAAGGAGAGATTTGAGAATCGGGATGAAACGGTCAGTTTCATTCTCAAAACAGTCTTAACTTTTGCTANAACAACTTCATTGACCTCGTAAAATAAAAGGACATGGGAGGTCAAAGAGAGATTTGAGAATCGGGATGAGACGGTCAATTTCATTCTCAAAACAGTCTTAACTTTTGCTATACATTCTATTATTCAAAATTGTTTCTTCATCATCCTCATGGACCGAGCGATGATGGAAACATCTGCAGATGTAGGCAGCCGCACATAGTATTTGAATCCTAAAAATCATAATGACCTCTAACTGCTTTACCCCAATCCTCCCTTCCGTGGCTGGCCGTCCACATCCCCCCCCCCCATCGTCGCTCTCTGTCGTGTGAGCTCATATATAGTCTGAGTTACCCTTGCAGTTTGCCAAGCAAAATTAAGGAACTGGAAGGAAATGTCTCCCTTTTGGGATGCTCAAGATAAGAGTTAGATCCGTCTTGTCTCTCAAATCTCCTCCCCGAGACTTGTAAAACTACGATTTTACTATCAGCAGCAGGAGCTTCTCTCTTTTGATGCCTTCAACTGTGCATGGATTCTTAGAACATGTAACATGCCTGCCCCCATGGACTTTGCCAAGGAGGCAGAGCCTCTCAATCCCATGGCTTACATATTTTTGATAGTTCCACTGAGTTTGGTTAGACAACACGCAAACTACCGAATTACTGCCGGGCAAGCAAAGGAGTCCTGAATCTAGAACTTCCCCCGATGATTGGAAAGATGCGTTCTTGAATAACTACTGCTGGATCCACGGTAGTCGGGAGTTCCTATAAAAGAAAAGCAATTCCATATATGATTTTTTTTCCAGCTGTGACTCTTACACATGACAAGACAGTACAGCTCGGAGGACTTCAATCAGGGACGTAATTAAGAAAGAAAAAGGCTTTCTCCGTACAAAGTGTGCTGGATACGTAATTACATAGTTTAATGTTAATGAACAATACTGGGGAAGGTACCATCAGGAAATCAAAAGGTGAGGATCTGTTGGAAAAACAGGACATGGAATAATACACAATGCAGTGAATGAGATGAGCTGAGATGAGATTCTCTCTGATGCTTTGCTGCCAGAATTAGATGCCTGTTACCGAATTAAAGGATTGTTGCTTGAAACACAAAGATTCAGGATCTAATAGATTCTTGAAACCCCCACCAGCAATTTATTTAACAGGGAGAGTAGAGTGACCCGCAGCATATGGATACGGGGGTTAAATGAAACCAATGAGTATGAATACACATGCAATTAATTCCTCGTATCTTCACCTACAATCATGCTTGGAGTGAAGCGGCAGTAAGAGAACGCTGTTGAACGCTTGAACTTTTGACCTGGGGGATAGTGGGAATTGAGGGGCGAAACAGATTTAGAGCCCACTGAAGGAGTTGATTGGACAGTTATATTAACTAAAATGGATAGATGGAGATGGAATGGAACAGACGTATTGATGTACAAGTTGCTGAATACAAGTTGCTGAATGGGCTCCATTCGACCGATAGGGTTAGCATCCATCTACCATTCAATTTGTCTCATAACAACTACAAATGAAGAAAAAATCTCTCTCAACCCACAGCCAACCATTCTTCATCCTCAGCCTTCCTCCATTATTGCTACTGTGACACTGACCGAGCGGAAACCCTTTCTACTTGTGCCTCTGCCTCTTCACCCACGACCCCAGACCATCGGGTTCTGGGGGACTGTGATGATGGAGGTCTCGTGGGAGACGAGCGTGACCGAATCGATCAACACGGTTTACCTCCTCTTCTCTGCATACCTGGTTTTTGTAATGCAGCTTGGCTTCGCCATGCTCTGTGCTGGCTCCGTCAGGGCCAAGAACGCCATGAACATCATGCTAACCAACGTGGTCGACGCCGTTGTCGGCAGCATCTCCTACTACCTCTTCGGTTTTGCCTTCGCCTTCGGGGACTCCAACCCCTTCATCGGTACCTATTTCTTCGCCCTCAAGGACATCCCTAGTGACACCTACGATTACAGCAACTTCCTTTACCAGTGGGCATTTGCCATCGCTGTCGCCGGCATCACTAGCGGCTCCATCGCCGAGCGGACCCAGTTCAGCGCTTACCTCTTCTTCTCCTTCTTCCTCACGGGCTTCGTTTACCCCATCGTGTCCCACTGGGTCTGGTCATCAAGCGGTTGGCTCAGCCCGAGTACGACCACTCCCTTCCTCGGCTCTGGCGCGATCGACTTCGCTGGGAGCGGGGTGGTCCATTTAGTAGGCGGTGTGGCCGGGCTCTGGGGCTCTTTGATCGAAGGCCCCCGAGCCGGCAGGTTCGACGCCTTCGGCAATGCCGTGCCCATGAGGGGCCACAATGCGACACTTGTGGTGCTCGGCACATTCCTGCTGTGGTTCGGATGGTTCGGTTTCAACCCGGGATCGTACGGCAAGATACTTGTGTCCTATCCGAGCACTTCCGACCAAGGAAACTGGACCGGAGTGGGCCGCACCGCAGTTGCCACCACCCTTGCTGGGTCCACAGCTGGGATCGTGACCCTGTTCGGCAGGCGCCTTCTGGTGGGCCACTGGGACGCACTCGACGTGTGTAACGGCGTGCTCGGTGGATTCGTTGCCATAACCTCAGGCTGCTCTGTGGTGGAGCCGTGGGCTGCCATCGTGTGTGGTTTTGTGGCAGCCTGGGTCCTGATCGGGCTCAACGTCGTGGCCCTGAAGCTCAGGTTCGACGACCCGCTCGAGGCAACCCAGCTTCACGGGGGATGCGGCGCCTGGGGCCTTATCTTCACGGGCCTGTTCGCGAAGGAGGAGTTCGTGGTTCAGGCGTACAACTCTGGGGCAAGTGGAGTGTCCCGACCATATGGGCTCTTCATGGGCGGTGGATGGGGTCTTCTTGTGTCGCAAGTGGTGGAGGTTCTGGTGATAGTCGGGTGGGTGAGTGCGACTATGGGCCCTCTCTTCTACGCCCTTCACAAGCTCAAGATTCTAAGGATCTCAGTGGAAGAAGAAATGGCGGGTCTGGATATCTCTAGCCATGGAGGATATGCATATACAGGCCACTCGGACGAAAGTCATCCACGGCATTATGCCGATTACATGCGGATTCGAGGACAATAGCGACCTGTTGATCATGTCTTGATGGGTCATATGGTATCGATTTTATTCAATACAATTTCTTTTGCACGGTATTTGAACGCACGTGAAGTGCTCGTACGAAAAGCAAATGTCAAAGTTTCAAAGTTCAGATTTGTTAGTTCCTTGTATTGTTTTCCATCTGTATTTGTTTAATGCAGCTTTCCTTTACCAGAAGTGTTCCCTTTTCATCCCAGAAAAGTGCTTCTCGAAGACCATCGTCCCTAATCTTGGGATCTCGCGAGTCTGGGTGGCTACTTTGATCAATAAAATATGCCCTCAAATCTTATGGACAGAATACCTCTTAGTTTAGGGGATAAAATCAATACACTATGACAAGTTGGGCGAGTAATCAATCAACTCACGAGTGCTCGCCAGTGTCTGGGCAAACGCCAAGTCAAAGGAATTGGGTATATGTTACATGTTATCCACTCAATAGATCGATGGAGCACTTTCGTAACCAGTCTTCAATAAGAGTCAACAATAAACCCAATAGCAGATGAACTTCAACAAGATAATGATTCAACCAACAATCACAATCAGTGTTGCTGTTTGCTACTTAAAATACAACCTAACAGACTAATAAAAGGAACACTCAAGCATATGAAATCTAACACACAGCCAAGACATGCAGGAGAAAAACATTGATCACATATGCCGCGACCAACTCTTTCCATCTTCCTCACTCTCTCGCTACCCTTCTCAGTTTCTATTTTTCTTTCATCTTCTTCCTCTCGGGCTTGCTCTTCCCGTAACCCCAGCTCTCTCTCTCTCTCTCTCTCTCTCTCTCTACACTGTACTCTGTTTTCTTCGCTCTGCATGTGTTCTGTTCGATTCTTCTCAAGAAGGATGCTCCAGCTGAAGGAAATGGAAGAGGAAGTGGAGACAGGGCTGGGCCAAAGGAGAAGATGGGCTGGATTGGGCTTATTGGGACGGGCGTATGGGCTTGGGATTATGTTCCATTAATTTATGAGCTGATTGCCTCGTGCCCAGTGGTCTCTCTTTCTTTTCTTTTCTTAGTATTCCCCCTAGTCCATTAGGGAAAATGAAATCGTGAGTTGATGATGGGTCAACGCACGTGTCGGTTTAATTTCAACTAATCACCTATAGAAAATCGAACTATTCACTTTGAGTCGGACAAAGAACAACTCCTTACACATGTTATGACTCCTAGATATCTCATATGAGTATGATGATATCAAAGATGCAAGAGAATTGAACCTATTGCATATAGTTGGCAAAACTTTTGATTAGGGCTCGCAATTTAGGGATTCAAATTTAAAAATTGTATTAAAAATGTTAAAAAATATAAGTAAAATACTGGGAAAAAAAAGGAGAGAGAATGCAAATCCTTGTAAGAAGCGGAGGGACCGTTAACGGGAGAGGTGGGATGGGGAGGATATGTCGTCATCATGGGATGGAATGAGGGGATTAAGAAATTACTTTTTCAACTTTTTATAAAGTTTATTTTGAATAAATATCTATAAAATTAAATGGTAAGGAGACTTAGTTGTGAAGCATTCGGGGAAAAAAAATCTTGGCTCATGTTATATACTTTATATATATGTATGTATGTATGTGTATCATTTTGTAGATATCTCAATTACTCTTTTGGTAAAGGTAGTTTTGTATTTGTATTACCATCTTGTATGTGCCGAGCAGGGTTAAAGTCAAAGATTCATGCTTAACCCGTTAATGTGAGTAGTAGTTATGCTTCAGCTATGCTCTCTCTCTCTCTCTCTCTCTCTGTGCAATTGCATCGATGAGATTCCTCCAAATCCCTAGTTTATCTCTCCTCGGACGTCCAATCCACAGAAGATATAGATAGCGCCTGTCCGTCCATCTCCCCTCCTCTGTAGAGCGATCTGCGCTCATTCCTGATCGACATGAAGCCAAGCCAGCGAAAGAGGAAGAAGAAGCAGAAGTCACGGCCCTCGATGCCAGAAGAGAAGGTGGACGCCGTTGATCCCAAGCCAACTGAAGAAATTCTCGGTCCTGGCTCTATGGCCGTTGCTTTTGGCTCGTTCACTCTCGAGGAAGCTGAAGGAAACTTCGAAGATGCTTCCGTGGCTCTCCGTGCCTATCTATTAGAAAATGCGGCCAATCCCTGGACAAGTTCGAGCTCGAGCTTGATTACTGATTCGGAGCTTGGAACGGCCTCGACTTCTGATTCTGGTTCTGGCTGGAGCAAAGGGCTTTCGGAGTCCAATGTCTCCGCTGGCACCGGTAATACAGTTAGAGTTACCAATAAGGCGAAGAGGCTGGTGGCCGCAACGGGAACAGTCTCCACAGTTCTTGGAAAGGATTATATGAAGCGGACTCCTAAGAGTGGGGTTAAGCCCAATTTGTTTTCTAATAGGGTGATCGTCAATGCGTCTGAGGAGGCAGAGCAATTTCTGATGAGTATGCTTGGAGATAAATGTGATCTGAGTTTGGATGTCATTAGAGCTGTGCTCTGTAAGCAATCTGAGGCTTCTAACTGTTTCTGTTTTTTTCCCTCCTTTAATGCTCTATAGCTCAATGGGAATCATTCATTGAGTTGATTCGGTGTAGTAGGACTTCCTAGAGGGATCAGATTGATGGGAGACAAACTTGGTGAAGGCATGATACTATAAATTGCATGATTCCGTCATATGAGTTTGGTGTTCTTGTCTTAAAGCTAAACCCTTCGGTGGTTGATGCCTAATTTTTGGATAGCATGATTAAAACTGACTCTGGTCTATGGATGTACAATCTGGAATGGTACAGGGTATGGAGGACTATTTAATCAATTTTAACTCTTACTCTTAACTTTAAATACTTCAAGTGATTAGCAGAATCTTTCTTCCTCATATTGTCTTGGTGAATTATATCATCTGAGATTCTAAATTCAGCTGATCCTCAAAATTTTTTTTTTTCAGGTCAGTGTGGATATGATTTTGAAAAGGTACCTTGCAATCTTTCCTGGAATCTTTCAATATCTCAAGAAATTTCATCTTAATTTTGCTTGCTAATTAGTTTAACAAGGTTTGAGATGCCAGCTTGGACTCTCTGTCATGGGTTCTTCCTGTACGTGGCACAATGAATAATGTGTTGGGAAATTTGGGAAGTATCAGTTGTGTTTTCTCAAGGAGTTGTTTAAAGTAAAGGGTGTTCAACTCCCTTGAAAGTAATTCTTTTTTATGGTGATATGCTTTTTTTTTTTTTTTTGTGTGGATTATGGTGATATGCATGTGATCTTTCTTTTTGCCCTCAACTATTGGCATCTGAATCATTATGATCATTAGTATTTGAGGTCAATTGGCTCTCTATGGTAGACATATATTTCTTTTGCACAAGTTGTGACAAGGATCTTGTGATTGCACAAGGATTTTTGTTATTATGAATGTTTTCAACCTCTACCAACATTTATACTTGGTGTGCCCCTTCCTTCAGGCTTTGGATGTATTGCTGGATATGTCTGCTTTGTCTGATGAATCTGCAGTGACCACTAAAAGCTTGATTGATGATGCAAACAGCCGAGAAGATAGTAGGATTGCTGTCAGCAGTGATGAAAATGTGAGTTATACAATTGTTTGTTCAGAGGGGTGATTCCTTGCACTACAGTATTTTCATGATTTTTGGCTGATAGCATTTTCTCGTGGATAGATGTTTTAACCCTTAATTATCATGTCTCGTTGTGGTATGGAATTGATTGTTGGGTATTCGTCAAATTGCATTATTTTATTTTCGGCTTTAACTCTTGCAGATGGTCTTACTGGGCTCATTTGTTCATTCTATCATGCTACAAAAGAAGATAGAATCTTTACTTTTGAAATATTTCTTGCGGATATGTGTGACTCCATTGCATATTCTCTCTTTCTAATGGCTAAGGAACATATTTTTTGTTTTTATTAACTGTTTTGCAACTTCCCATGCATATGTGAAGTTCTTCATATGATAATCCTTCTTTGTAGCATAGTACTTAGTTGTTGAGTAGTAATAAAAGGTCATGCAATCACCTTATTGAGGCCATTGTGATTTAACATTTCTTGTTTTCAGTTGGCTTATAGGGAATCTGAGTGCGCTTCCAATTCATGTGACAGTGAGTTTCAAGATAGCGTATGGTTCATAGGCAATAACCACAGGTATTTTTCTTTCTATTTTGCCATTGAGATCAATATTGCTTTTGTTTTTGTACATATGCATATTTTATAAACCTCAAGTACTTAGCATAACAGTGTGTTGTTTGCTTAACTTGAGTAGTTTGTTTAGTATTTAAAAAAGATTATTATATAGTTAAATGTTATCTTGGAAGTCCAGTGAGCTTTCATTTCAGTTCTTGAAGTAAATTGAGGAGGCATTCAACTAAAATACTTTGTTAGTATGTAAAAGAGAGTACTACATAGTTAATTGGATTTTAGTTCTTCAGGCAAATGCATGAGGCAATTCACCTTTTCTTTCTGATAATTCAACTTTATTAGTTGTTAGAAGCCACATATTCCAAACTAGTCTACTTATAGATTCCTCTTAAGAGGGTCAGTCATTCAGTTGATGAAAAGGGGCTAGATGACTTGATGTCATCTTCACCTTTCTCCAGCTATAATCTTAAAACTATAACTTTAGTATTTGTATTATTTCTCATTATGAAAACTATAATCTAAAATGGATATTGCTACACAGGAAGATTCTTGGGAACTCTGCTTTTCTTATATGTAGAAATCTTACAGCCAGAAGAATGGAAAATATCAAGAGACTCATTCTGGGGAAAAAATATGTAGAAGTAGTTCCTATTGTGTTCTTTCTTGTCTAGTGCCTTTTATGTTTAAATGCTACAGTTTATATTTTATAATAGCTTTTTGCAGCACGGATTTACTTAAAACACAACGCCGGTGGAAAGTACTTTCCAATGGTGCTGCTGCTTAAATGGAACTTGCAATTCAAGTTTCAATGTAATTGTATCAGTCACACGATGCAGTCTTGCTTTCCACTGGCTGTGTATTTAATTAAAATCCTTTTGTTGTTGACAGGAATTATTCTGAGGTTCTTGATGGTTCTGAAAGTCAGAGTACAACTTATAGAGCCTCTAGGTCAAATGTCTCACAAGAGGTCTTGGAATCATTTTATAAGACTTATAAGAGTCCTCAACATGAACCAAGAACTATGAATTGGGAAAACATAGCAAAAAAGATGAGTTCATTCAACAATGGGATTGACCTTGGTCATAACATCAGAGAACGTCGTGAGTGCTCTAACAAAATGCTACTTATGTTTTACATTTTTCTCATACGAGAGTTGAAACATCTTTTGCATGATTAGTATTCACCTTTATGATGTCATAATGTTGGAGTGGCTTGAGTGGGCCCATGTAATTCCCTATTGTGATCTCTGTTGATGGAATCTTCTAATGGATTGAGTATCTTTCTCTCACCCAGATACATAGTTGGCCAGAAAACTAGTGTCCCTTCTTTAAACTATTAGTTTGTGATTCTTATTCCAAAACAAATCATATTACTTAAATTTAGCATAATTATTTTAATAGGATCAGTTCCTAAAGGGGAAAAAGAGGAAAAGGGTAAAGTCACTCTGATGTTTGTATTGTCTTAAATATATGGAAAGTGGCTTCTGTAGTTGTGTTGAATGTTAGTTTGATAATTGGAACTAGGTCTAATAGTCAATCTTCAGAGAGGATCAGATTTCCCTGGTGCTCTGTTACCCTTGAATAACAACTGTCACGAAAAGCCATCTACTTGTCTCTCTTTTGCAATGCTTGTTACTTTTCACTGACATAGGTGTGGGATGCTGTTTGGGACACAACAAAGTTTGAATTGGTTAAATATTTCCTTGAATTGCAGCAAAAGGAGAGGAATATGTATTGTACCAAAAAGAGGCCCAACAGCATTGGGATTCCATGAGATCTGCTTATCAAAAAGTAAGGTGGTTAGCTTGTAAAGTGAGCCGGAGCAGTTATGTATAGCGTGGTTTCTCCATCAAATTTTTATGGATATGCCCTTTACGTTATCTATGAAACATTTTGGTAGGCTTCAACTGCATATTCCAAGGGAGAAAAGAGTTACGCAGCTTACCTTTCTGATCAGGTTAGTTTTTCTTTGCTGTAGTTTTCACATAATTGTCTCCATTTGTGTTGGCACAAGCATTTTATTATCCAAATGTAGATTTGGCCACTAGAAAAGAAGCTCTAACTTAATTCCCTTGGGTTAATAATGAAAATTTTCTTATTTTATTATCTTAAGTGCTGGTTGAGGTTGATCTTACTTGAAGTTGTATATCACAGGGAAAGAAATTCTCCAGAATGGGCCGAGAGGCAGATGAGAGGGCAAGCCAGGAGATATTTAGAGCTAGGTTAGTTTTTTAATACTTTTTTTAATGTAGCAGCCTCTTTTATGTACTGCTTGCCACTAATTTTCCAGGATGGAATATGCTGTTAATTTTGCAGAAACAAGAGTATAAAAAATGTGATAACAATTGATTTGCATGGGCAGCATGTCAAACAGGCGATGAGGCTTTTGAAGCTTCATCTCCTAGTACCATGTAAGAATCAAGACTGAAGGTTGAATAGTTATTCTTCTGCATTTTATGCATATTGAATCGTGTGTAATGAATTTTCTTGTTTGTCTTCTTTCATTTCCCTGATGGCTAGCTATTCAAAAACTTAGGGTTATAACGGGCTGTGGGAATCATGGTGCTGGAAAGTCGAAGCTTAAGCAAATGGTATGGATTTTATTCATCAACCATGTGATTTCTGCATGTTTGAAGCATAATCAAGAATTATTTTGTCAGGCTCCTCTAGTCTGATCAGAACTTCGGGCTGTTTTCTTTTCATGCACAGGTTATTAGACTTGCAAAGGAGGGGGGCATTGAATGTGTTGAGGAAAACCAAGGAACTTTGATGCTCAGACTTGACCAGCCCCGGGATTTCAGTTTTCTGGACTCTGACTGTGAAAGTGATTGAACTGTGCTGGCGGTGCTTCATGTTAGAAGGTATTTAACATTGTTGGTGTAGCCTTCTAGGGATAGATTAGAACCCCTCAATATATTAAATTAACGAATTGTTAGCAGTTTCTGCCAACAAAGTGGTCGGCTTCAGATGTTGATAATTGTGTCTCCTCTCGTAGCTGGGATGGAAGCGCATGTATAGGAATTATACCTGTAACTGGGTGGCTCCTAGCCTATGTGGGATTTCATATTCTGCTACATTGTCTTATTATGGGACTTGTATTAGTTAGCAACGAATTGCTTGGCTGCGACCGTTGAAAAATGTAAGTTATCTTATTCAGCTCGCATCTGTCTTCGTTCATTTAAGCCAAGAAGCCTTTTTTATGCATGTTTTATGTATGTATTTCCTCCTGAGCTAAAACGAGTAGGCTGTTGCATTGCGACCTGAACATTGGCTCAACCCGGGGAAATCTGCTCGTTTACCACCAGCTTAAGTCATGGTCTGGTTGACATATTGAATTTTCCAGATGTCACACACACGTTGCCTTCAAGCAAATCTCAATTAGAGTAAGTCATGGCTGTGAAGTTCTCTGAATGTAGGTAGGTAACATTGTTATCAGTATAAAGAAGCCATTCGATCGGGGAATTGTTGAAGCAATCGTATCTCCACGGAACTGTCACGTTGTCTAAGTGGCGGCAACCGATCGCCCGTCCATGCCCACATAGGTCATCAGAATAACGTGTCCCGGCGATCGAAAAGACAAAAATGCCACCGCGACACTCGGCGCGCATGACCGCATCTCGTATATAAAGGCCCTGGGTTCACCTCCTGTTTTCATTTCGTTCTTTTTCATTTTTTTTCACCCCTTTTGCTAAGACGACGGAGGGAGAGGGGAAGGGGGGGAGATGGAGACCATTCAGAAGACCTGGTATGTGCGTGCACCGGTGAGTGGAGTAACTGCCTCCTCGTCTCTTCGAGAGTCGGAGTATGGGAGAATGCCACAGGGACGCAACGGCAGATTCTGCCATACGATGGTCACCTCCAGGAACCGCCGCTTGACGGAATCCAATTTGATAGGAATTAGACGTTGGTGAATGCGACAAGGAGGCCTACTAGACGCTGAGCAAGAGTATCAGGCTCGCACGGTCTCTGAGCTCCACCGTAACCGTGCGTTGATTTCTCAGGTGAATGAATCATCACTCAAAACTTCCGGAAAATCTCTGTACCGTTCCGTTTCCCTGATTTGACGTATCAACGGCAGCATCTTCAAGGTCTGGTTGATGTACTCTGATTTGTCAGCTAGGTTTGCAACATTTCTCGTCAGCGGCATGCGCTGCAGCAGAGTAGTGGCATGAGCTGTTGCTACTGACAGGCAGAGCTGGAAGTGATCAAATCGGTCGATGAATTACCAGTTAACTACGCTCACTTCCTGCCCATTCTGTTATTGTACTAAACTAAACAAATATGGACGTCGGTCAGTTAACAATGAAATCCAGTTCGTCTCCAATTTTGTCACCGTGTTGGTTTGCTCTGTTCTCTAAGGCCGAGCGGAGATCAGATGTTTAACGTTTACAAGTCTCTAGTGAGTCCTCCGTATATTTTTCAGCCAAGTCAGTCATCCTGTCTATATATATTGGTGCTTAAATGCTGAGATTCAGCTGCTATTGTTCTGTTTTGAAAGGACGAAAGCAGCAAGAGTGCTTTTCAGTATTATCAACCCGCAGATTTAAAAGGTTATTGTGTTATATATGCTGCCTTAATGTTCTGGGCCAACTTCTCCGGCATTTCTAGACATTTATAAACTCGATAGATTTTTTGAAAGTTGAATTATAGATACTGTCCATCTCAAATCAGAGATGAATGAGATAGGGATTGATCTGGAAGTTTGAAATGGATTATCATGTCACCGATTAATAGGTGGAAACGTCTCTTCTATCTGTAATTCCACATATATCATGATCTTTCATTATTTTATTTTTTTGGTACAAACATATGTCACGATCACTCAGCTTCCGTCTACCTGCCTGCAATGTGAAATACGACTACAGAAGCTGATGGTATGGTCAGGTAAATGAATCATTATTGGTGCTGTTATTTCCTTAACCGTAAATGTCAGCAGGATAATTTTGATTTTTTTTCCTCCAAAGAAGGGGCAACCATGTCAGTTTTATCCGAGTAAATATTCAGTTTGTAATGCATAACATAGTCGCTTAAAAACTGCACAGAATGTAGCCTTGATATGTTATTATGCCAATTTGACAGGGTTCAGTGAAGATGGAACAGAGTTTTGTTTTATGATGTCCGTACTTTCTTTTGGAGTGAAAAATCTCTATGTTTACGCGGTATAAATATCTGTCATTGCACTTTCAGTTGCTTGTGGTCATAATTGGTCTTCCATTATCCAGATGTTGAATGAGTAATCAGGTTCATGATAATTATTTATCAAATACCAAGTGCCAATTATGTAAGTCTTACTTTTTTCTGATCGAGTGTCGTTCTTTCAACTGTTTTTGGCTCTCTGTTTTATTGGTTGATGGCCATCATTCAGACCCATTGGCGTAATCTGTGAGGAGGTGATGTTTCAACATTCCAAGGTTCGATTTGAGATTCCTTTATCTACCTGTTATGATGAATTGTCTGTTCTGTTTCGGTTTGAGTTCCGTGAATATGATGAATTAGGCATGTTATTTGGTTTCCTGGAATGGAAATGTTATTGGATGCTTATTTAACGGAGCCCTCAGATTTTGCCTCCAATTAACCTTAGGACGCCAAGATAGTAAGACATCATAAACAGATGTGGACTGATGCACTCAACCCCGGGTATTCAAGATGAAGGCATTGTCAACCGATGGATAGCCCATTTTTGGTTGTTGCAGCATCAGAATTAACCTTGTTGCTGGTGTTACGCCTAAAAGCTGAGTCCCTTCCATCTTTAGGAATAGCTGGTCTTCATCTTATGCAATATGAATGTTGATTGTTTATGTGCAAGCACTGCTCAATCATATAGCCCACAGTAACATATGTTCTCTCGTTAGCCTGAAAATTGGAGCTGTATAATGTATTTCTGGTGTGTTAAGCTTCCAGTTAAGTTTTTTACTATCTGTTAATATGCATTACACATATCTGTATTATGTTATATGTTTCATTTGTTTCTTACTAGTCCTCATCAGCATATTCAGAATTTAATGTAGCCCTGAAGGATTCGACTCTACTGGTTAAAGAGAGACCTTATATCATAGTATCATTCTAGTCGATATAGTTGCTGTACTAGGAAGATTGCTCTGCAGAAAGAAATCATTTTTCTTTCTTAGAGCTTTGTGATGTTCAACTCTTTTACTATATATATATATATATATATTCAGATGTCAGTATGCCTTTATGTCTGTGACAGTTATGATGCACGGTAATAACTTCCATGGATAGACCGTCAATTTTTAGCAGCAATGAGTAATGTTTCTGTTTGACCCCTCTTCCGTCTTAAATTGCAATCAAATGTGATTTCATTGAGGTGACCTGCATAGTGACTGCATGTATAATCAGTTCCTATATTACTTTCTAGTACGTCCAATCTTGATTCAGCTACAGGGAGAGCTTAAACTTCTTGTCAGATGAGAGTCGACTTGTTCAACTTGACAAGTCTGCTAAACTCCTGCTATTGAGCAACTTGTAGGGTATCCAAATCGTACGGTCCAGCTCCCTGCAATTCTAGCTTTGGCCTAGGCAGCCATGAGCCACTCGCGATCGATGCAGGTATTGAGTTTCTGGTCGACCTAGGATCTTACACCTAGGTTTCGACTTTTAGAAAACACCTACGGTCAAAGCTAAATTTCAAGGTAGGTTCATATACAATATTAAGTATGACAATATTCCCCTTAACATCATTTTAATTTAGTTCCAAAAATGTGTAAATTCTAATGTGATGCTAAGGCAAAGATGAAAAAACACAAACTTAAAAACATGGTTTATAGATGGTGTGGGCTTCAGAAATACCAAAATTTATCGGTTAGAATGCAGAAATCAACTCTCAGTGTGATTCATCTGGGAGTTTACAAGAGGGGATCACTTCTTGGAGCCTGCGGTCAATATCTCAAAGGGGGAGCTCACCACTATCAGCAACCACGACTTTGCTCTTAGGGGTGCCACTTTGCCTACCTTCAGCCTCGATCTTGTAGATCACATCCATCCCGGACAGCACCTTTCCAAAAACAACATGCTTTCCATCTAACCTGCATTTAAAAGAGTACTCCTCACATCAGATGTGCCAACGCAGATGATATATCCCCATGAACCAGGATCCCAAGAACACTTCTCAACTCCAAATTAATCATATATATTTCACAATTTTTTCCCGTTCAGTTTTGATTTGAATTTAGTGGAGCTATACTGTGACTTACATTACATGATAAGAAAATGAGGGGAAAAAAGATTTAATTGACGTCTCAAGGACAGTGACTGTATTCTTTTTTTCAATTTAAAAATACCAACAAGGCCATGAAAAGTTTTAGGACATGGAGCAACAATTAGAGACGGATGCAATGATACCATATGTACGATACCGTATGTTTGGTCTTTTGTATTAAGGGAGTTTATGTGGATTGATTTATGTAGTGTAAAGACAAGTTCAGGAGCAACTCCTTATAACTAGAAAGGAATCCTTGAATGCAATTCTAGAGTGGTTAGAAGCTTACTGCTTGCACTTTATATTATATTAACTTACCAGCTGGTCGTCACAGTTGTAATGAAAAACTGGGAGCCATTGGTGTCTTGACCAGCATTTGCCATTGAGAGGAGACCTGATAATGCAATGAAACAGTGAGAAGGAGAAGAATATTAGCTATTTATTCCAAAGGCCTGTGATAAAACTCAACTAACGTCATCCTAATTTGCACAAAAGAATGGCTCGCTCAGAACATCACCTGGGCCAGTATGCTTTATCTTAAAATTCTCATCAGCAAACTTCTCACCATAGATGGATTCCCCTCCTCTGCCATCACCAAGAGTGAAATCACCCCCCTGGATCATAAAGCTGGGAATTATTCTGTGGAAAGTGCTTCCCTTGTAGTGAAGAGGCTTCCCACTCTTTCCCACACCTTTCTCCCCTGCATAAAATTATATAGATATACGATAAATGTGAAACATTGCAGACAGTATTACCAGAAAAAGGGCAGATAAAACTTGTCCATAAGATAAGAAGAACAAGCAGGCATTGCGTAGTGTGACTTGATTTGGAATACAGTCTAGCAATTTTGCCATAAAGTTTAGACACTGACAAAAAAACATTTATAAGATCTTTGATCAGTTTTGATTTTGTTCAACATTCTGCTTACCAATAAGTAATAACTAATCTACTAACAGTTTCCTGTGTCATGAAGGCCTCTATATAACACTCCCAATCTTCAACATGATTGAAAATCCACATAGTCTAGTTTTCCCAATGATAAAATATAGAGAGCAGATACTTCTGCTCAGCCACATCTCAGCCCAGAATTTGTTGATACTATGAGAGGCACCTTCCATTAATTTAAACAATAATAGACGAAATATGTCCCAACTTACTATTTTGTTAAGTTATAGTGGTCTGCAACACAGACACTATGAGAGAAACCTTCCACTAAGTGTCATTTGCAATGATGAGAAATGCACCAACTTCTAAACTGTATCAGAGGAAATGCTATGGACAAAAGCTTCAAAGAATAGTGAAGGGTTAAAAGCACGTACTCTGAAGAAAATGAATTTGATAACTAAGCTTACCTGTACACAGTGCACGGAAGTTCTCTGAACAACAACAGATAAGGATAAGTTAGTAGATCTCCAACTTCCAAGCTCCAATATATCCACGTTCAACATTTTATAATACCATGGATTGTGGACAGCGTACCTGCAGTCTTAGGAACTGTTTTCCCAAAGAGGCCCATGACTATACGGCCTAAACATTAAGGGATACACATGAGAAAGAATTTACGATTGATATCAAGACAAAATTAACCTGGCAAACTTGCACAAGTTTCTTAGACATAGATGTACCACAAGACAGATCAATTACACGTAATGAAAACAACTTTCAAGATCTACTGAAAATTCTATGTTTAGTTAATGTTTAACATTTTAAGCGTACTCAAATATTCTCTAGTTTGCGCTAGCAGTGATCTGTTTACATGGGACCACGAGATGATTGGTTGTACTCCACTCTATTTGGAGGTTTTAACCTTAAGATTTACTTGCAAAAATGAGAAACACCCAAGTCTCCTTGAATTTAAACTATTCATATTGCCTCCATGAGAAACTGTTCATTTTAACGGATACAGTAGAACTAATTGGAAGAAACTTAATGGAACTAGCTGCTTACGAGAAATTCTGTTACTACTCTCAAGTTTTCTTTACAAGCATTTCACTGTAAAGCCACTAGGAATTTTGGAAAATGCATTGACGTGACCAACCAACAGGCTACTCAACATAATATTCACAATATAGACTTAAATTTAAGCAGTTTACAATATGAATTATACCTAAGCAATGCTATCCTCAGTTTAGTCCCCGAGAGAGGCATCATTAACTTATACACATGTATATCTACAAGGCATATGCAACCTTACTCATGATCGTGCACATGAAACATTGACATCCATAACCTTCATCCAAGCCATTCAAAGCACTAAGAGTTGGCATTTCTGAAGATTAAATACCCTGAAGCTCACGCAAGTTTGCTGTTTAAGGTTAAGAAATGAACTCCATGTAAAGAGGTGAGACGTACCAGCTGATTTTCCATCAATCTCGACATCAAAGTATACTTTATGAGTCACTTCCTTCAGGTCCTTTGACTTTTTGGCCTGAGAATCAAAAGTTCAGTCACCATAACAATCATCCATCCTGTTTCTTCAATCATGTTTTACATTTAACAGACTTTCTTAGAAACAGATCTTAGGTCCGATCGTTCATGTCCCTATTCTATCACTAAGTTAACGTAGAGAGCACCTCAATCGCACTTAGAATCTCGATCTAAACAGTAAATAAAATGCGGAAGATGATGGATGTCTCATGATCTATCTATAGAGCCGGAGGACATCGCTTACAACAGAAAAGGAACTCTGTGAGGTCGAATAAGTACTCTCAATGATCGGGAATTCGCAGAAAAGAGAGACAGAAAACGCTAGATTAGAGCTCGATCTTAGATATCGACGCACCAAACCGAGAGATGAGCTCGCGAATAGGGCCAAAATCAGCAGCAATATGGACCTCGGATCCACCATCTCCACCGCTCTTTCAGTTCAAGCTTCTTTGGAATGAGTAAGGATGGTACGAGGAGCGCAAGGGCGAGCAGAGCCTTTAGACAGCTAAGGTCAGACGTGAAGCCTCCGTCGTGCTTCTTATATAGGCTAACCTGCCAGGGGTATTATAGTCATTTTAAGAAAAGAATCCCGTCTAGTCCCAGACTACCGGTAGTGATGAACTGACGTGGCATTGGCAATTTTGGTCTCAAACCATAAAATGAACCATGTAGAGGCCGAGACGTATCGTGCTGGGTCATTGCCGGGCCAGCTTGACAGGTCAGAAAATTTCATTGGGTCAAGTCAGGCTTATATTTATTAGGCTAATGCGACTCGATAGCTCGACAAGGCAAGACGAAGGCTCAATAATTTAGTTTGGAAGGACTAGATTATAGTAGCCGATAAGATGAGAGCCCAGAAAATGCATAGCAAGTTTTGTGTTGTGCTAGATTAGCCATTTATGGCCCATCAAATTATCGGGCCGGCCTGGCCCATTGTTCTTTTCATAATGTGCCCCAGCCCCATTTGCAACCGCAGCACAGATCAAGAAAATTCATCTAAGGGCTATAAAAGTGCAATGTTGAGTTTAAGATTAAAATGAAATAATTGTGTAAAATATTAACAAAATTAGGTAAATTTTATTTGGTAAAATGAGACGGGTTTCTTCCTTTTTATTTCCCTTCTTCTTCGCAAATTTACACAAATACTTTGAAAAATTAATCTAATGAACCTAAGATCATGATATGGGATTGAATCACGTACACTCATACGAAACATGCAAGCCAACTGTGAAATCTCACTAAGTATTTAAGTAGAAACCATTATCAATTTATAGTACAAATACATTCACATCCATTCCCTAATGTAAGTAACACACAAAACTCAAACCCTATTTCTTTTTCTCTCAAATTTTCGTCAATTGCACAGTCACTTTCCATTGGCAAACGAAGGCCGAAAAAAACTTTCCATTGTAATTAATCAGTTCCATATATGGGAGTTACATTCAACTTGGATCAAGTTCGGGTTTGATCGGATTTTACATGAGTAGATCTTATTTCTTACAAAACAATGATGCCTTCACAGCTAGAGTTGATTTTCCTTGTGAAGGCTTGGCTTGGCTTGGCCATACCGTAGGTGCTATTCTTGCAGTTTGATGATGACCCATCTGTTGAAGTATAACTCTAGTCTCTAGCTGCTGTTTCTAACTTCTCCGGCAGAGGCATTGACTATAAAGTGGAGTAATCCCCACAATACATAACACGAAATTGAGGTTAGTTGCATTTTCGATCTCGTACGCGTAATCTTCGATTGCTCTCTCTCTCTCTGCGGGGCATTTTGGTTACGATGACTGGCACAGCGAATCCTCCAAAGGTCCCTTACCTCGTCCCTCGGGCGAATGCCAAAGTCGGGGGCAAGGCGACGAATTCCGACGATTCTTCTTCTTCATCATTTGTCCAAAGGACTGGGTGCAATCATTGGTGTATATTATTTGACTATGGATATCTGCATTATCCACCACACATGAGCAACATCAGTGATGATGCGAGGCCTGTAGTGAAAGTGGAATCCATTGCACCTGGCTTGCACCTACGAGTATTTCAACCCCAACTCGGCCGATGAAAAGCAAACGCATATTGCCGAGCCTGCTGGCTGTCATTACCTAATAATTAATCCGAGGCGTCAGCTAACCGAGCCAATGATTGATCTAACAGTCGGTTTAAATGCAGTTAACGATCCAGACGAGCTTGTTTCTCTCATCCCAACCGACAGAAAATTCTCGCTGTGCTTGCGTCAATGCCAGCCATACTTCAACCAAACATCTTACCTCCAATTAGGACCATGCAATACTATTGTCTATCTGTAAGATCCATGTCATGTCTTGCAGAACGCTGTCCATGATTATCATATGGGCCCATTAATATTGAAGAATCAAAATGGAGTGCTTAATACCGCAAAAGACAATAAATCAATTATGTTTTAGTGGGCTAAAGAACAGACGATTAATTTCCCTTGAAGTCTTCGCTCAACGACCAATATTTTTTAAAAAAATAAACCATTTGGTATCATCAACAACTCATTGAATTGGATCTTAAATAATTTAGTTTTAGTAGAATTGGTCATACCCTTTTAATATAAAGTCTTTTTAATTATAATATTTAAACTCAAAATTTTATTAAATAAAAAGAGATAACAAACGATGATCAATATCCATACAACCTAATACATTAATTAAGTCAATACTTGATTCATGCAATATTATTCCTTTTCTTTAATCATTTTTATGTCGGCACAACGTACCCACATATATATATGTATATATATATTCCTTAGATTTGTGGTGGATTCTGCAATCGTCAGCCATTAGTTTTGCTTTATTCAAAAAAAAAAAAACGAATGATTGGAATTTAAATTTTAAATTAAATAGATAAAAGAAGGTATAATAGGGTGGTATTGTCCTTAGCTTAATAA
Organism: Sonneratia caseolaris; assembly: GCA_900006705.1. Taxonomy (NCBI): domain Eukaryota; kingdom Viridiplantae; phylum Streptophyta; class Magnoliopsida; order Myrtales; family Lythraceae; genus Sonneratia; species Sonneratia caseolaris. The sequence goes on along the minus strand of CXYZ01005345.1, from coordinate 137,965 downwards.
TAAAAAAATTATAAATTTAATTTTTATCATAAAATTCTCCGTATTTATTTATTTCATTCTTATTTATCCTATCTTATTCTAAATTATTAATTCTCGATGAAAAAAAAACACCCCCTGGCTCCACAAAAACAAATTAAAGCGACCGGTTGGCAAACAGTATCCAAAATATCAAGTACAAAACATAAAAAAATAGGCCATATAAAAAAGGTTAAGAAGAAAATAAAAAAAATTAGGGAATTAAATTGGAGTTCAACTAGACATGTCAACTATTTGCGCACGTAAATACCCACAAAATGTGCACTCTTAACCTGCCTTGGGATCCCACCATAGTATACAGTTAAGACATATCACTATAGAGTGCAAAGGATATAGATATATATATATATATAATTATTCTGGTTCGCTCCGGTCCGTTTTCCATTGGCAACTTCTCCATCGCCTGCCATTAGATTAAATAAATAAATAAAGGGGACTGATTAATTATTTAGTGATTAAATTTCACATGACTTAAAAATGAGGGGGGAGATTAATTTAACAATTAAATTTCAAGAGATACGTAAGGTGGGGTGCACCCTGCACTGCTTAATGAGTGGCGTAACTTTGTTCTAGAAGGGATGCAATGCGTCACCACTAAATGACTCAAGATAGTGCAACTCCAACGCCCCTTTTTCTTAATTTGTTTTTAATTTAGATCGAATTTTATATGTTTAATTTTGATTAAGTTGGACTCACAACGCTTGCTTCCTTATATACTCAAGCTTAAATCGTTAAAGGTAGTTAATCCTTCGATGATGTGGTGGTACAGTGCCTTCTACTTGCGAGGGAACTAAGTAGTATACATGAATTTATGTTGAAAAAAACTAGAAAATATTTAAGGGGGTTTTATTCCACTAATTAAATTGCTATTCTCTTATCCGAATTCATGAGATTTATACATATATACATATGTATAAAACAGCTAGCTATGTTTAGGGTTTGGACTGACCCATCATCATTCGGAAAACATTAACAACAACGAGAGAGCGTGAGGCATCCATCCACGGATTAACTCGTTGGCACCTGACACAGGGAGTCGGCGCTCTCTTGTTCCATTTGATCGACAAGACAACAACAAATACTACGATGCTTACGCTCCTTTAGCGTTATGCGTATCCATAAATATGCGTAAATATATAGAGTTGATCCTTGGATGCCTTCGTTGTTCTGGTCAGAGAACGTAGTTTAATTAGTCTGAGCCTCAATTCAACCTCATATTATTGCCCGATCTGGCATCCTTACGTGGGCCGAGCTCGTCATGTAATCTGCGGACTTGACCGGCGACTCTTTTAATACATTTGAAAGAAAATTCAATACCACACCACAGTTTTCTTATACCATTATTAATATTCACCTTCCTTGATTTAATTGACGTGGCACTTTTCCAATTACATGTCAAACAAGTATTGATCAAGTACACCATGTGATTCGTACCCGCAGATCACCCAAGAAATTTTCATGTATAATCGTTCTGGACAACGCAGGCAGATGCTGGGTACGTGATGCGTTTATATATATAGCTAGATGACAACACGTGCGTATATATGAGAGATCCAACTAAGAGGAAAAACAGACAGATCCCCATGAGGGGAGAGAAGGAGAGAGGGAGGTGGTCCAATATTAGTTGTACGCACTCGACGACAGTCCATAAATTTGACCAGTTATGAGCGGTCAGATGAGAGGCTGCACATGTATGTACGTATCTATGTATGCATGCTATCTCTGCCCTGCCCCATCGTTCAATTGCAACCAGATGAAATCTAGCTCTCACTTTTCTTCAGCCTGTCAAAAGTCTGAATTCGATTCAGAGGGAGGGAGGGATGGGGGGGGGGGGGACAGTACGCAGTAATAAGCGCATGCGATGCATGTGCGCTGAATGAATACGCTGAGAGGCCAAATAAGTGCAGATCTTCAGTACGTACAATAATCTCTCCTCCCCAGCTAACTCAAGTGTCATTTCTTTGACCGTTCATTCAATCTGGTGTCACGCTTGTTGCAGAGAAGTGCAGCCTGCAGTTGGTGCCATCTGGGTAGCTTCAGTTGGAGGCCCCGCTCTCATTTAATTTTGCATTTGTCCCTTGTGCATAGCTCGTATGCACACTAGCATGTGTTGTCACCCATGTACATTATATGAATATACTAGTGCTTATGTACTAGAACATGGAGAGAATTCAACTGAAAATTCTTGAATTTTGCATCTTTTTATAGGTGACTACTAAAACTTTGAAAACATCTTATTTTTAGTTCTAAAAATATAAAACCGTTATAATGTTAAGTCCTTTCCAGTGACAAGCACAAAAAATAGAGTGACATGGACATACGGATGTTTGTTAATTATGCATGTGTGGCACATAACATGCATTGCTTGTCGGTGACAAGGCAGGACGTTTCAATTTGACGCGGCCAATTTGAAAGCCCTGAATCAAATGACGTTATCAATATGATAAAAATCGGAGAGAAGAAATTACGGCTACGGAAGGACGGATGGCAACATTGAAGAGGAGATTTTGTTGGGATTGGCAATATTCGACGCCTGGGAGATGAGATTCAGGTGAGATTCATTCAGCTGTTAGTCGAAGGAGGAAACGATGAGGCTGGATTTCATCTGAAGCGAAGATCACAGTTGAAGGGGGCCTAAATTTGGAGAATATCCAAAGAGAGGAAATCGAAAAATAGCTAATGCGAAGATCCTAGGTGAGAGTCTGCGTCTCGATGATCTTTGTGATGGTGGTATGGTGGTGTTCCGTTCTTCAAGTGTTCCGACGGGTGATGGTGGTCTTTTGTTCTTGTGGTGTTTGCAAGTAATGAGATTTCTGAAAGCCTACTTGAAAATGGAATACGTACGATAGTTGTTTTGATCTTGTTTTATCGATTAATTGTCTTCTATACTTGTCGCGGTTTAGAAATGCCAGAAAGGAAAGCGACAACTTCATCAAATGAGTCATCCATATTCTAAACGAGCAGTGACACATCTTCTTCAAATGTGGACTCCAGCCAATTCAGAGGACATCGATCATGCACAACATCGAATCTAGGAAGGCATTTCCCTGGTTGTCAGAGATGCATGGAGAATGGAGGTTGCATCTTTTTTAAGCGGGTTGACTCTCCTATCCATACTTATGGCAAAAAAACTGAAAGACAAAGCAGTTGAAGATGTATCATCTGTTGATCTCGAATTGAGGTACGCTATTCTAAAGATGGAAGAGTTAAAGGAGGAGTCGGAGGGAAGAAATGACACAAATTGTAATGTTTGTGAAAGCATGTTTATTTTGTGGTATTGTTGGCTTCTTATTTGGATTCTGCTTAGGTTGTAAGTCTGTTTGATTGCTAAATGTATTGCAATGGCTGATGAACCTGCCTGCAACAATTCACTCTGTGTCCTCCCTCTGTTCTATATGAGAAAGCTTGCCCACAAACTGAGTACATAAGAGTCATAATTCAAGGACAACTATCTAAAAGCAGCTGAACCCTTCCCAACAAAATGACTCATTCAACTGCTACAAACTAGAGCACATACTCAAACAGTTTAATAGACAATAAATTGGACAGACCTACAAAGATTCAAATTGACAAAATATTTGGATTCAGCCTACACAGAGCTACTTTGCAATTAAACTCCCTTGACTTCCTATCTGTCCCTGGCTCGATAAAGTTACTCCAGTGTTTGGTCTCCTTGGTCGGTCCCTTTGGTCCTCATTGAATGCAGCAGATCTTAGTTTGCAAACATCCCACCGACAGAGGAAAAAAATGAAAATTGTTGAGTATATGGATACATGATTTTGAAATTTATGACACCTGGCAGTGCGAAGGCCGAAGAGTGGATGATTGTACCCACCCCGACAGAAGAAAAAATGAAACTTGTCGACTACATATATACTTGATGTCGAACTTTTGTGACACCTGGCAGTGCGATGGCCTGAGAGTCGATGATTAGTTAGGAGCTTCTTTTTCTTCTTTTTTGGCCTTTTCCTTTGGAGAAATCATAGCTTTGCCCTGCCGACCTCGATCGACCATCTGACTCAGATTCTCTATTATTGACTAAGATTCGTTTCTTTGCTGACAATCTCTTGTAAACTCAATCTAAGAAGACAGCATCAGTTTTTGCCCACATGATTAAGCCCCACTTATGCAGCAGCACGAGAATCTGTATACATGTGTGTGTGTGCACTATATATACACCACCAAATACTGCCTCGTACATGGAAATTAAATATGATTAAGCTACGATTTCACTGGAGATCACCATTAGAACGTAGGGCGATGCCGACACGGTTGCAATTAGTGATTTGAGGGCTTCTCCATCCAGGATCGACAGATCTCCTCAATTACAGAGTAATTAGCACATCATTAATTATTTTATTCATATATATCATAATAAAATTGTAAGATATCCAACGGCTGGAAGGAAAATTATAATAAGAGGATATGTGGGGAGCATACGGCACAGAATTGGGACACATGATTGAAACAAAAGGGTTGGCTCCTGGTCGCTTTCACACTGAGGTGGGTGCGTTATAAATAATAAATTTAAAAAAAATGGAGGACGAAAACATAAATTAAGGAAAAAAATATACACAGACATTCGATTGGCCAACCACGAGCCTGGCCCCTTTTTCTTCCCCCTTCTTCTTCCTTCTTATAAGGCTCCTCTGCTGCTTCTGCTTCTGCTTCGAGATTCCAGTAATCAACTACTCAGGTGGAAGCAACGCCAGTCTATTAATAATTAATGATTTTCGATTGAGGGTTTTTTTTTTTCCAATTGAAAGACTTAAAAATTAGTGTCGAACCTCCGTAATCGACCTGGACCTGCGTGATCGGTGGCAGTCACACAAGCTCTTGTTGCTATCTCCGGACGGAACGTTGCTTTCTCACCGGTGAAAGCGAAATAAATAAAATCTCGACTAGGAGGGAGGAGGGCCACACCGCGCACCCACCTTGGCTCAACTGTGTGCGGAAAAAGTATCTAGTTGAGTCGTATCATCGTATAATAAAATAACATCTGTATGGTGAAACCCATCAATAAAATTCAGTTAACTGCTCATAGTCTCCGTATCTTTTCTTTTATACATCACGTCAAATTTTTCTAGGGTTTTCAACGTTGCTTTAGGCCTCTTTTAGGGTTTCATTACTTGATGTTCCCGCTGAAAACATATCAAGAACCGTAAAATTCGATTAACAAGGCTGGAAGAAGAAAAGAATCTTAAAAGAGGATCCAGCAGATGGTGCAAAGTTTATGAGAATTTCCCACCCTAATGATGATCAGATGCAACCGGGCAATTCGATGGCGTGAGATTCACATATGTATATAGTGTCTGGTGACTCTACCAACAATAATTTAGATTACAACACACGCTGGTTTTGATTGGGCGGTGGGGCCGGTAGCAAGGATTAGAAGAAAGCAAAAGGGAGACAGGAATAATAACATCAAAATAATGCACTAATACTTATTTAATTTCATTTGATTAATCTGCCATCCAAAATCTTGGTGGATGGAAACCAATTCACAATTAAATCAGATCGATTCATTAGCGATAAAACCCTTCTAAAATAAACATTTTCCCCGTCAAACTCAAACTAAAATCTAATCTAACCCTACTTATTGCGGCACGGAATTTCGTCAATTGAATGATGGGCATAAAGCATATTTATAGGAGCGAGCTTGGTCGTAGAGGGTATCCCTTTTTTTTCCCTTCTTTTTAAAATTATTTTATTTTATTTAACATCGTGTACTGTTCGGGGTCTCATTTTCCACAAGTGGGCTCCGGAATCGTGAAAGTTCTGTCTTCAAATCAATTTAGGTCCTTCGATTAACACTGTCAACTTTATTCCCCGAGTCTCATTTTTTCAAAAAAAAATTCAAATCTCAGGTTAATTGCATTGCATGTATTCATTTCCTGGAATAATTATAACCAAAAACATGATCATGTCTCACACGAGCTGGTAAGAAGTTGTATTTAATGGTAATCAATTCAAAAAAATTACTTGAAATATTATAAGACTTACTAAGAAATGGTGTCAATGCAATCCATAGACATAAACTTGGAGGAGGACAGACTTGCCATCATGAATCTATATATATATATATATATATATATATATGTAATGAATTAGATCATTCAGTTTGTAATTGGACTGTCACTGTTCGATCCATTTCAACATAGTTATCAAAGGGTTACTTCCCGGGAATTGTAAAGACTCATAATTACAGTTTAAAAGGGATAATCAAGACTAGCTAATCAATAGTTAAAGAGAGCTAAAGCAAGAGCTCGGCCCTAGAATTATATAATAACCCAAAAAAAAACATGTAGACGATTATGTCACCTGAAAAAAAAAAGGAAGAAAAATTCGGTGAACAGTGTACGGCAGTCGTCGCGGTATTAATTGGTTGAGCCGACAGTTTTTCCACCATCACCACCACCAGTGGCTGTAGCTTCACCGTCTTTATTGGTATCTCCAGCGCTGCTGCCACCGGCAGCCCCTCCGCCGCCGCCACCAGCCTGCCGGCTCGCCTCCGCCAACGCAGTCCCCCCTGACGTCACCGCAGCGGTGGCAGTTGCCAACGTGGCGGATGATGATGAGGGCCGCTTTCGCTTCTTCTCGTAGGGTATACCCCGGGCCTTAGCCTGGCTCTCCCTCACCTCTCTTAGGTAGATCCTCACTGCCTTGGCCCCGAAAGGGTTAGACTCCGGCGGTCCGCCGTTCTCCTCGTAGGCGGCCCTCAGCCGCCCGATGAGGGCGTCGAGGCTGCCCCATGCCTGCTTTAGAGGACAGGCACAGGGGGCCGGCGGGTTCGGGTGGCCGAAGTAGGGGCAGCCCGCTGCGTGGACCTTGGTCTTCCCGAACTGGTCCAAGTACTTGAGGAACTCGATGACGTGGGCACCGCTGCACCGTGCTAGAGTCAAGGGAGGCTTGTGGTTCTTCAGGTACTGTAGAAAGGTATTCCAGTCTCTCCGCTTCTGCGACTCGTACCTGCTCGGCGCTGCCGGAGACGATCCCTCCGCCGCCGCTGGAGCTGGCGATGCCCCTGCCGTCCCTGAGGGGTCCTCCGTGCTGATCGGTTCGGGTGCGCCCGAACCCGATGCTGTGTCCATATGCACAGTTACGAATAGTCAATCTTCGTCCGATCAGCAGCAGCAGTAAGTAGCGGAGCCTTCCTCTCCTGTCTACCGGCGGAAACCACTACGGTTTGTTTATGTGTAGACGGGACAGTGATTCTCTCAAATTGGGGAAAATTACGATCAATCTATACATACATATAAAGCAGACTGTCAGCTCTACCTCTCTCTATATATACAACAGCGGTATCCCAGTGATTCGTGGAAAGTATGTACGTGATCGCAGAACAGATCAGAAGCTGCTCATGGGGAAATCGATCACGGGGAAGAGGAGGTCACAGTCATATCTGGGCGATCGAGAGGGAGAAGAAACCGGGGTAGAGGGCCGGGGGGTGGGGAGCTTGAACTTAAGCTTGGTGATGGGACGTGCAAAGAAATCGCATAAGATGAATTGAATGTGGGACGCTGATCAGCAACAGAGAGACCGGGGTGGGGGGTTTGGGGGAGAGACAGAGAGAGGTACACTGCATAAGGGTTCACATGGTGGGCCCAGAGGGACATGACTTGTTCACAATTCACCACCCTCCGGCCCCCACCATTTATTCGGAAAATCAAAGCAATATACTATATATATATATATATGTATATACACCAATCCATCCGCACTCCTCAAGCGCCGTGAGCTTCCATGCACGCACCCTTTCTTGTGAGTTGTGATTAAGAAAACCCTTTGCCCTTTTCCCTTTTGGTACGCCACACCTGAACGATTTTACCGTTTGCTTCCGATTGTTAATTACCCATTTATTTATTTATTTGGATGTGGAATTCGTAATACCCATTTCATAAATATAGATTTTATCTTATCAAGGTAAGTTGAATAAATATTATGTAAAATAAATAAATAAGGCACTATTTAATTATATATCGTATACATACGCCCTCCATTTTCAATATAAATGTAAAATTATCAATTTTCTTTCAGTAGATGTATCACTAACTTTACTGTAAAATATACTCATATTCCATAATACTCTCCCGAGAAAAACTAGATTCTTATATATACAGATCTGGCGATCATTTTTATGGTTATTAATTATTGATGTGATTAATATGGATGTGTATACTAATGTTAATTTTGGATTATAGGAAAAAATATTATAAATTTATCATTTTTAATATTGAGTTTTAAAATTTTCATTAAACTCAGTTATTATTAGATGTAAGATTTTTGTGACTGTTGGGATATATATATCATGAGCGACAAACCATCGGAAGGAGGGGAGGCCGGTCGGGAGGGGGAAATTAAGTCGGTGGTGAAGGCCTCCCGAGCCGTTGGCCGTTTCCTTCGAGACAAGATTATCAGAAGCCTCTCTCTCTCTCTCTCTCTCTCTCTCTCTCTTCGAAACTTCGAAGAGAGGAGGAGATCTGGCGATCGACGATGGCTTCCTCACCGATCTACTTCCTCCAACGGGGACGCCAAAGGGTTATGGCACCTTCACAAATCAACTTGCCAGGGGAGGAGGTTACCCCCAGAGCCAGAGGCGTCCCATTGTCTGGTCTCCCCTTCTCGTCCTTCTAAAAAGAAATTATTTAATCTTTTTACGCTGTAATTAATTAATTTAATGTTCTAAAATTGTTGTGTAACCAGAATTATGCCTGGCATACAGTGCGCGTGTTATATCCGCAAAATGACAACATCTAGACACTATTTGAATCGATAATTGGTATCCCATAGCTACCGACTCTTATCCAGTCATGGTCTGAACTGTACATGCGAGTGTATAACGAAATATACGCTTTAGAAGTGACTTATCTAAAGTAAAACATTTGATACCCAATCTTATTAAAAAGTGCTAATTACTCCTATGAGATTTTCAATATTACTTTCTCAAAAATCAAAGCAACCAATTCATCAGATATAGTATTCGTTCATAGTAGTTCATTATGGGTACAACGCACATATGAAAAGGGTCAAAAAACAATTTTCTTTGGGTAGAAGATATGAAAATCACCACCTAGTTTATGTTTGAGGAGGGCGGGCCGAATGCGCGGGAGGAAGGTACATGACAAACGTGACAATTCTTTTTAAATTTATAAGATAAATGGGTAATTAATGGTGCAATACAATCGATTTATTAATATTATAAATTTTTAAAATTCAAATTTAAAAATAAAATTGGGCTGGAAATCTCGTACTTGGGTTGGTTGTGGGGGGTATGGGGCGTAAGGGTCAAGGATGGTGGGGGAACAAACGCCGTGTAGCCGCGCGTGGGATAATACACCTATCTTTTGGATAAGTAGATAACATACCCATTGGAGACGGGGGGGCCATGCAACAGATAGGTCAAACACCTCAATTGGTCTACCCTGCTGTGGCAATTAAATTGTCAGTCCGTGCTATTCTCATAGTTATAGAATACAACGTAGTTTTAAAAATTGGAACAAGTCAGTCGGT
>CXYZ01005345.1:100176-115349 GCA_900006705.1 Sonneratia caseolaris | reverse complement strand
TGCGATATCCAACAGGAATCCTATGAATCAAACAAAATGCCAACTGATATACGAGTTCCCAATAGTATCCCAGAAATCGATCCTAAACATCTCTTGAAGTTTCATCCTTGGATCATCGGCCAGCTGTTCACAAACCTGATCCCAGAAAAATCGGAACAAAAACGAAGCAGAGGATGAAAAACATAAAATAAAATAAAATCCAACTAGCTAACTCTATACTCTGCAGTTCAGTTCAACGAAAATCGCAATTTGGGTCTATATATAATGAATAACTGTTTAATTAATTAATCACCTGTATTATTATGGCTAGGGCTTGCGTGTGGGCTGCTGGGCGGGTCCAGGAGAAGGTGGTTCCAACTTTGGACCTGCCGCCCGCTGACCTGCTGCAACTATCTGGCGGGCCAAAGCGTTATGCTGCTGCTTGAGCTGCACTAGTTGCAGCCTTTGGAGCTCTGCCTTCTTTTCTACTATCTCCGCTGATCAAATAAACCATATCTTATATTTAATATTTACGTCATCAAATCGGGCAGTCTATAGCAGTCTATATGTAATATATGTGAGAATGTTCTCAATGTAGTTGAGGAGGATAAGAGATTTGAATGTGTTTATATTAGTACCATCTATGGGCAATCTCTTGTTGGCGCAGGCAGCAAGCCGATGGTTCAAACTCTTATGCTCAGTGAGCAGTAGTGACATTCTGTTCTTGTAGAATTCCACTTGAGGGGTGATCGAGGCTATGGTCAACTGTGCGCATGCAACGCTAAAGAGGATCAGATATATATATATATATATATATATAATCTTCTTTGACGAATCCTTCCAGAAAAGGGAGGAAAAACAAAGTAAGGAGGTGTATAAATATAAATTGGTTACCTCTAAAGTTCTAGCCTTCCTTTCCAAGTCAACAACATATTGAAGCTTCTTCAGTCTGGACCTTTGAGCTGAGGCTCGATTCGACAGGATTCTATATAGAACAAATTAGCTAAGTTTAGCTCCTTGCGCACGTTAAAAACACTCGTGATCGCAACATACATATGTGACCCTTGACGTCGAATAAGTATAACAATACAAGATTATGTTAATTAGCTGAAACCAGTCCTTTGTGGACTGAAAGAACAATGAGCTATATATATATATATGTATATTCATATATGTATAGTTCGGTTCACCTCCTGAGTTTTCTCCGATCCTCGTAACTGGGAGCCGCAGCAGGAGTGGGACCCAACGGAGACGGAACACGGCCACCGACCCTCAGGCTCAAATCACTTCCACAGTTGCTTTGCCCATTGATGGTAAGAGCTAAACTGACATTATCTGGTGATGGTGACGGTGATGAGGAGGAGGAGGCATGATGAGCCGCCGTCATACAGGCCCCAGTAAGCCCCCTTTTGCGTCCGGCAATGGGGGTTCTAGATGAAGAAGCTACAGAATCAATATCAATCAACAACGGCTTCACTGGATCACTGAAGGGAAGCAAGCCGGAGCGCCCGCTAAAATGATGGTTCCAAGAACTACGCGGGAACAAGAGACGGGAGTCGGTCAAGGGTTTGTTTGGAGCCCTCAGCGGCAATCCGCCAGCCCCTAGCCCGACGTTTTTCAACTTCTGGGACTCCATTATCTATCTCTGAAGTGCGAACTGTTAAGTATTAACAGTATTGGAACACATAAATCTGCACTCCCGCTTACTCATATTCTATATTATATATATTCACCCACGGTTATAATTTGGGCAAGTGAGTTGGGATTTGCTCCCTTTCTTGGATGATGTGTGTAATATCTGTCCCAGACTGTCTTACCATAAACGCTCGTGCTACCCTCTGTCCACCAGCTATATATGCATGTTTGACCAATTTCAATTTTGCATTCGATGATGAGATGACCAAAAATGCAAGTGAATCCTAAAAATAAAATGTATAGATTAGGACGTGCAGGTGTCTATGAGTTTTGCAGAGAAGGGTTCGGCAGGAAGCAAGTAATTTAATCGCAAGTACCATATTTAGGGTTCCGTAAGCAAGATGGTTTCTTTCTCATTGACCATCAATTCGTTCTCATCCCACAAATAAGGAGTCGAATGCAATTAAGATTTTACTTCATTATCGACCATAAGACAGCCGCCATGTTTTTTATTTTAACCTTTCTTCACCTTTAAGTAAATAAATTGAGTGACAAATCTCGTGAGCACGATTTCGAGTAGGATTAGTTTTCTTGTGCCATGACTAGAGAGTAGAGATTACCTTTACCATATTTGGGGTGCACATTTTTTTTGCACATTCAACTCAAGGTAAGGAATGACTGATTTATATGATTGGGATTCAACAGTTCATGGATGAGGATAAAGAAATAAGTACCCAGCCCAAACTTTGAAGATGTCACACACGGACAAGCGAGCTAATTATAGAATAAAAAAGACATTTAGAAAATACAGTTTTGAAAATGAGATTATCCGTGTCGATGTCTTATGCTTGCTGATACAGCAGTGGTCGAAATTCATGGCTCAGGAATGACATGTATCCATCTCTACTCCTTTTGACTCAGAGCCCAGGTTCAGGTGGGGCCTTGCATCTGACATCCGACTAAGAATATGAATGGACGAATGAATGAATTCCATATTTGAGAGGTCCGAGAGCACCTACTGTTTCATTTGACATCTTGGGCAAATGTTACAGCATCTTGGGCAAATGTATTGACTTCAGGTAAATAGAAGAAAACAAAAAATTCCTAACAGAATGTATGGAATAATAGGAGATATCAGAAAGGGTTGATTCTCTGTTAGCATCAACTCTGAAAGAAGTCTCAGTCCATGAGCTTGTACCTCTTCTCTTGAACACCAGTTACTCCCATTTGTATCTCTATTATAGTATGAAGCGGTATCTGCAAATCCATGGGAAGGGCAATATCAAAAATGGAAAACCTTCCTTGGCGCTCTCTACATTAGACACATCTGCAAACTTTTTCCCTCGAAGAAAGGTCAAATCCAGCACCAATCATTTATTGGATAACTTCAGCTATGGCCCAGAACCACCGACCATGTGCACAACACAAGGTGCTATATCATGCCCAACAAAGCCAAAACACCCTATTGGAATGTAGCAGCTGTTAATTACAAACAGTTACCTCAATGTGTGGGATTTCTTTGAGAGGCCTATCTGCAAAATATGCGTATAGTGCTCTCAACACAGCCTGCATTGAGTGAAATGATGAAATCTCCAACAGCTAAATATGGGAAAGTAACTCCAGAAACAAAGTTCAACTTCAAGGAATTCAATATAACCTGATGAGAGATCACTACAACAGGAGCCCTTTGTCGTTCAAGCTCAATAATTACAGGCTCCAGCCTGCATATATATATATATATACAGAAGGGAAGTTAATTTTTTTTTTACCATTTTTGGTTGGTTCTAGGCACATTAACCAATTGGATAATAACAGACCTTTGGATAACATCTAAATAAGATTCACCACGAGGATACCGATATCTTAGCTTATCCTTTTTGCGTCCCCTGCAATTCAATGAGATATTCAATACCATTGTAAAGAGAATATAGACTCATTTTAATTATTGCATGCATATGTTTGCAGTCTCCAATAAATGAGGCTAAAAGAGGGAAAAGGCAAAGAAAGTAGGGGGACAGAAACTTCATTTCCTTGCATCCACCAAAGTGAAGAATGCAACTTACTCATACTCCTCAGGCATGTTTTTCTTGATCTCTTCATATGTCATCCCATCACAGACTCCAGCATTTATCTCATCAAGGGCACGCCATTGTATCTGGAACAATTAATAATAGCAACATGCAATCAATTAATCCAGCAGCCAAATCTCTTTGCCCGTTAATACAGGCAAAAATAGGCAAACAGGCCAACTCATGAAATGACCTACCTTTGGGAATCCAACTATTGGACTGGCTGTCAGGATTGACCTCTGCAGTGTACTAGTCCATATCTAGATAGTAAAATCAGAAGCAAAAAAAATCAATTAGCAATTTCCACACTCCTCAGGACTGCGGTAAAAACTCCAGCAGACCTGCTCAAGTGTTAGTAATTATGTCAGGCACTAAAAGAAAGTTGTTTTGGAGGACCTAGATAACAGTAGAAAAAGAAATTGCCCGTATTACAGAGAACACATTATTAGCCAGATTTCTAATTACAACACATGATAATGTGCATTAGAATCTGTCATTTGATGTCCGACCCATGAAAAGCAGATCCAGGACTGGGAAGGTCAGGAGAGACTGGCATCATAAAATTATGAGAAATGAACATTAAGGAAGCTTACTGAAGCAGCCCTTTCAGGCTTCAGTCTCTTCTCAACAAAGTTTCCCAGCTTTTTTGCATAAAGTTCCCCAGCATCGCTGTGCAAATGAACTATTAGTATAGATAATGTAATGTCAAAAAATTGCTCCCTGTTGGTGAGATTGGCAGTGGAGGCAGCCAGAACAAACATGCGTGCCCCATGGTCATGCGCCACTTATGAGAATTAAGGTACCCCATGGACTCTCTTTCTTAAAATAAATTATTAGTCCAGTGGTTACTGACATTTTACATTTATTGAATGGAAAATAAAATAAAATTACCCAGCAAAAAATATGGAAAATTTTCAGCAGGATGGTTACAGACCCTTAAAAGTAACTGTAAATTGTCACCTGTAGTTATCTTATCTGATACTGTAGATTTACATTGAAATATATTTCACAAAATATGTAAAAAGTGCACAAAAGATAAAAGGACAATCACATGATTGTCATATAAGAATAGATCCTCAAAGCATTTACCATCAGATGCAAACCATGAGAAGTCAGACATATTCTGAGATAATTCTGAGAATCGATCAACCAAAAGAAGTGTAAAAAGCTGCAGCAAAGTATACCTCAGTACAGTATCACCACCTATCCTGCCTCTAACATTGTCCATGCTCTCCCCATGCCTAGTAAGGAGTATCGGGCGTGGTGTGAGGTGTGTATTCACCTATTGAGAGTCATTGGACCGAGCTCAGAACCATATTCATGCAAAAAGAAATAAAGAGACAATATTCTAAAAAAATCACGACAGAAAAGTATTCATAGAGGAAATGGGTCCTTCTAAAAGACCAATGAAATTAAACATACCAAGAAAAAAACAATCCGTCCAGGGAGATACCCACTAATATTGTTCACCTGCACCAAGTATGATGAATTTTTTCAATAAATCAAATCTCCATTTTTAAGTAGCACCAGCAGCTCTGATGTCTGAAAGTACAAATATAGAGAGAATAAACCTAGGATATGTAAAAGCATAAAATTTAAACCAATTGATAGGTGGAACTAGACAAGCTTACTTGTATCTGGCCTCCATGTCCACTAACCATATCAATCATTTTAATATAAGATCCTTCTTCCACAGGTTCATAAACCTAGAGACAGTCATGGTGAGGAAACATTTTTTTACTGGGACAAGTTTTCAGTCATTTCTCAAAGTAACCAAGGAATGGATGTGCAGGGGAACAACCTTCTCATAATTGACTAATCTACTCTTGAAATCATTTAACCCAGCTTCAAAATCTGGTCTGCAAAAGAATGTCAAGAACTAAGTTCATGAATCCCACTCATTCATTAAATAAACCATTAAACTAGAACAATGTACTTACTCTTCCGCATAGTCAGGGCTTTGCTGAATTTTAAGTCGTATATTTCTATCAATAATGCGCTGATCGTTGCAAATTGTTTCCAGAAAAATAATCTGCAGAGAAAGAAGTTGATGTGTTCAAAAAACATAACAGAACTTCAATCATGAATATAAGTAGGATAACCTAACTTGAACGATAAAAAGATTTATTGTCATAAACCACCTCATGAAGCTAGTAATTTAGAAAAGTCAAGGTATTTGCCATGCGATAATCACGATACCTTGCATTTTCCTTCAGCAATTTTCATCAGCATATTCCTCCTTTTTCTGGTGCTATTTGTTGCATCAAATATTCCTACCTAAAGCATTATTGCAGTGATTAAACTAGTATAAACAAGCAGAAGCAGAATTTTTCCCTGGCAACTTTAAAACAGAAGAGACTAACCTGACCTCCTTCCTGCATCCAAGATATCATATCTTCCATTGCCAGAGCTGCCACCTAGTAGCATGTGATATGTTAATATTATGTGCAGAAAGAAAGATACATGATGTCAGTAAGGAAAGTAAATAGAGTATTGACTTATATAAGTGGTATTCCCTAATTGTTCTGTACATCTTCAGTTATTGCCTCTGTGAAAATAGTGAATGATGATCCTAACGTGTCGCATAAGGCAAATATTGTATAATTGTTCTATGTTCCGCATTTCTTTGCACCCCTCTATAAATAACCCAATATTCAAGATGGCTGCACTAATTTCAGAGATAAAGATAAAGCACCATACTTGTTGCACTTTGTTGCTTTCCGAGAAACATGGAATAATTCTTTATCTGTCAATACGTTTTGTTTGTTTTTTCTGGAAAAATGATGTTGCATTTCGTCAACAATCACTATATATCAACTCAGTTTGTAATCACTAATCATCCCCGTGGAATCACATTCCGAGCAGCTGCAGCACCAGCAGCATCAAGCCAACAACACCATCCACACACCCCACCAACACCAAACATAAAAAAAAGAGTGGGGTGGGGGGTAGTTGGTTGGGGGCGGTGTGGAACACACAGAAAGATTCAAAAACACAGCTAAAAGAATCAACATTTTTTCTTCGTTAAGCTTTATGTCTTTCTACTCCGCTCACTTCATTCACAATATTTAAATCTTGTCCGGATCTCTACACTGCATTTAGCTGATAAGCTTGATGCTTTAGAATAGTTGGCCCACAAAATCTTTCTCAAATACTCTGCAAGCTTCAGGTCTAAACTTCACAGTTTCCAAATAGTCTGCCTCAAACAAATGCAGCTACTACTAATATCTAAGATAAAAAGATACAAATTAATGAATATGTTCAACAGCATAAGTAATAATGACTGCCGAAGTAATAATCAAACTACTTCCATCAGCAACACCTAGTAAATTACTTAAGTAAAAGATATTTGTACCATTATTTAAGCAATCATAGCAATACATACAACCTAAACACATTTATAGAAGAAGGCAGTATTGGTAGCATGGTTCTCTTAGTAAACAGTCACCTCATTCCGTGCCTCCACACCTTCTGGGTTATCAGCTCTGAAGAAATCTGCAGACTGTGTCAAGCAATAAATAGATCAAGCAGCAATTATCCCAAAATATAACAATAAAATATTGACAATTGAGACATTAGTGATAGATTATAGGCACCACTATATCACTCAGAATTAGGAAAAACAACCAATGTTGGTGATAAAAATTACCATGGAAGAAAATGCATAGTAATTTTTAAACCAAAATTCACCTGATTAGCCCCATGCTTGAGACGTCGATACTGGAAACAGAAAGGAAAGAGTTATTTAGCTACAATTCAAGTCAAATTTTAAAAAGAAGCGGAACAATTTCAATTCGGATGATGTTACCTTCCCAACATTGAAGTGCTTCGTGTCATGGCCCAACCAACGAAGGTATCTTGTAAGTTTTGCTGCAGTGAAAGTCTTGCCACGTGCTGGTAAACCAACCTAGAATATAAGGAAATTTTGAACACCTTAAAAGCCTAATGAATTCTGTTCTTGCAGAGCTGGTGTATTAACTAAGGTTCAACAGGTGCCAGTTTACTATATAAACCACCAGGTGGTGGAGACAATAAACCCATGAAATATTTATCCACTTTGAAGATCAAACAACAACTGGCATCCAAGAAAGTTCACATTGATAAAAAGATAATAAAACTTCATGCACTATACACTATTTATTAGAATCAATATGATGCATTTCAAGATAAAAAACACTAGTTGTGAATCACCTTAAATTTATACATAACAGATGAATGTATCTTGACAGTCTCCTCTTCAATTAAAGCATAAAAAAGAATGATTTTTAAGTTCTCCATATATAAAAGTACCAGCACAATTGCTAAATGTCTATCCTCCTTAGGTCCAAGCATCTGATCAGCTACAGCTGCAGCAGCCACAGCTCCAGCAGCAGCTGGCATTGGATTCTAAAATTCCAACACAAAAATCAAAGAATAACAATGGGAGAACCCAACCAAATCATACTGTTACTTTTCAAGAAAAGATAATAACTAATTCTGTCAAACCTTGTTTTCCGCATATGATTTAAGATCTAAAGTGAATGCACTTGAGCTTGAAGATTTGACCAATCTAGGTGAACCAACACCACGATCTACAAAAAGTCCACGGTGACTATCTTGTTTTTGCAAAGGGGAAAACGTTCCTACTGACTTTGACTCCACCATGCCTGAAGCTGGATAACCCTTGGATGGATCTGGAAGAATAATCTCCAGCTACAAGCAAAATAACGCGCATTATGCTAGAGCTTAGCATTATCACCTCACAAATGAAAACATGTACAAAGGGCAAATAAGCATCTGCTAGCCACATGTAAAAGCAGCCAAAAACTGATATGCAGCAGCTAAGGAGTAAATTAATAGTCTTACCAATTCAAGGGGGGAACAAGAGAGTCATACCATCATTTCAAACATCTTCATCACATGCCATAATGCATTATAGAAAAATAAATAAAATAATGCAGGATAAGTTACCAAGACAAAACCTTTATTCCAGGAGGCAGTTCTGAAGGAAGGCTGTTGTTATCCTTATAGGGATACAAGGTATTGCTTAAACCATCAGAAGTAGGAAAAACACCAGCACGAGTTAATGACCTTGGAGTCTCTGTCATATTAGCAGCATAAACCAAACCCGAGTTCGCTGAGGTCGATGGTGCAGGAACTACATAATGCTCCAGATCAAGCTCCAAACTAACAGAAGAACTGTTCTGCATAGTGCGGTAGAACAGGTCTCATTAAATTATGGTGACGACTCTATATGAAAAAACCACTAGGATCCTTGAATTTTTACATTCTCCAGAATTGTCGCAGCAGGAAAAGCAAACAGTCGCTAGAAGAAATTTATGATGACATCAACCATCAAAACTTGCAGAAACAGTTGTAAAGAGTCTGTTGACAGCCAGGAAGTAAGGATGTACCTCTGTTCCAGTTTCAGGCACTGAATTAATACTAACATCCGGAATCCCACGAACTGTTGAAGGCTGGAGATTGTCCTGGTAAGCCCTCCAACTGGCTGCAAGATCAAATGGAGAAACCCGATCGGCTTTAATGACCACAGGATGCTCAAGAACCTCATCTGCATTGAACCTAAATATTGCAAGCCGTGCATCCCCTTGCAAGTGGCCTCCTGCAAGCAGCCGGTTGGGGCCCTCCTCCACTATGCAGGGCGCATTCGCATTCTTGGACTTCAAAAGGAACTTGAAATCCAGAGTCTCTGTCGTGTCCAATCAAAATCATACAAAAAAGTGAATTGCTTTTTTCTTTCCTTTTTTTTTGGCACATTCTAGGAGCAGAAGAAGTAACGACAGATGCAATTGAATAATTCCACCATCAATCTCCAAGAGCAAAAGGGGCCAAAAAAGCTTTCTTCCTATGATCATCTAGTTGAAATTTCAAGTTGGAAAACGTAAATCGTTTACCGTGATTGGGAGGAACGACAAAGCTTAGCTCCCAAGAGGATTTCGACTCCCGCCCCATTGAGAGCTAAAGATGAACAACAGAAGCAGTTAGAAGAACTATGGTGGGGGGAGGTGGCACAGTGCACTTTCTGAAAGCAATCAACTTTGAAATTTAAACAAAGAGAATACAATGAGGGTCGGGAAAAGATACAGCTTTGGAAGAATCCCAAGAGCCAACAAGGGGGACGGAACCGTAAACGTGAGGGATGAGGTCAGCCTTGCGCTTGTAGTTCTCCATCTTGAGGGAAACATAGAGCTGCTGGCCACCGGCATGGTCCTCTCTCTCCTCCCCACCATGCGAACCCCCCTCCCAGTTCTTCGAAGCACCTGTTCCCATTCAGTCGACTGCGGTCTTCCGCCCCTCTCCCTCGGTGAAAATCTCTTCAATCTCTAATTCTGAACGACAGAGGGAACTGGGATAAGAGAGAAGCACAGGCCAAGAGAGAATCCAGAAAAAGTCGGTACATATATTTAAATATTCGAGTTTCTTGCGCTTGAGGGGTGTCGAAAGTGGATAAAATTGGGGATGGGAGGTGGTAGGAGAGAAGCAAGATAACTTTTTGATTTGGGCCACTTTTTCGAGCTCCCCTAGTCTGTATTTGTCTTCCGTCTTCGGCCCTCTTCTTTCTCTCTTTTTTTTTTCGCCTCCGCCATCCCCATCGCCGTCCCGCTCCCTATCCCCATCGCCGTCCCCATGGTGAAGATAAAGAGCCCAACAACATATAAAGGAAAGGGAGGATCGAGATGGAGAGGAAGATATAATGGGTCTACCTGTGTTAAAGTGCCGTAGCCAGCCCAGCTAGCTAGCGGAGTGGCTACGTGGGACTGACTTCTCAGTCCTGGCTACATATCAGCAGGTCTGACTCACTCACTCGCCACAACACCACACCACTTGAGCCCCTGATCGAAAGAAAAAAAATTCTGCTTGCCTAACATTTGTGTTATGAACCAAATTGGAACCCAATGAAATGTATTACACGATATATGCATATATGTAACATATTGCTTATCAGTATATTTGTAATGCATCCGTCCTAGTAGTTAAGTATTGTTTCTTACTTAGTACCTTTTTCTTTTTTTGACAATATTGNGCATCCGTCGTAGTAGTTAAGTATTGTTTCTTTCTTAGTACCTTTTTCTTTTTTTGACAATATTGTTTCTCTTATTTTTTGGGAAAACTTTATACATATATACAGATATACACACACTTTATACTATAATGTTCTTGTGAACAGAATGAATAATTCAATTATAAATATACCATTTTNCGATTCATGTTATTTTTTTGGGAAAACTTTATACGTATATACAGATATACACACACTTATACTATAATGTTCTTGTGAACAAAATGAATAATTCAATTATAAATATACCATTTTATAATTTTATAAAATAGTATGTAAATCTTATTTATTCCTCCCTTATTGAATTTTACTTTTCTAATAAATTTTTTCAGTCCGTTCTTACCTATGGCAATGGACCACGCATGAGAATCAATATCTCGGCATGGAATTGATTCTGATACAATTAAATATAAATTAAATGAGAAAATGTGTCATTAAAAAATTACTTCAATAAATTGAAAAATATACAAAGTGACTATTTAAATGTTAATTAATATATCAACTTGTAGGATTGGCCTACATGGCAATTTCCCGGAGTAGGTTTCCCGATTGGATTGTGATACCTTTTGCCTCGGCCTCGGGCACATCGCCCAATGTTTTGCCACGTCAGTGTGGATTTGACTCTGCATGAAAGTGCGGTCAAGTGATTAACTCAGAGGAATGAGCTGTGAGATATATATATATATATGTGTGTGTATTTTTCTCAATTCATGTATGATATAACACATTAACTCTAAAATTGCATTATCCTAATGCTAAATGATTATTATTGGCTATTTTTTCTTCCATCGATAATCTTGAGGTAAACGTAGGAGTTCTATGGTATCGTGTGCAATTCTGTCGCCAGCTGGCAAGTTGAGGTGAGGATATAAATTAATAAAATTTGGGTAAATATAATTTTTTTTAATTATTAAATTATGAGTAAATACTAAGAAGGATGAGTGGACATTAAAAAAAATCAATTATCGCGTTAAAAAAAAGTAGGATGGGAAGATGAGAGCTCACATGACATATGTCAAAATGCTATTGGACTGTGTAAATGTAGACACTGACATGTCGTTCCATATGATAGTCTCTCTCATGCTGTCGTTGCCATAGTTGAGGGGCTTGCCATAGATATACAGATATATGAGAAACCAATTTTATTGTTAAAACTCGATCGGGCCGGGCCCCAATCCGTTCAAAGGATGGACGACGGACAGAGCGAGAGACCCGGCCCATTCACGGATTGTCGAACCTCATGAAGTTTCTGCCTCCCCACGCACCCGACATCGACGCCTGCTTGCGTGCTTTAAGACGGCAAGTCGAATGTCGAGTACATCTGTGCGTGTTTTTTTATTTTTAAATTTAATTTCTTACTTTATATTGTCAATGAGTAAGTTCAGAATCAGTGCTCATGCAGGAGTAGGGCCCGTAATATATATATTCAGCATGTATCACATACCAGCTAGACCACCGACGCTGTGGCTCCAATCTGGATCATTCATATAAGAAATTATTTGTTCTTTGTGTGACGGTAGCCGAGAGAGGATTCACCTGGTGTATTTATTCGTTAGGCAAATCGGACTCCTAGTGGGCAATAGGTTTCCTTCCGGTGGGCGCCCATTAGGTACCCATTGGAACGAAGGTTCTCTTGCTGCCATTTTCATGAACTCCTTCGCCGCCCAGTACTGTCAATGAGCTCAGTTTCACCATCTACGTAAAAAGCATGCACTCTGTAAAACTGGTGATGGTGATGGTTAAATCGAGAGGCAAAGTATAGACAATCCACCCGAAGCAATCTCTCTTGGACGGGGCGACACGTTTGGAAGATTTCTTGTGCAGAGATGGCGTTCTCATGTGGACACACCACTTGTCATTCACAGGACAGCTTTCTAGATTAGTTTTCAATTTCTGCTTTCTTTTCCGATAAGCAAACTTCATAATCGAAGTGTCATAGTGTACAACTACTAAAATCAGAGAAGAATTTTCAACCCAACTGAACCGTGTTGCAGCCGAAGGGCGTATATCCAATCAAACTTTTTCTCCTTCTATCCCTGGGAAACTAACAGCCAAACCCATTTCATTCAACTGCCATAGACTAGACAGGAGAAGTCATGATCATCCTGTCCTACCTTTCCTTTCATATATATATATATATATATATATATATGTATACATAATTAGACACATGTGAATAAAAAATGTCCCGTCTCTATATATAGTCGAGCTAATAAGGGCCGCATCTGCCTTTAAATTCAAAAAAAAAAGCCAAAAACACATGTATACATCCAACTTCTAGACCTATATATATGTGTGTATTCACGAGTCTCTGGCCAGTATGTTATAGCACCAATATCCCCCAATTTCAACCTTGCTGATGATTATTGTGAAGCATATATATATCACTTCATGATGATTTCTGTTGTTACTCAATTTCGTGACATTGTAGTACATTTTGTCATCCGCGATGATATATCCAGGTGGCAATTTACCCAATTAATTGTATGCGAAAAATTATGTTTTATAGTCAAGCTATCTCTTACTTGATAACGTGTAAAACCTGACAATGATTAAAATATTATTAAAAAAACACGATGGTACCGACATGCTATATCGCCGAACTTAATATGAGAGTATAAAGATGAATTTAGAAGCTGGATAGATAAGGAGATTAGTGAAATTAAATATATTTATTTCATATATTTTATTCACGATCTTTCTCCCTTGACTCTCTGAATCCATCCCTGAATGGCGTGACGTGTTGAAGGAGGAAACTGACAATTAAATAAGAGATTTCATCTTCGGGGAAGCTGATCCATGCAAAGCAGCTGACTTTGAGGAAGTTCTTAATAAGCAATATAATAATACAACGGACCAATGTTATATAATAATAATAACACCTATTAATATGGTCAATGTGCCTCATCAGCACCACGTAGAATAGTGGAATTTAAAAAGTCACGTAATTGCCCGAGTCTCACTTACAGAATAATCTTGCTACTTTTTCTTTTTATATATTATATAATATTTAAAATATCAATAATTAATATAAAATTTAAGTCATTATTAATATTTTATTTGAGAGGAAGGAATATGAATCATTTTAATTAAATTAAAATAATTCGTCTGATTTGTGTGAAAAAAAGTTCACCTTGCCATGAATTTTTTGAGTGATAGATGTCCTAGGGGGCAAGTACTCCTTCCGGTTCTTGATCAATCTGAACGTACTAATAAAATGAAATCACGAACGAAAAGTATGAGCATAGATTAATTGAAAACAACCCCATTCCATACTCTCAATTGGCCATAATTAGACAAAGAAAAAGAGATCGTGCGGCTCACATACATGCACGCTGCCGTCACACTACTTCCTCCTCTCACTGCTAATATATCCCTATTGTTTAACATTCTCGATAAGGGTACCGACCACACCCAGTTGGATCACCTGATTGTGTCCGATTAGCCAGTCACACCTTGTCCGACAAACCACCAGGTCGGCCAGCCTAGCCACTACATGGATATCTGACCTCCCTTAGTCGGACCAACACGGTTGCCTACGGCATATGAGAACCGCGTTAAAGATCACTATAATACTTTTACTGCGTGAGAGAGAAGAAGGTAAGTTGATTCTTAGCGACTATCTCAATCCCCTAGCACTCATCTCCTCCCATGCCTCACTAATTTAGGCATTGGAATGCCATTCCGGATAAGTCATACATGATTTGACGACTATCTTGTAGATCTTGCGGCCACGTCACAGCCCACCAGGAGAACGGGTGCCTTCACGGAGATCCAATTCACCTCATCGGCAGACGGACCTGCAAGTGTGCCCCGATTCAAATCTGATGGGACGGGACATTCTCTAATTTTAGTTATTTTTCTCTGTACTTGTAGGGTTTTAATTCCATTGCGGGAGGCAGAGAGTGAAGTTTCTGCTAATTAACATGTGTCTGTGCATATATATATATATATAAGATTTAGATATATGTAATGTTTTTTTTATTTTGAGATGATCTTGAAATCTTATGCTTCACGACTTAGTAATTACCATATATTAGTAGTTATTGGTCTTGCTTAATTAGAATTTTCAAATCGATTGATCTCTTAATTTTGAGAGCCCCGTCAATCTTCTCCTCCTCCTCCTCCTCCTCCTTCCCCTGCTTTCTTTTGGAGCAGTTGGCCCTCAGTCATTCCAGATTGATCGGTGGTTGGTATTCATTCTCAGTTATCCGCTTGCCCTTTTAAAATCTTTCCAGAGATCTGACTGGGTAGGAATGATGGGGACCTCCAAGAGCCTTGTCTACTCTATACAGTCCTCTTTTTGTCTCCCTTTTTCAAGTAATAATTGGTCAAAAAAAATTAAATATATTATAAGAGAGACGGATAACCACGATCAATTATACACTGAAATTATATTTTATTAAATTAAATAATTCAATTATTATATA
>CXYZ01005345.1:61371-99581 GCA_900006705.1 Sonneratia caseolaris | reverse complement strand
TCCCTTAGTCGGACCAACACGGTTGCCTACGGCATATGAGAACCGCGTTAAAGATCACTATAATACTTTTACTGCGTGAGAGAGAAGAAGGTAAGTTGATTCTTAGCGACTATCTCAATCCCCTAGCACTCATCTCCTCCCATGCCTCACTAATTTAGGCATTGGAATGCCATTCCGGATAAGTCATACATGATTTGACGACTATCTTGTAGATCTTGCGGCCACGTCACAGCCCACCAGGAGAACGGGTGCCTTCACGGAGATCCAATTCACCTCATCGGCAGACGGACCTGCAAGTGTGCCCCGATTCAAATCTGATGGGACGGGACATTCTCTAATTTTAGTTATTTTTCTCTGTACTTGTAGGGTTTTAATTCCATTGCGGGAGGCAGAGAGTGAAGTTTCTGCTAAACATGTGTCTGTGCATATATATATATATATATAAGATTTAGATATACGTAATGTATTTTTTATTTTGAGATGATCTTGAAATCTTAAGCTTCACGACTGAGTAATTACCATATATTAGTAGTTATTGGTCTTNTTAACATGTGTCTGTGCATATATATATATATATAAGATTTAGATATACGTAATGTATTTTTTATTTTGAGATGATCTTGAAATCTTAAGCTTCACGACTGAGTAATTACCATATATTAGTAGTTATTGGTCTTGCTTAATTAGAATTTTCAAATCGATTGATCTCTTAATTTTGAGAGCCCCGTCAATCTTCTGCTCCTCCTCCTCCTCCTCCTCCTCCTCCTTCCCCTGCTTTCTCTAGTTGGAGCAGTTGGCCCTCAGTCATTCCAGGATGATCGGTGGTTGGTATTCATTCTCAGTTATCCGCTTGCCCTTTTAAAATCTTTCGAGGGATCTGATCTGGGTAGGAATGATGGGGACCTCCAAGAGCCTTGTCTACTCTATACGGTCCTCTTTTTGTCTCCCTTTTTCAAGTAATAATTGGTCAAAAAAAATTAAATATATTATAAGAGAGACGGATAACCACGATCAATTATACACTGAAATTATATTTTATTAAATTAAATAATTCAATTATTATATATATAGATAAATTTAGAGAAAAATAAATAAATAAAGGATGTTAATGCATTACATTTTAAATAATATATTTTAAATATATAAATACAATATTTTCGACAGTTCCATTCTAGATTAATCAGCAGCTGGCTTTCATTTTCAACCGTCGGTTTGCGCTTTGAAAATGCAGACTTAATTAGAGCAGCTTTCGAGGGATCCGATCATTTTGGTGGAACTTTTGTCTAGTCTATATACATGTATACATATATGTCCATATGGGGTCTATTTCTCCAAAAGAGCAAAAAAAATTATTGATTTTCCATGTCCCAGCATCAATCTCTCCCCCTCTCTCTCTCTCTCTCTATATATATATATATATGTAAAATATGTAGACATGCACTTTGTCCATATATACAAATCATTCAGAAGCTACAAATCAAATCATGTACACATCCAGTCACGTGCGTATGCTGGTACAGCTATGCATCTTTTCGGGCCCCATCCAACGCCCCCAAGTAAACCGCGCTCTTATCTGCTTGTACGCTGCTTGCTGATCCTCCGCGCCTACAACTTCTACATATAAGTAAATACCATATAATCTTCCGTTTGGTGATAGGAAGTTACAAGAGACGAACGGGAAAGAAAATTTGACACAAATGAAAACAAAACGACAACGCAGGTATATAACAAACAGTGCAAGAGGCGGAGCTCCGTCGATGTCAGGATGTACTTAAAAATGGATTCAACCTCTCCTCATCGGTCGAAGACAGCACCGGACTCCGAGCTCTCCCGTCGTCGTCGTCGTCGTCGTCGTCGTCGGGCACTGGCTAAAAGCACCGCCCAAAAACAGGGAGGGGAGCGCATGGGTGGACTGGATAAGGCCGCATTTACCACAGCTGATAAAAAGTGATATATATATATGTATTTATATATGTGTGTGTATAATGAATGGCCTTCCCCCTTCATTGTCCTTATCCACCTTCCCCATCTTGATTTTCTCGTTACAGCATTATTTAATTGAAATTTTCAATATGGGGGAAGGACATGAACCAAAAAAAAGCAATATTTTTTTAATTATTTTTTCACATCGCACGGTATTTTAAATCAGCTAAAATATATTTTAAAATTATTTTATAATAGAATCAAAATCACCAAAATTTTTTTTGTCAATCTTATTAATCTAATATTTAAAATTTAAATTATTTATTTAAAAATTTAATAAAAAAACTAACTCAACCCCAATTATTACTTTTGTATTTATCCTATTCCATCTGTCCGACAATTACTGTGAAGCATAGATATTAAGTATCCTTTTTGGGTGAATTGAATCGCAGGAAAGTTAGTTCCTCATTTTTGACTGGGGAGCGCTGACGCAGCAAACACCTACATGCTTCTCCTGTATTATTATACAATAAATTTATTGGGTACAAATATATGTATTTTTTTAATTTTAAAAATTTTAAAGAATAAAATAAACGTGTAAATAAATTTATTATATAATATGTACCGAATATAAGATGTTGAACATAGAAATTTGAAAATTGCGTGGCACAGAGTCAGGACGATAGTACCCGACCTCTTCATGATGGGAAATTACGTCATTATCCCTCCAAATGTATAGCCTGTGAATAAAATAAACGTGTAAATAAATTTATTATATAATATGTACCGAATATAAGATGTTGAACATAGAAATTTGAAAATTGCGTGGCACAGAGTCAGGACGATAGTACCCGACCTCTTCATGATGGGAAATTACGTCATTATCCCTCCAAATGTATAGCCTGTATGATACTTTGCCTGATAAATCAAGTATACGGATTCGGCCAAATGTGCGACGATCTCATCATCAAATCCTGGATTTTCTATCTTTGTTGTATTTCATATTAAAGTTTTTCTTGAGGTAACAGATTTTTAGGATTTCTTGAGCTTTCAATAATTAAGACACCTTAAATTTTATTCAA
This sequence comes from Sonneratia caseolaris, assembly GCA_900006705.1. Classification (NCBI taxonomy): domain Eukaryota; kingdom Viridiplantae; phylum Streptophyta; class Magnoliopsida; order Myrtales; family Lythraceae; genus Sonneratia; species Sonneratia caseolaris. The sequence goes on along the minus strand of CXYZ01005345.1, from coordinate 96,576 downwards.
AATTTATTAATTAGTATCACCGTGTAAGCACTCACACGTGGCGATGTCATTTCGGTAGGCATCGAACTAGGTTGCCTGTGAGGCGAGGCCGGCGGTAGACCTGGTCAAGAGAAAATCACCTTCGATTAAACATTAAAATAACAGGGTCATCCGACGGTCCATATAAATAGTTAAGGTTCGAAGGAGAGATCCAACGGCTGATATTATTTTCTCTCCCCCAGAGCGATTCTGCCCCCGATTTCGCAGCTATAAATTCGTTACCGAGGAGCGGCGTCGAAACGCAACATCCTCTACTCGATCTCTCTCTCTGCCTCTGTCTCTGTCTCTCTCTATCACAGCCTTTTCCATTTCACCACCAAATCGAGGAGTGAGCTTTTCATGTTTATCCATTCAGATCCGATTGGCTCATCCCAATTTCATCTTGCCGTTTCTACTGCTTATCCTATCCGATAGAGTCGGAACAGATTCTCTTACCTTTCTGTTCTCCCCCCATCTCCCCACACACACACACATATATATAGACCTTGCCTGGCTCAAACCAGAGGGTTGTTATATCATTGTTGTATTTTTATCAAAAGATAAGCGCATCCGTGAACTTTTCACCGTTCGAAGGAGGCACCATGTGTGGAATACTCGCTGTTCTCGGCTGCTCCGATGACTCTCAGGCCAAAAGGGTCCGAGTGCTCGAGCTTTCCCGCAGGCAGTTTCCTCAATCTCTTAACTTTTTATGAGTCATTCTATTGGCTGTTTCATTATTTTGCCTTCGTGAATGGGAGGAATTGACATTTCTTGTCTATTACTTTGTGAAAGTCTTCCCATGACTCCTGAAAAAACCGAAAGGAAGTCTTACCATGCGCTGCTATAGCATGCTTTTTGTCATGGAGGGCTTCTCCCCTTCCTTCCATCCTTAGCATGTTACTGTCTACTCGCACAAATGGAGATTTACATGTGGAGAGATATATCACAAAAGTGCATATTGTGTTCTTTTTCACTTTCTTGATGATAGTAACAGTTTGGAATTCTTTATTTTACACCACGTCAACTTATTGAGCTTGAAAAGAGATGGATAAAACGGATGAGTCCCAGAAGAAGATAAGGCGATGGGCAGATCTAGAGCTTTTAACCTGAAAAGACAACTAACTGTTTACGTCCTGGACTTCTTTCTCACTTTTTGGCTAACCACCACAGACTGAGGCACCGGGGTCCCGATTGGAGTGGAATTTTTCAGCACGGAAACTTCTTTTTGGCTCATCAGCGTCTCGCAGTTATTGATCCTGCTTCAGGAGATCAACCCCTTTTTAATGAAGACAAAGCAATAGCAGTCACGGTCTGTGTCGAATTCTCTTGTTGCTTAAAACAGTACTTTCTCGGTTTCTTTTCTACAGTAACGTTGCTAAGTAAGGTTGACGTCTCGCCTGTTATCTAGGTGAATGGAGAAATCTACAACCATGAAGAACTCAGAAAGCGTTTGCCAAATCACAAGTTCCGAACTGGCAGTGACTGTGATGTTATTGCCCATCTGGTGAGATGAGACTCCCCCGCCATATCTTTTACTACTATCTTCTTTAGTTTATTTTTCCTGGACGTGAAAGCGAATATGTTGGGATATATACATAACCCTTTTAATTTATGTGTTATAGCCGGAGGAAGAATTAACATTTTCTTCTGCGGTTTTTGAGCAGTATGAAGAGTATGGAGAGAGTTTCATAGACATGCTAGATGGAATGTTCTCTTTTGTTCTGCTGGATACCCGTGACAACAGCTTCATCATTGCTCGTGATGCTATCGGTATTACCTCCCTGTATATTGGCTGGGGTCTCGATGGTTAGTGTCTCGTTCAACTGAGATTTCTCTGTCCTCCTGTTAATCATTTTATTCTGGGAAAATTGAACACTTGATAGATTGTTAATTCCCTTTTCCCCACTTGAACCAGGTTCAATTTGGATATCATCAGAGCTGAAAGGCCTGAATGATGATTGCGAGCATTTCGAGTGCTTCCCCCCTGGCCACATGTATTCCAGCAAAGAAGGTGGTCTTCGAAGGTGGTACAATCCCCCTTGGTTCTCAGAGGCTGTCCCCTCGACTCCATATGACCCACTTGCTCTGAGACGGGCTTTTGAAAATGTGGGATTGTTTCGTTCTTCTTCCCAGCGAGAAGTCATTCTGATCTTCACACCCTATAACTGGGACTTACTTGCCAAGCTGTTGATTAATGCAGGCTGTGATCAAACGGCTAATGACTGACGTGCCATTTGGAGTTCTGCTCTCTGGGGGGCTTGATTCATCCATCGTTGCTGCAATCACGGCACGTCAATTTAGAGCTGATAAGCAGTGGAGTGCTCCACTCCATTCCTTCTGTGTTGGTCTAGAGGTCGTTTTCAATTTAAAATCATATCATGATACAAATGCAGCAGTGCTTCAATAGAGCTTTTGTTTTTCTGCCCTCAATGTTAGTATCTTATCCATTGAGCAGGGCTCACCGGATCTAAAGGCTGCAAGAGAGGTTGCCGACTATCTTGGGACCTTTCATCATGAATTCCATTTTACTGTTCAGGTATCAAGCCTTTATTCTTTTTTCTCCAAGGTGGTCTCATAGCAGACCTCTACGAGCTTATCAAATTAATTCATGAGTATGAAACAGGATGGAATTGATGCCATTGAGGATGTCATTTACCACATCGAGTCTTATGATGTCACCACCATTAGAGCAAGCACTCCTATGTTTCTCATGTCAAGGAAGATCAAGTCGCTCGGGGTGAAGATGGTTTTATCTGGGGAAGGATCCGATGAAATTTTTGGTGGGTATCTTTACTTCCACAAAGCACCCAACAAGGAAGAGTTTCACCATGAAACCTGCCGTAAGGTAATTAATTTACAGAGAGCACAAAATAATCCATGAATATTGGGCATTGAGCTAATGAAGGCCGGTATTACATCTCTCTTCTTCCTGTGATTATCTTTTTCCATTTTTGGCAGATAAAAGCCCTCCACCAGTATGATTGTCTTAGAGCAAACAAGGCAACATCTGCGTGGGGTCTGGAGGCTCGAGTTCCCTTTCTAGACAAAGAATTCATCAATATTGCTATGACTATTGATCCCGAGTGGAAAATGGTATTCGGAAAAATGTTTGTTCATATGAGTTGTGGTTTTCCTAGAATCAGGTATATGGAACATGTGTTGACTGTGAATCATAAAAATGTGGTAGATCAAACCAGAACAGGGCCGTATAGAGAAATGGGTTCTTAGGCGAGCTTTTGACGATGAAGAGCATCCATACCTGCCGAAGGTCTGAAAGAGACTATTTGTACAAAGTCTAAGTATAGGGCACCTTAGATGATTAAATCTAACAGGCATTCCTGGGATGGTTACTTGCAGCATATCCTATACCGGCAAAAAGAACAATTTAGTGATGGAGTTGGCTACAGCTGGATTGATGGCCTGAAAGAACATGCTGCACAGAACGTTCGTATATATTTGTATTGCAAACTTATCTATTCATATCATCTCTCAACTTTGTTGTTGTTATCATACCGCTGGGTCATTTTTAATCCAGGTGACAGATAGAATGATGCAAAATGCTGCAAATATCTTCCCCTACAACACTCCAACAACAAAGGAGGCCTACTACTATAGGATGATCTTTGAGAGGCTCTTCCCCCAGGTTATCTTCCTCGTAAACTCCCTCATAATCATCAACCCTCATATACTATTGGACTGGATTTATTTTGATCTGAACTCCTATTGTGCTCTTTCTGTCTTATCATGTGTAATCAGAATTCAGCGAGGCTAACTGTTCCAGGAGGAGCAAGCGTTGCTTGCAGTACCGCAAAAGCAGTAGAGTGGGATGCCTCATGGTCGGGCAACCTTGACCCTTCAGGGAGGGCTGCTCTCGGGGTCCACCTCTCAGGTTATGATCAGCAACAGCATGCTCCTTCTGTTAGTGCTGGGGTGGTGTCTTCAGGGATTATAAAAGATGACGTTCCCCGAATGATGGAAGCGGGTGCTTGTGGACTTGCAATCCTGAGCTAAGCTAGTCAACTGTATCTGCTATTACTGTATGGCTTCAACGGCAGGTGCTCAAGTGTGCCCTCTAATTACTTGTAGTATATATACAGTGTGTTTGGCATTGAACTTGGTAAATATGCTCAGCTAATCACTAAATAATGACGACGACTTTGTCACCGGTTGTAAAGGGGAACACATGATCAGTCAGTGAAAACAGGTGCGGGAATATTAGCTTTCTTGGCCTGTTCACTTCTTGGTGTAAAGAACCATGAATGTTTATCTGCTCAGCTTTCCTTCCTTCATTCTCTTGCATGGATTTTTCATCAGCTCGAATCAAATCTTGTCCCATTAATATCCTGCAGTATGCTGATAACATTTGACTCTCGAAAGAATGATAGAACATATTGATGTTGATGGTAACTAGGCCTTGCCCACAAAAATACATATGTTCGCAGCCAGCAATTGTAATGGAAGGATCGATACAGTCGGTTACGAATTGAGCTAGACCTGGATATCTCAAAAGGGGGGAAAGGGGAAACGGTAGAAAATGATCGAAACGGAAGGGGAATCACCGTATACGGGAAAAAAACTCTAATAAAATGGGGTATCACAGAATAGAAGAGCTATTTACAGGTACCAGGCAAAGCCCGGCAGGTGCCAGCGGCTGCAGTCAGACGAGTGGCCAGATTAGCCGTCTGCTCCGGGGTAAGATCACCATTGCAGATGGAGGAGTGCCCGTTTCTTCCTTGGGCCCGACAACATCGTCATGTCCAGCAAGTAGGCCGGTGTCCTAAGCACTGATCAGATCACGGCATCAAGCACGTAGCGGTTCTACTCATTTGCACCGTCTCTCCGTAACAGTTCTTCGTTCCGGTGGTGGTTGTGGCCCGGTTCTCCAGCCGCTTGGGCTATTAGTAGAAACTAAAAGAAGATTGCTCTCTAAAGGAGGAGAGAGCTCACACGTAACTGTTACTAGTCTAATTTAACAAGAAAAAGCGAGACATGTAAATCAGTCCCTAGGTGTTGTGCGAAGAAGAGTATCATTCTTCTCACCTTTAAAAAGGCTTTCTTTCCGGTGGATCTACTGATGTGATCCCATTTTGAACTTTACAAATGGGAAAAATTAATTGCAAGAAAATCTCATATTTTTGAAAATAAAAATGAGATAAAGAATATTAATTCACTCACTTGGTCTACAAGTAATATGAACAACGTTAATCGATGTTTGATAGAAGGAGATATATACTATAATTCAATACTTTCTCGTATTAACATAATTAACCAAGAATTTCTTGATTTCCCGGTGTTGTGCGCGTATTATAGTGTAGATATACAGTACCGGTTTGGTATTACTGGGCCATCTGCTAGAACGTTGGACTGCCACGTACTTTCCATCCGGTGAGCTCAGCGTAGCTTGGCTTGGCCTGGCTTGGCTTCCAGTCCTCCAACTCCACCTCCACCTCCACCTCCCGTCGACGATTGATCTATTCACCAGAGTCAACGGTCCTTACTCCCTGGCCACTGTGATTTCATCGATCAGAGATCAGCACCTCCCTCCCCTGTGCAATGAATTGTCCACCGAGTAACAGGACCTGCTAATATAGAGACTGGCGATGAAGAAGATTCCAGAGAGCGAGAGATGAGGGCCATGGCATTTTATCCCAAAATCCTCTGATTCAGATTGGTCCTGATTCTTCACATACATCTCCCAGTAGAGGAAGAGATAGAGAGAGGGGACGCCCTCCCTCTTGTTTTCGTGGAAGAAGTAGAAGTCAACAACCAATGGCCTGGTTTCGGAACTTGATTCACGTCCCCAGCCTCAAATCCGCTGTCAAGTCACGGAACACAATGAGAAGCCCCTTCTTCACCGCCCTGTCCCATTTCAGCACCGGCCCCCTCGTCGGGAGCCCGTCTCCGGTTCCACGATCCCTGGAGTGCTCGGGTCTGGGCCCAACGAAGCCCGAGGAGAAGCCGAGGGTGTTGGTCCTGGGATCAGGTTGGGCAGGGTGCAGGCTGATGAAGGGGCTGGACACGAGCTTGTACGACGTCGTTTGCGTGTCTCCCAGGAATCACATGGTGTTCACGCCTCTGCTGGCGTCCACTTGTGTGGGGACGCTGGAGTTCAGGTCGGTGGCCGAGCCCATTGGCCGCATCCAGCCCGCCATCTCCAGCGCTCCCGGCTCCTACTTCTTCCTCGCCAAGTGTACAGGGCTCGACCCTGTTAAGCACATGGTATGTTATTTTTATCTTTCCTTTTTTCAATTCATGAGCTGCTACCCTGCTTTTGTGTAGTTTCATGTTTCATACGTTCACCTTTATCGAGGAAAGTTTCTTTTTTTTTTTTTTGGGTCCGGTATACCGCGGAAAAGTGCTTTGTTTGCTCTGTTAGGTCCATCTCTTTAAGGCCTCGGAAGAAAGAACATACAATTTGAGTTTTGTTATAATAGCTGAATGAACAGCCGGTCATTGACTGACTGATTAGGAAGCTTCAATTCGTTGCATTTGTTGTGATTCCTTTTGCGCTTGGCTGTTCATAGTTTCTCTTGAAATCTTCCAGCTTTGTCAGCTTCAGTTTACTGTAACGGAGGAGTCACTTAAGTTACTGATTTGCCATCATTTTTTTTTATGCTCTTTGAGGTTCGTTGCGAGACTGTAACAGATGGAGAAAACAACATAGATCCATGGAAGTTTGATATCTCTTATGACAAGTTGGTTATCGCTTTAGGAGCTGAGGCATCAACTTTCGGAATCCACGGGGTGAGAGAGAATGCAATTTTCCTACGGGAAGTCCACCATGCTGTAGAAATCCGCCGGAAGCTGCTCCTCAATTTGATGCTCTCTGATGTGCCTGGTATGATACTGCAAGTCACGGCTAGTCTGGCTTAGGAATTCTTTCTATGCCTCACTTCTTAAGTTTTCTATGGAGGCAGGAATTTCTGAGGATGAAAAGCGAAGGCTTCTGCACTGTGTGGTTGTTGGAGGAGGCCCCACAGGTGTTGAGTTTAGCGGTGAGCTAAGTGATTTCATCATGAGAGATGTTCGTCAGAGATATGCCCATGTTAAAGATAACATACGTGTTACTTTGATAGAGGTTTGTTTTATTGGAACTCAGTATTCATGATAAGTAAAATTAAACACAGTTTGCCTCTCCTGAAGATTGTCTCTTTGGTGTATATGATGCTTCGTCTTTCTTGCCATGACAGGCAAACGAGATATTGTCTTCCTTTGACGATCGTCTCCGGCAATATGCCACTAGCCAGCTGACAAAGGTGAGTTTTGGGATGGTAGGACCTCATAGCAGTACGGATATGTTTGGTAGAATGCACAAGAACTAACTAAAAATACGATCAGTGGGTTTCTATTCAATTCATTTTCGATTTCTTCCCATAATGTGAAATAAATTCTTTTCCTGAATAATAGTGGTCAACATGCTGATTGAATTTTGTTTGTCACATATTTTCAGTCAGGAGTTCGTCTAGTTCGTGGTGTTGTGAAGGATGTTGAATCTCAGAAGATAATTCTCAATGATGGAACAGAGGTTCCTTACGGTCTGCTGGTATGGTCCACAGGTGTTGGTCCCTCTTCTTTTGTAAGGTCTCTCGAAGTTCCAAAATCTCCTGGTGGGAGGTAACTGATTTCTAACTAATTCTTAGCCTTTTGAAGTCGTGAAGTTCTTTTTAAAGTAACTGATTAATTGCTGCAGAATTACTGGAATATGATATTGAAGCTCTCATTTCTCCATTTTCTAATGCCAGAGACCTGTCTTTGCCTATCTTCTTGCCTCCATTGTGCATTCCTTCACAAAAGACAACGACAATCCTTCATGGCCTCTCTGTCTAGTGTTCTTTAACCGAAATTTTCTAACTACATTTTAGGGCAAAGTTCTCTCTCGTGCTCTGGCTTTCTTGAGCTGCTGACCATACTTTGATTTTCTCTCTATCATGTCAATTAATACTTGTTTGACATGAATTTGGTGTGATAAGAGATGGGCCTTCTTGTTGTAGGATTGGCATCGATGAATGGCTTCGAGTTCCTTCTGTACAGGATGTGTTTGCAATTGGGGACTGTAGTGGATTTCTTGAAAGTACTGCCAAACCAGTTCTTCCAGCTTTGGCCCAAGTAAGTGCTTTGAGCTTTTCAAAATTGTCAAGCATCACTTGCATAATGCAGTTATTTTGGATTTTGGGTATCTTGTTGATAATTTGTTGATATTTTTAATTTTTCATATTTGTGTTTGTGAAGGTGGCAGAACGGCAAGGGAAATATTTGGCAACTCTGTTGAATAGGATTGGTAAAGCTGGGGGTGGACATGCAAACTGTACGAAAGATGTAGAATTTGGAGGTCCATTTGTTTATAAGCATCTTGGGAGTATGGCAACAGTTGGAAGCTATAAGGCCCTCGTGGATCTTAGACAGAGCAAGGTGAGAAGTTTCGCCATTTTACTGCCTTTTAAGAAGTAACCAATTAGTTGCTCAACCGGGTGATTGATCAGAAAGAATCGATGCAGGAGGGTAAAGGGCTTTCACTTGCAGGATTCGTCAGTTGGTTCATTTGGCGATCAGCTTACCTGACTCGCGTTGTAAGCTGGAGGAACAGATTCTATGTAGCGATCAACTGGCTTACAACTTTTGTGTTTGGCCGGGATATTAGTCGAATATAGGGTCCTCCCAGCAGATCATTTCTCCTTTGTCAGCAGCCAAATCCCTTTTCTTACCCNTTTGGCCGGGATATTAGTCGAATATAGGGTCCTTCCGGCAGGTCATTTCTCCTTTGTCTGCAGCCAAATCCTTTTTCTTACCTCTTTTCTGTCCCTCGTTATCAAAAATTGGCAAGAGATTGTTTAGATCAGAGGTATTAACTTTTACAAGTTCCTTGATGTTGTGATACAATTTTCATGAATATATGCAAGTTCATACTCGGTATTACTTTTAGATGTCTGCCGAGTAATTCAATTCACGTATGCACTGATTGAGATGAAGACAACATTGTGATGGTGCAAGTCAAAATACATGATGAGGAAGAAAGTCCAAAGATGTACGATGAGATGTGATGTTGTGGTGGGAAATAGAGTGTGATGTCTATTTTGTGTACAGTTGATGCAAGTATTTTAGTAATCCCTCACCTCAAGAGGAAGGCCACTAAAGACTTCCGAAGAAGACCACTGGCATCCTGTGAGGAGTTCATGTTCCCGTTCTGTGATTACTAGCCGGTCTGTGCATATGCTTATTTTTTAGGCCTGGATGCCATTTTCATGGGTATGTTAGCCCTTTACGATTCACTTGTACATATAATCAAGGCCTTCTTGTCTGCCTTGGTTGGGTTGTACATTCCCTCTTATAAATACAAAGAGATTTACTGAGTTAATTTAAAAAGGAAAGAAGGAAAGAAGTATTAGAGACAATGATCAGCCTCACAAAAAATTTGGATGGTCAACAGGAGGGGAGAGATCCCAAGTTTAGCGCATTTCCACATATCCCTGAGGAGTACTCTCTACCCACCGCCTCCTCTCCTTCCCCTCTCTTTCTTGTGGAGTGCAATTGGGATTGTGGATAGTTTTCAGTAATTTTTTAGTAGTTTTTCCATTTTTATGAGGTCAATATTACAGTAGTCAGCATGGTTAGGACGATCAGATCAACATATGGAGGTCTAAGGCCAGAAGGGTGGCCACCGGCTGCTGCGGCAGCCACCGCCAGCCCAGAAGGCTTTCCATATGCGGCTGCAGCGGACAGCTTCAACAGTAATAACAACCATGTTGCCGCGGCGGTCCTTCGGTTGGCTGACTTCAAGGTCACCTGTTCTAACTCTGGAGGTCACCCCTATGGCTTGTTCTATGGTGAAAGCCCTCTCAGCTACCCTTTCACCCTTTTCCTGTTAGAGTTTTCTTTCATCGTCTTCACGATTCATGTCGTCCGCTTCCTCCTCAAGCCATTTCGTCAGCCTCGGATCATTGCTGAGATCATTGTCAGTCCTCGAATTTCTCTCTGTCTACATCTCTAGCTACGTTTCTCTTTTTACTTGAATTCAATCTGGTGTAAACTACATGAGATCTACAGTAGATACATATTAATCCGTTTCTTCGCTTTGAAGGGTGGTATAATTATTGGACCGTCGATCTTAGGACGCAACAAGAAGTTCAGGGAGACGCTGTTCCCAGATAGCGGGCAATTCGTCATCAAGAACATCGGAGTGATGGGTTTCATGTACTTCCTCTTCGTTTCTGGGGTGAAGATGGACATGACCGTCATGCTGAGGAACCTAGGGAAGAAAAACCTCTACACGGCGTTGATCGGAGTGGCCCTTCCCATGGTAGCGTCCACTGCCGTGGCATTCGCATTGCGGAGCTCGATGGACGAGGAGCTTGCCAAGGTCTCCTCGATTGGAGAGATTGTAGCTTCCCTCGCGATCACCACATTCCCAGTTCTCTACCAGGTCCTGAAGGAGCTGAATCTGCTCAGCTCCGAGGTTGGGAGGATGGCCTTGAGCGTGTCGATCTGCGGGGATGCAATTGGGATCAATGCGGTGGTCGCCTTTGAGGCAGCGAACCAAGCTGAAGCCAAAGCGATCAACGCGCTGTGGTATATGATTTCCCTGATAGGATTGGGCATCTTCATGGTCGTCGGAATCCGCCCTGTACTGGACTGGATCATCCGCAAGACCCCTGAAGGCTCCTCGGTGGACCAGTCCTACGTGGTTGCCATCCTGGTTGGGGTCTTGTCGATCGGGTTCCTCACCGACATGTTTGGGATAGCAATCGCAAATGGGCCTCTCTGGCTTGGGCTGATAATCCCAGATGGCCCCCCGCTCGGGTCTACCCTGGTGGAGAGGAGTGAGACCATCATAATGGAGCTCCTGATGCCCTTCGCCTTTGCGTACGTGGGTCTCTACACTGACGTCTACACCATCGCTCCAGTCTGGCCAAGCCTGAGGCCGCTCCTCTACATGATCATCACCGGCTACATAGCCAAGTTGCTCGGAACTTTAGTGGCCACCCTCTTCTTTAAGATGCCATTCCGGGACAGCATGGCGTTGAGCCTCATTATGAGCTTAAGAGGCCAAGTTGAGCTCCTCTTGTTCTTGCACTGGATGGACAAGAAGGTGGGTGAAGTTGAACTTTTGACTGGCCGGTTCCTCCGATGCAAAATTTGGAGGGCATACTTAAAAAGAATCTCTTTCCCTTTCTAATGACTGTGATGTGGTTTTTGTGGATGTGTGTATATTTATGCACCTATGTTTACATCTGCAGATAATAAAGATACCATCTTTCACGATCCTGGTCCTGCTAACAACCGGCATAACCATCATAGCCACGCCGCTGATCACCATGTTCTACGACCCGACGAGGCCGTACATGGTCAACAAGAGGAGGACCATCCAGCACACTCCCCACTCATCGGAGGTCCGAATAGTGATGTGCATTTACGACCAGAACAACATAGCTGCACTCATCAACCTCCTGGAGCTCTCCAACCCTACGAGCACCAGCCCGCTCTCCATATACGCCCTTCACCTCATCAAGCTCGTCGGGCGAGCTGCGCCTCTGTTTATAGACCACCAGAAGCAGTTGAAGCCTTTCAAATACCCGATTCATGACTACGACACTATCCACAATGCCCTGATGTTGTACCAGGAGATGCGAGACGAGCTCGTGCACTTCGACGAGTTCACCACGGTGTCGCCCATGAGGACCATGTACCAGGACATCTGCGAGCTCGCCCTCGTGAACAAGGCCACCCTGATCGTCCTCCCTTTCCACAAAGAGAGCCTGGACGCCGCGCCGGGAACGGAGTTCGTGCGCCAAGGTGTCCAGTCCGTGAACTTGAACGTGCTGGCCACCGCCCCGTGCTCGGTGGGCATCCTAGTCGACAAAGGCCGCCATTTCAGGAGCAACCCGACAACCGGCTGCTCCTTCAGGAGTTCCGTCTACCACCTCGCCGTCCTCTTCTTGGGAGGACCCGATGCCCGGGAAGCGCTGGTGTACGCAGATAAAATGGTGGGGCACCAGGAGGTCAGGCTCACCGTCATACGCTTCCTCGCGCACAACGGGGAGGGCGACGACGAGATCGAGAAGAAGCTGGACGACGGGGTGGTGACCTCGTTCTGGGTCAAGAACGAGGCAAACGAGCGTGTGGTGTACCGTGAGGTGGTGGTGAGCAGCGGGGCTGAGACGGTGGCGGCGATTCGGGCCATGAACGACGGTTCGTACGACCTGTGGATCGTGGGAAGGAGACAGGGGGTCAACCCGGTTCTCCTCGAGGGGCTAACGTCGTGGAGCGAGAACCTGGAGCTCGGGATAATCGGGGACTACATCTCGTCCGCCGACTTTGGGAATAATGCCTCGCTCCTGGTGGTGCAACAACAAGTCCTGAGAGAGCAGAAGGCCGGGTCACTGGAGAGGCTGTGGAGCCGAATTTCCTCATCTTAGGCTTAGACAACTAAATAAGTTTACAGAATATATACTCTCTCTCTCTCTTAAGAAAAAAGTTTAGCAATCAATTCTAGGTTTAGCAGCCACAATAATCTTCTCTTTCTTTCTAGGTAGAAGGGAAAAAAAAAGAAGGAAGAAAATCAAATAGGCACTCCACCCCCTGTTGTCCTTGGAGTTGGCAGTGGAAGTTTTTTTTTTCATGAATATATAATAATATAAAAATAAAGGAATATATAAAAAAATAGAATATATAATTTTTAATTATTAAATNTCAAATCCTCTCTCTTAAAAAGAATTTAGCATATACTTACATCAAATACCCCCTTCCTTAGTTATGTTACTTATGATTGGCTCTTGAAGCAACCAGTGCAACAAATTGAAATTATCTCATTTATTTATTTATTTGGAGATGTTTTAAAAGAATTAAGTTAATATTAAGTATTCATAATTTTGAGAGTTTATCATATGTAGATGGATAAAGCACAAATATCATACGTTGCTATTTGGCATGGTTGGAGAGAGAATGAGCAAATCTTCTATGGACAACAGAGTATGATGGTGTAAGGATGATAAATGGGAAGGATTAGTTTTGGTCAAGAGAAGTGTTGAAGATTAGATACTATGGTTATTAGAAAAATATATTTTATAATATTAAATAAATTAAATAATTGATATTTTTAAAAAACGTTAGATTTAATTTAGATAATTTTATAATATTTTAAAATTTTATTATTATTCTTAGATTATAAATATTCAAATCGTTTAAATATAATTTTGGTTCAGTTAATAAAAAATTATCTATTACTTTTATATATTCAATTTTTGAGTATATCTTCTCTACTTCTCATCTATATTCTATATAAAATTTGATAAAATGTACAAGAATTATAACTCTTTATGAGATAATACTCCCATTTAATCAATTTTGGGCTACCCAAACTGCTTTTGGATGACCATGTTGGCAAAAGGGGATATAAAGCAAAATTCTAGATTCAAATGCATGTTGTCCACAGGACCTTTTATTATTGTTATTAGTGGCACGGTTATAAGCTCATCACTTCTAATTTAACCCCCCACATGTTACTTTAATCGAGTGGAGCATACACACAACTCACGAGTAGTTCACGGAGGAGCAGTAAATTCAATTCTTCATTTGGTGAAACCACAAACTTAAGGTATTATGGAGTGAGTGTTCATGGTCTCGGAGAGCATCAACTCTTGGCTACTAAAAGAAAAGATTAACTTTTTCATTTGATGAATTTTCTTAATTGCCATCATTTCATAACTTTTTAGATCATAAGCTCCTTAAAATTGTAAAAAAAAAAATAGCTTTATGACTGTATTGTAATTGAGCTAATTCTTTCTCCGACAAAATTCAGTTCAAATTTATTAAAAAGAAAAGTAAGCTTTTTTCAAAGTAGGAAGTTTTACCTGAAAATTCGAACGGGGCACAACAATCGATGCAGAGGCAGGGCCGTACTTCGTGAGCCACGTCCCGTTGGTAGGATGAAAGTGAAGCAGCTCCTGACACGTCATACACTGTGGCTGAACCGACCTGACTCCGCGCTACGGTGCTAGCTAGCTGGACCAGTCAAAATGGTCAAACGTCTTAGTGTCAGACTCGGTACCCTTTCCCCGACCTCCCCCACCCGCCACTCTCTCATCCTCTTTCCTTTCCTCCTTCCTGTTCTTCTGACTTTCTCTGCTTTTCATTCAATCACGTCATCCTTTCTTTGTCCCTCTCTCTCGTCAATCCGCGTTTTCGTTCAATGAACTCTTTCTATTAATAAGATATAGAAGAGAAGGAAATTCATCGATAAAGCTCTCATCGTCACCGAGCAGATCAATTTTGATTGATGCCATCCTCAAACTCGGTCAATCTCTCCTGTTGTTCTTGTCTGCTGTGATTCCTTTGTTCCAGGGGAAGGGAATCAATCATCTAATAGCAGCCCAGCTAGTGGAGGACTCGAGGAATCTCCTAATGGGTGAGAGCGGGGAAGAGAAATTGCTGGCCATGGCACGCCACATCGCTAAAACCCTCGGCCGTGATGACTCCATGACCGACGACATCCTCCAGATCTTCTCCAAGTACGACGGTCGTTTCTCCCGCGACAAGTTCTCCTCCTCCGACCCCGACTATCCCCACCGCGCCTACGCTCCCTCTCTCGAGCCCACCCTCCACGCCCTCGACCGCCAGATCTCCCAGTACCTCAGCTCTGACCATTCCATCTGGTCCGACACAGCAGATTCCTCCGCCTTCCTCGATGCCGTTGACGAGCTGCTCGCCACCATCGGGGACTGGAGCCCCTCGGCTGCCTCGGACAAGACGGTCTTCGCCTGCCTCTCTCGCGCCGATGAGCTGGTGCAGCAGGCCATGTTCCGCCTGCGGGACGAGTTCAGGACCGTCATGGAGACCGGTGGCGACTCTCTCGAGCTCGGTCAACCCTACGGTCGCGGCGCTGATCCTGCCATTGACGACTCAGAGGAGGATATGGAGGAGCTGGAAGGCGTGGACGACGACCATATTCCGGTAGCACGCCCGGTCACTGACTACGACATCATAATCGACGCGCTCCCCTCCGGGACGATCAACGACCTGCACGAGATGGCAAAGCGGATGGTGGCAGCAGGGTTTGGCCAGGAGTGCTCCAGCGTCTACAGCAGCTGCCGGAGGGAATTCTTGGAGGAGAGCATTTCGAGGTTGGGGTTGCAGAAGCTGAGCATTGAAGAAGCTCAGAAGATGCCATGGCAGGACCTAGAAGATGAGATCGAGCGGTGGATTAAGGCCATGAATGTGGCAGTCCGGATCCTCTTCCCGAGTGAGCGTCGTCTCTGTGACCGAGTCTTCTCTGGCCTCTCTTCGGCTGCCGACTTCTCCTTCATGGAGGTATGCCGCGGATCCATGGTTCAGCTCCTGAAATTTGCCGATGCAGTTTCCATAGGATCGCGCTCACCGGAGAGATTGTTCAAAGTTCTTGATGTGTTTGAGACTCTGAGAGACCTGATGCCTGAGCTGGACGCCCAGTTCTCTGATCAGTACTGCCTGCTTCTGAGGAACGAGGCAATAACCATCTGGAAGAGGCTTGGAGAAGCCATCAGGGGTATATTCATGGAGTTGGAGAATCTGATACGCCGGGACCCTGCAAAGGCTGCGGTTCCTGGAGGTGGCCTTCATCCCATTACCCGATACGTCATGAATTACCTAAGAGCAGCCTGCAGGTCGAGACAGGCCCTGGAGCAGGTTTTTGAGGAGAGCATCTTATCCCCGAATGAGTATGCTAAGCTTGACAGCCGAGCTGCCTCCTCATCATTGTCGGTCCAGATGGCATGGATCTTGGATCTACTGGAGAGCAATTTAGAGGTGAAAGCAAAGATCTACCGTGAGCCTGCGCTGTGTTCAGTCTTCAAGATGAACAATGCCAAGTACATTGTGCAGAAGGTAAGAGATAGTGACCTGGGGGCTCTCTTAGGTGAAGATTGGATCCGTAAGCATGCAGCCAAAGTTCGGCAGTACCAGCAGAGTTACATCAAAAGCTGCTGGAACAAGATCCTTGGGGTGCTGAAGCTAGATGCCAGCGGTCAGGCTGCTAGACTTGATGCGACCTCTATGAGGGAGAAGCTCAAGCTATTCAATTTGACTTTAGAGGACACATGCAAGGTCCAGTCATCATGGGTATTCGCGGATGAGCAACTGAGAGAGGATTTGAGACTGTCTGTGACCAAATTACTGGTGCCGGCTTATCAGGAGTTCGTGTCAAGGCTGCAGAATGCTCCTGAGATGAGGAAGCATGGGGAGAAGTCTGCTGTAAAGGCCGTAGAAGAGATTGAGGCCCAAATTGGTGACTTGTTTGGAGGAAGCAGCCAATCAGCTGGAGGCAGAATATGATCCAGAAGGTAAGGCACCGACTCCTAGTAGTGTTTGTGTGTAATGTAGCTTGAGACCGCATTGTGAACTTTTAATTTTGTGTCTAAAGTATTGATTTTGTGTGAAAAAAATTTGCTGGTAGAAATCTGTCAGTCTGTTAATTGTTTCAGCATCCCTATCTGCTGTTCTTGTAATTGCTTGCTTGGAAGGGCCTTACTAGATAGAGGAAAACTGCTGCTTGCTTTCATGTATGTTAAAATCCAAGGCTGGGCGTGGTTTAAATTCCTGCTTCCTTCCTTCATTTCAATTAGTCGTCTTAGAACCATTGTATGTTTCTTCCTTTTTCTTTTGGGTATGAGAAACAGCTTTTAGGGGTTCTTCTTCAACTGCCATTGCATTTGCTTTTGTGCCCTTCCAATCGGGAAAAAAATGGATACTAACCGGACTATTTCTTAACTAAAGGATCTCATCCGAAAGGCTTGTACATCTCGGCAACAGATGTGTATGTTGTGATTATAGACCCGGCATACAGCACTGGGAACTTGATGGGATCAAGGTCGCATTCGGTTCATGGCTTGTGGCAAGGAGTGAAAATGAATAGTGAGCTAGTGACCAGAAAGCGTATGTGTTGAGAAAAACTTGGTTGATTCTTCTCTTCATTTTCGAAAGATGACGAAATGTCACTTAGTATTCATGAGGGGGAAAAGAAGAAGGGAGGAAATGAACCGTTTAGGGAAGTGATACAGATGGACGAACTTGAACACTTTCCAAGTGTTCCCCCATATTATATATCAAGTTAAATAACACAATAGTCTCTATCTCTATGTACAACAATATATATATATATATATGTAAGGTTAGGTTGGAGGATAAAACATTCAGTCAGTCAGACATTTCATTCCATTAATGAGCATCAAAGGTGGCGTAAATGTTCTACCATGTACCTACGTGAACTTGTTGCCGGCAGGGTCGAATAAAAGCACCCTTTGTTGGCCCGTGCCACGGCGGACATTGGCTGGGAGTACGGTGGAGATGTGATGTATACAGAGATTTTCCAAGCTCGTGACTGTGGAGAAAATGGGCTTTAAGCGTTATTTAGGGTGGATAAGCTCAAGCCCATATGTCAAACTGATGGACTTATATTTTCTGGCTGGCTCCTGGAACAGAAATGAATTAGGCCTGAGAATTCGGGTCGGCTTGGTGTTGCTGGGCCGTGTCGGCACAGCCCGATATCTTAGGCAGCCCGATATGCTTGGCCCAGGCACGGATTGGTTCGAGCTTTATGCCGCCCGGCCCGACGCGAATCGAAGAAAATAATTATTTTTAAGAACAAATTTAAATATGTTTAGACATAAATATCGAATTATTAAGTGTTATAATTAATAAATTAATCTCGGCTTATTTTAACTTTAAAAATTATTCAAATATAATTAATTATATGTGATAAAATTAGCTACCATTTATCCCCTCATTTTAAAAACACCTCGCAAGATTTGACACGACATGTCAGGTGGCCCGAAAATCTTGGCCCAACCACGGCCTTTTCGGGCTGCTTCTATTTTTTTGGCCTGGTCTAAAATAAATGATGGATTGAGGGTCTCTAAGAAAAATCAACATAGACATGAGAGACGTTGTAAATGGGACGGTTGCATCTAAACGATAAAGAGAAATTTACCTTTTATTTATGTTCATGAAATCGATTGAATTAAGAAGTCAGAAGCCACGTAGCTCTAACTTGCGTTGTCTCTTCGATTAAACCTCTCCACGGAGACGGAGAGAAATATCAATTTGCGATGTCGTAGGAGGAAGGAAATCGATACCGAAGTTGACAGTTAGCTCTTTTTTTTTTCTTTTTAAATATAAATTAGCTGATCAACCAAAGGAGGGTGCCGAGATAAATTCATCGAAACTAAACCCATGAATGTTGACAATGAGTTGGTGTGATGCTATCAAGATATATGGGAGTTGTTACTTCTTATTATTATTTAAAAGGGCACCAAGTTTAGTCATTTTTAAGTGAGATATTCAATTCCAATGGTACGCAAAGATTGTGGCTTAGGCTCTTGACTTTCTTCTTCTTTTAATCTTTTGTGGTCAGTTAACCTCTCCATTGGTATGCCCTATTTTAGCCTTTGACGGAGTCTCGGAGGTTGAAATGAGCACCACCCACCCCCCGCTTTCCCTCGATATTGTGTCTTCATGACGTAAAATCTTGCGAAGCAGATGGGAAATTGTTTACTTAATTTGAAATTGGTTCGGAGGGACTGAACAGTGATTCCTTGAATCCCTTAACATTTCATGTCAACTGAAGAACATGGCCGAATGGCGGCCGAAGTCCTAGTTGAGGGAGAGAAACAACATGCCTCATACTATGACACAGAGATAAGGGGAACCCAACAATATTGTAGGAGGAGCAACCCGACATTGACCATAGGATAGTGGTGGTGGTGGTGGTGGTGGTGGTGGAAGAAACAAGAAGTAGTAGTGAGTCTGCACATGTATCACCCTATCCAATAAGTGCGGGTGACCTTGTCCGTCCGCTCTTTAACTAGGAGGATCTAGATGAGCGCATCCCTCGTCAGAGAGAAGAAGACACGAGGGATAAACGGAGTTGAGCCTCGGATCACGGCTAGAATGATTCCGTAAGTCGAGCTCCGGGGGGAGACTCATCGAGAACCAGGCACCCGAGCCCGTGTTCTAACTCGACAAGAGCACCCCCGTGACTCAGCTACGTGCACAGTGATTCCACCGATATTTGTCAGAGAAGCCGGCTAGCCAATCCACGTCCCTGTCTGTTCTTTTGAATTCGTTCGTATGAGCAAAAATGAATTAATTATTGAGGCACGCGGTCAGTAGATGTTTGAGTCATTTGCTGTTGAGTTTTGATATCATTTGATAAAGAATGGCATTATAGCTTCCAGATGGCTTTGGTGCCCATCAATTTCATCGTATTGGTCTTGTCGGTTATCTCATTCAAAGCCGAAGGTACGCGCAGACCCATCCCAACAGCAAAATTACGACCACCACCTACCGCGCGGGGGTTGTGGAAAAAAAAAACCCCTTTCAGCACAGTTTGTCAAACCTCCCATTTCTTCTCCTTTTTTTCTTATTTACTTTTTCTCTTTTTGAAAAATATTACCATCTCCCACTTCTTATTTATGATTGTAAATGTGTATGCTCATACGTCGGAGGTTGTTCATTATCGTTGTCAATGTCATCATCATCATCAATGTGGAAAAGATGGCTACTGCTGCATTCTTCAGCCATTGGGTGCAGCATTTGCGATCCTGTCTACTACAGCAGACCTGGTCTCAGCCTCATCGGATTCATCGTCTCCCATAAGGTTTGAATCTTTCACTCCAACTTTTAGCAATGAAGAGAGCTAGGAGTTCGCGTGCTGCAAAAGTTTCTTCCGCTCTTACGTCTTTGAATATGCAATGGATATCTCATCTGCTGCTGCTGCTTTTGCAGATTCCTCTCATTTGTTCACATGGCCTTTCCCCCTCTGGGAGCTGGACTTAAATAAGATGTTAAAATGGAAGCCCTCCTCAACTTCTAGCCCTTCCCACATCAGAGAACTTTCGTCACCGACGATGGGTCATTCCGGTGCTCCTCGCAAGATTGGTCCATCCTCTTCAGGATTCCCGACATATGTATCCTCCCTGACTATGTTGGTGCTCTGCTTATCCTTGCCCGTGGTTGTCCGAGCTCAGGATGATTCCATCACGGATCCTCTCGAAGGTAACAGTGATACGATACACTCCTAGCACGCACTCTCTTAAACTTGGTGCAGTTTTTCCATTTACACATCTCTCTCCGATGATCATGATACAAATATATCCTTGCTCCAGTCTCTTTCACAGCTTTGCTAGTTGCAGACTTCTGGTTTCTTTGTTGCAGACACATAGATAGATAGAGATAAAGAGGAAGTTAAATTTATGTCATGCAAATACTAACATCGGAGAGAAATTTCAGAGGCTTGTATTTGGTGAAATTTGTCTTGTACAGTGGAGGCTCTGCAGGAAATTCGAAGAAGTCTGAACGATCCATACAACAGACTCAGCAACTGGAGCCTTGGAGACCCGTGCACATCTAACTGGACAGGAGTTATCTGCCTCAGTAGACCCATGGACGATGGTTATCAGCACGTTCAAGAGCTGTAACCATCAGAACCCATCTTTGTCTAAACCCAGAATATTAATATGCTGCAACCACGGGTGCCTTGATTTTGACTCAACCTTCTTCTCTGAATTTACAGGCAGTTGCTTAACATGAATCTCTCTGGAACGTTGTCACCGCAGCTTGGCCTCTTATCTCACATGAGAATATTGTGAGGCATAACTATGCTGATACAAGCTTGTCCATGCATTAATAATCTGCTAATTGCACCTGTACTATTCGAGTGAATTCAGAGCTGACACCACTTCTGATACCTTCTCGTTTCAGGGATTTTATGTGGAACAACATAAGTGGCACCATACCCAAGGAGATTGGCAATCTCACGTCTCTGGAACTCCTGTAAGAATAAGATATATATGTGTGTGTGTGTATAAAACACTAGCTCTTTGTAAATATCCTTTTCGCCCTTCAAATTAGTCATTTGGTGGCAATGGAATTTTGACTTATGAGATACGTTCATGATCATGCCATGTTATAAATGGTGGAATTTCTGGCCTACTTGAAATTGCATGCCACTAGCTGTCCAATCCAATTCGTTGTTGTCCTGTGTCTCTAATCTTGCTTCTGCCTTGCTGTTCATTTTACCAGGCTTCTGAATGGAAACAAATTAACAGGTCCACTGCCGGAAGAGCTTGGATACTTTCCTATTTTGGATAGGATACAGATCGACCAGAACTACATCTCAGGACCTATACCTAAATCCTTTGCAAACTTGAATAAAACCAAGCACTTGTGAGTTTTTGATACTGTACATATAAAAAAAACTGCAGATTTTTCGTCTCTTAAGTCTATTGCTTTTGTCTTGCCTGCTTTTGCATGTTCCTCTTTCCTCCTACGAGCAGTCATATGAACAATAACTCACTTAGTGGCCCAATCCCACCAGAGCTGTCAAGATTACCAAGTCTTGTTCACCTGTAAGTTTGCTGGTGGTCATTTTCCTAAATTGATGGATGGAGATTTAAGTAATTTATAGTTCTTGAATTCGTTTGTCTAATATTATTCAAGTTATAATTGTATCTAATGAACTTGTGCAGTTTACTGGACAACAACCATCTATCAGGGCCCCTTCCGCCCGAGTTATCTGAGCTGCCAAGCTTACTTATCCTGTATGGTTTCTACTTCATAATAATGCAGTGCTCTCTTCTGTATTGATTGCTGTTAGACCACCCTAGTTATATCTGATCATTTTAAAAGCAGGCGGAGATGGAGACCTTTTTGTTGATTTTAGAGAGGCTATTTTCTTTAGCCCTCTTGCATTTTCGTTTTGATTGTTGCAACTGCCAGAGTTATTAACTTTTTAATTAGCTGGCATATTGTTTGGTAAATTTAAGCGACAGTTCCAATATCTTCTTTTCCTACAGTCAACTTGATAATAACAACTTTGACGGAAGTGAGATTCCTCCATCTTACAGCACCATGTCCAAGTTGCTGAAGCTGTAAGTGGAATCATACATACACCTGATGCTTCTCATTTCAGTCTCAGCAAGTATACTAAATCTTCACTATTATCAAGCTGATGATAAAGCTATGATGAACGGAAGTCACTTGAATTTGCATTCTTAGCTCTGAAAGCAGTAGTACACTCCACTACGTGTCGGGGTTTTCAAGTTTTTAATTCGGAGAGGTTATCTCGGATCTTAGATGGCTCTCCGTTTTCTCCAACATTTCGAAAAAATATTTGTTAATCTTCTTGCTAAATAAACTTGGGAGTAATTCATAAGACGACTCAAACTTGTGCTTAGCACAAAACGGATTGAAACTGAAAAATTGGAGGACTATTAGATTTCATGAAATACATGGATGGTTGAGCTTGCAGTCGGATTTTGTGGTGCATTTTTTTTCCAGCTCGTTGAGCAGGCCGACACAGATCACAAAGTTCTTAAGGAGATGTTTCTTTTGTTGCCTTTGTAGGAGTCTGAGAAACTGCAGCTTGCAAGGACCAATTCCTGATCTGAGTAGCATACCTAATCTTGGTTACCTGTAAGTTCAAAAGCAGTGAGCAATGGTGGATGCCGTGGGAATATTTCATAGTACTACTTTTTGCTAAAATACACACACATTATATTACTCTTTCTGAGTATGCTATACTTATTCAATTACGTAAGTAGACAACTCTGGTGTTTATCACTGTTGATGCTGAAAGATTACTCCTATCTCAGAGACCTCAGTCGGAATCAACTGAACGGATCCATACCGGCGACCCAGCTTTCAAAGAATATCACAACAATGTAATGGCCTCTTATCATTTGAGTGTCATCCTTTTGCAGCCCTCGTATGGAATGATCTTGGTCACCAACATCTTAGACTAGTGAAACACGGACTCTATTCTCCCCATTTAATATGTTTTTTCCACAATCATGCAGAGACTTATCCTACAACAAAATATCTGGAGAGATTCCTAACAACTTCTCAGGGCTCCCTAGCCTTCAAAACTTGTACGCAACATAGCCATTGTCTATTCCTTGTTGTTCAGTTATGCTCTTAACAAATGCCCTCCACCCGAGTCTCAATTGAGCTAGTGTCATGGCAGGTTGCTTGCAAACAATTCATTAAATGGTTCTGTTCCATCAACTATCTGGCAGAAAAAGACTCTAAATGGAACTGAAAAACTGATCCTGTAAGATGCAGCTTTTCAACCTTTTTAATTGCAGATGATTTTTTTATATATCTCATGTTTATCCCACTGAGCATGTTATCTTCCTCTCTGCAACTCCAGGGACTTCCGGAACAACGTACTTTCAAATATTTCTGGCAGCAGTGATCTCCCTCCCAATGTATCCATGTGGTATGCTACTGCGTTCCTCCTCCTCATAACAGTTGGTGGATGAGCATGAAACTGAAGCTTCATCATCAGAAGAATGCTACTGTATCTGCTGTGTTTTATCCTTTTTTTTTTAAAGAATTTATTTGACTGTGGTCATTTCAACAATTAGTTATTGGAAAATTAATTGCAAAAGGAGTAGGGTGTCTCACAAAAAGAATACTCACCATCAATGTTGATTTGTTTCCTTCTTTTTTTCTTTCTTTCTTTCTTTTTTAATTTATTTGGGAGAACATTTCAGGCTTCAGGGGAATCCCCTCTGCACAATGACCAACTTCATCCAGTTCTGTGGAGCTGAAAATAACGATGGAGATAAGTGGCAGGGCGCAACAAACTCCACCCAAGGCTGCCCCCATCAAGGATGCCCACCTCCATATGAATATCTGTCGCTCTCACCGGGGCCTTGTTTGTGCAGTGCACCGCTATTTGTTGGATACCGCCTGAAAAGTCCTGGATTCGCCTATTTCCAACCATACATGAGTAACTTTGAGGAATACCTGAGCACTGGTCTCAGCATATATCCTTACCAGCTGCAGATTAACTCGATTCTATGGCAGAGAGGACCTCGTCTTTCTATGTACTTGAAGATTTTCCCAGTGTATGACAACAATTCTCGTATCTTCAATCAAAGTGAGTTACAGCGAATCAGGACCATGTTCACAGGTTGGGGTATTGCGGACAGTGATTTGTTTGGGCCCTATGAGCTTCTCAATTTCACTTTGCTGGGACCATATGAACAAGGTTTGTCTCGAACGAGAGGTTTCTGTTCTTTTTTTAATATTTTCTGGGTGAAATGTAGCTGATATAATTGTAAAAGTTTTTGTCCATCCTGTCGAGATAATTAACTATCATGAATATTTAATGCAAGTTAATGGTCGTATAAGCTCTCTCCATATATATATATATATATGCATGTTCCCATCCCTTCAGTGCAGAGTTCTAACTGTCCATGTACATGTGACATAAAAATTGCACATTATTTCTGACATTGCTAATCATCAATACCACTCTATGTCATCACAGAGAACAGTGCCACTTCATCATCTGGTATAAGCAAAGGGACATTGGTTGGAATCGTGCTGGGGACAATTGCTGGTGCAGTTGCCCTATCTGCTCTGGTGTCCGTTCTCATCTTAAGGTCACATCTGAGAGACCATCATGCACCCTCACGAAGACGAAAATGTAAGTATGGATGCCGACAGTGAGGAAAAGAAGTACATTGACTAGCACTTGATGGTGCCCGCCTCTTTCTTAGAATTTGAGTCGCTTGAGTAGCTAGAAGACTTTACAACAACGAAGATGACATCATAATCCTTTGATTTTCAACTCTGTAGCATCTCTGCTGTCCATCAGAATTGACGGCGTGAGGAGGTTTTCTTATGGAGAAATGACCTTGGCTACAAACAACTTCGACAGCTCAACTCAGGTAGGTCAAGGAGGATATGGAAAGGTTTACAGAGGCCTCCTTGCTGATGGAACAATCGTGGCCATAAAGCGTGCCCAGGAGGGATCATTACAGGGAGAAAAGGAATTCCTGACGGAAATTCAGCTGCTGTCGAGGCTACATCATCGTAACCTTGTTTCTCTCCTTGGATACTGCGATGAGGAAGGCGAGCAGGTACCATCTTTCTGTATTCTTTGCTTTAATTTATCCTGCGCCAAGTCATCCTAGCAAAGCGGGGTCCTGTTGATCTTAGTGATGGGTTTGCCGTGAGTTTTGGCTTATGATGATAACTGGTTTAGTTCCGCGACTGGGGTTGATTTGCAGATGCTAGTGTACGAGTTCATGTCCAATGGAACTCTCAGGGACCATCTTTCAGGTACATCTCCTCCGTTTCAGTGTCGATTGTAATTGCATGCATCTCGTCTCGAGGGTGGTTTACTGAGAAGCCACAGGAGGTTCGTTACTGAAAAGTGAGTACCTTGCATGCGCAGGTCGTAGCAAAGATGCTCTCAGTTTCGCAATGAGACTGAGGATCGCTCTCGGTTCAGCCAAAGGAATCTTGTACCTGCACACGGAAGCCGATCCTCCGATCTTCCATCGTGACATCAAGGCCAGCAACATATTACTCGACTCCAAGTTCACTGCGAAAGTAGCTGATTTCGGGCTATCCAGGCTCGCCCCTGTTCCGGACGTCGAGGGGGCTCTGCCTGGTCATGTATCGACGGTTGTCAAGGGAACTCCGGTGAGGGGCAACACAAATTCTTGTCCGGCTGATTTCATTTTTGCTTCTGTTCATCAAACGCGTTTCTCTGCGTTCCTTTTTCATTCCTCGTTAAGAAAGCGGCAGAAATGGAGGCTGGGTCATTAAAAGCGGACAATCCTCCGTTCGATCATTGCAGGGGTACCTTGATCCAGAGTACTTCTTGACACATAAGTTGACGGACAAGAGCGATGTCTATAGCCTCGGCGTCGTATTCCTGGAGCTCCTAACTGGGATGCAGCCCATCTCACACGGCAAGAACATTGTTCGAGAGGTAATCTCGGTACATTTCTTTCGATTGCGTAGGTGCGTATATACACTATCACTTGGCAATGAATGCCTGAGTCAATCACGGAATCTGCCAGGTCAATGTTGCATATCAATCCGGGATGATCTTCTCGGTCATCGATGGGCGAATGGGATCCTATCCTTCGGAGTGTGTGGAGAAATTTCTGGCTCTGGCCCTCAAATGCTGCAAGGAGGAGACCGATCTCCGGCCTTCCATGGCAGACATCGTTCGCGAACTCGACAGCCTGTGGCTCATCACGCCCGAGTCCCTCACTGCCAAGGTGGAGTCGGACGCAGACCAAGGCATCAAGAAGGAAGCGAGAACGGAGTTTATTTCGTCGTCATCCACCCTGCTCAAGGATCCCCATGTGTCATCTGACGTCTCCGGCAGCGATCTTGTCAGTGGACTTGTTCCCACCGTAAACCCGAGATAGGCAAACGGCAGTTCCTACCTTCATCGTTAAGTTTTAAGAGCTTTCGTAGTATTATGGCCTCCAACACATCTATGTGTAACTGAGACTCGGTAAATTATTCAATATGCGTGTTTGTATTTGCTGTCTGGCTGGGTAATATAGTTCACGTGCGATACTCGACAGTTCCATGTATTTGACTGAGACTCAATGCGTGAGATTCTAGTGTTACGCCAATACATTGGATTTATGGTAGTCTATATATACTGCTGAGCCTTTCCTGCTAAGTATGAGAAGTTTTCATTTATCACAAAACCCAGCAAAAAGCTATTGGCAATATAATTAATGGTAGAAATTGACTTCCATCCACTCCCACCTGCTGCACCCCTCCACGATCCACCCCTCTAGAACTGGAAGGGGCCCTCCTAGCTGAAAGCATGCACGTGCGCATTTGACTACATAATTTTTAAATTTCAATAATTGATCGAGATCTAATATTAAAAGTTCTTAAGTTTCCCGTCTCGACCGCCTTCCCCTACTCGTCATTTCGGCTTCTTTTTTTTTTTTTTAAATATCTGAGTAAAGTACCCAAAAAAGGGGAAATCCACATATATATAAATATAGCGGCTTGCTTGGCCACAGTCTAGAAGAAGAAAATTGCACAGGGACTACCTGGCCAGATCCACAGCTACCAAGCTCGTATCTACCTCACCATTTATAGGAATAAGCTTGAACTTCCTGGAAATCCTTAAATTGGATCTAACCGACCCGTTGACTGTAGTAAAAACCAAATTGTATTGTTATGGGTCGACGACCTTAATAAGAAACGCAGTCTCGAGGGCTGATTCTTTGCATTGCAGATACCTATTCTCCTCAACAATGTCTGTCATCAGATTTAGCAGAATGGGCCGTTCAGGGTCGTATGTAGTGCGTTCACGGACTCGAGCCGCCCATTTTGCAGCTTCCCAGATGCCAAACCTGAAACATGCAGAAGACGTGAGGAATTGATGCTTGATCATATTGAAATCACGGGTTTCCAAGCTATCAACAAATAGATTGATCAAAGTACATATTTATCGAGAGGAACAGTACTAAACTTGCTGTATCCATCAAGCCATTCTCATGTCAATTTGTCCTACTTTTATTATGAAAAGATCTACATGCTCACACAAGACAGACTACTAACGCCTAGCTTTTCATACATGTGTTTCTTTTAAAAGAAAAAAAAACTACAGGAGTTTTTCAAATATTCACTCACTTACGGTTACAAAGGCAAATCATGGAAGGCATCACTTCCGCTTCCCATGTGCGTGTATGAGAATGGAAATGAGCATGTAACTATAAAGTCTCCCTGGCAAAATTTAAGACGATTGCCTTCATCTTGCTCCATTCTTTTATGCCTAAATGTGGCCTATCAATCCTAGACATAGAGGCTACAGATTTATGATTTATCAGACTGGGAATTCTCATGTTTGCCAAACCAAGTGGATGAAAAGAACACAAGGAGAGAGGATTGATCAATAGGAGAAGAAAACCTACCGAGTGCTGAAACAGGAAGTCACTAGTACGGCAGGGAAGAGAGTATCTTCCGGAATATTATCATAGGGAGAGTATCTCCGAATGGCATTGAAG
The DNA here is from genome assembly GCA_900006705.1 of Sonneratia caseolaris. Taxonomy (NCBI): domain Eukaryota; kingdom Viridiplantae; phylum Streptophyta; class Magnoliopsida; order Myrtales; family Lythraceae; genus Sonneratia; species Sonneratia caseolaris. Next base: position 68,746 of record CXYZ01005345.1, on the reverse strand, counting down.
TCATCAATGTCCCAAGGATAACCAAACTCTTCATAGTCAGCAGGTATTAGAGGCAAAATTGGATACAAGAGAGTGTTGGTAGGATCCAAAAATGGGACCTAAAAGGAGAGTAAGACAGATAAGGCAAAATATTAAAACTTATGCCTTCACTTTTTATTCGCATAGAACTAGAAAAAGGGGCAAGTTTGACTATACAATGACTTTTCTGTCCCAGAATGCAGAACTTCACCATGTCTATAGAACTCAAAATGGACGCTGCTTTTTCTTTCCCCTAAAGGTATGAAGATAATATATCTACTTAGAAAGGATCCTGCTATTGGATCAAAGAGTATCATATTTCGTCATCTTTAACACCAATGCCAATCAGATAAACTGGATTAAAATGCTACTGAATTGACGCCTCTTCCTACATTCCAGTTTTGTATTAAATGCAGAAAATATTTCCTTCCTTGTATTCGCACAACATATGAGTTGAAAACACAAAAGAACAAGTGTAAATTGGCCTAAACTTTTGTGAAACAAAAAAGGGACTCAAGACTGCAAAAGTTCAGACCAACCTCTGTTTAACAAAAGGATGTGTAGCAAAATTTATTTAGAGAATGGAGCAAATCAAGAGAGGAGCCACCATACCTTTAAAACAGCAGCACAAAACAAGTCAGGGTGCTTATTGATAGCTGAAGCAACCAAGAGTCCCCCAGCACTATAACCCCAACCGGCAAGTTTACCTTCTTTCACAATCCCTTTGTCAATTAGGAACCTTGCAGAAGCAATGTAGTCCTCAATGGAATTATGCTTCTTCATGCTTCTTCCATCATGATGCCATTTCTTACCTCTACCCCCTCCACCTCTGAATAAGGAGCCCAAAAAATTAAAATCAACACCTCCAACAAAATCTCTAAACAACACCCTAAGAATGCAGCTATATTTCACATATCATAGATAAAATGAATCTGTGACAAGCATAATGCATCCGATGTTTCAGTTGTAGAAGACTTTGCAAATGCTACAGTTTCCTCCAATTCTGATTGCACAAATCTTTAAAATTATTTGAAATGCATCAGATGATTTTAGATCCAATTTTGAAGGTGAAAGAAGGATTTCCATGGATTTAGACCCAATCATAGTTGAGCTTCACATTTTCAGTGGTAAGTGGTCTAAAACTTGAGATTTCAAGTCCATCTTGGCGATACATGAATTTTATGGCAATAATGATGCAGACAGTATGCAACCTAACAGGCATGATAAAGGACCAGCCCAACATTGAAGAGAGCAAAATGACTACATAAATAAATTAGATATTTAACGAACGAACATAAACCTCACCTCACATCAGCATAGGCTAATACCCAACCACGATCAAGAAGGCTTTTCAATTCACTGCGCCAACGTTTGTCGAGCAATTCACCATAAGCTCCATGTCCATGTAGAAGCCCAGGGTGTGAATTTTCTTTTCTATTACTGTGAGAATATACAATAGTTAGGGGAACCATCATCCCATCATGTGAAGGAACATCGAACTGCTCACAGCCATAAAACTCGGTAAGTTCATTCCAGGGGTTATTATCAGAATTAGCTTCACTCAGGGATGGTAAGTCTAGATTGATTCTCCCAGAAGAAGCCGTTCCATATAAAATCCGTGTTCTCTCATGAAGCAAATTCTGCTGCTGAATAATATTCCACTTGCCATTTGACAAGTCATAGTCAACCACAGCATCAGGCATCTAACAGATTCCACGGAAAAGATAAAATATCAGTAACGCTACTACACTTAACAAAATATCATGTAGCAGCATTTCAAAAAGTGAAACTGTGTATTGATCCTAATAATTGATATACCCATACATCAGAAAATGCACGCATGACTGACAGTGCTAGCTACTTAAAAACCATAAAACTGAATGGACCTCTATGAATAACATGTGCAGCTAACAAAAACACACGCCAATAATGCTGCAAAACCTGGTAAAAGTACTGTCTAGTCCAAGCTCGTTTTAAGAGCTCTTAAGGCTTATAAATCTAACAAGACTTCATTTCAGAGAAATTCACAGCACTAGTGAGTTATCTTCTCTGGTACAGTTCACCATGATTAAGAATAAAGACTTGTTTCTTCAAAAACACAAGCTTCCAACCTCAATCCGTCTTCTGAGAGAAAATGAAGCCATTTCCTTTTTCAAATAATAAAATATGAAGCCTTTTCTTCCAGATATTCTTTACTATTGCAATAGTGTGCAATTTTGGGGTGAATCATGCCATGGTGCATCCTCATTATAGAATATGTCACCATGTTTCTATTTGAGAACTATTGTGGAACCTCCAAACAGATTGTCAAGGTTTGTTGCAATCTCTAGAGACACCATGATATGCTAATAGTTGCTTAGAGTTTGCCCTGGTCAATGTTCAAATTTGGATCTTACTCTCAAAAGCATAAGCTCTAACGTCCTTCGCCAGTAGATCAATCTTGTAAGCAGTTATACATGATGAGAAATGTTTTATTAGTTTTTGGTTTACTTCAAACATTTTGATTCTCTTTGGCATTGGGTGAATAAGTTGATCAATAAAAGCTTAAAACTTCCATAGATGCATGTTATGTGCACAAGTATTACTCTTTCTTTGACAAGTTGATATTTCCAGACAGCGAATTATTATACAACTTTATGTATAAGTATCTATTACAGGAAGGACCATGAAGGAACCATTTCAACTTCAGAATAGCTAATTAATAGCTTGATAAAACTCATACTTCATCAATTGATGACTGACTTTTTATCTTCACAACTACAAAAAGGAATTAGATAGCCTGCAATCCAGTGTTTAAAAACTAAAGATCATCTTGGATCATCTTGCACCAGGTTGTTTAGACAAACAAGAAACATATATTTGAATTAAGAACACCTGCCAATTATATACTGACCTGCAGGATTTAGATCCCAGAGTTTCAGCCACAAAACTTCTCATCTTATAAAATTTTATTGAAGAATTTATTTATCATCACAGCACATCATGGGATGGACAGGTCTAATAATAGGACTATAGAAATTGCAAGGAACGTACTAACTGTATTTAGAAGTGGAGTTTCAGTATGACCATGGAAAAGAGCAGTAAGCAGTAACAAATACCCATAAAAAAATCCACTATGGTCCATTTTGATGATATTTAGTGGAAACTAAACTTAACTGTCTATTCTTAATTCAATCCACTTATTACTTTCGAGCATGGATTAAGGAAAATGTGTCACATACCACAGGCGATGATATGGTAAAGCGCATGATAGTCGTATAGAAGTCATAATTCGGACCAGGTGAGATTTGGGTAACAAATTGTGGAAGTGGTAAAAATTGTGGATTAAACTCCTTCAGATGAAGGTCACCCTGCCACAAAAGAGAATTGGTGACAAAAAGAACTCATCATGAGATAATAATATTATCCTTAAAGTTGCAGTTGTCTTCAGAATTTTACCTTTCTAACAGGCAGAGGTAGTGCAACAGAGCAAATTCTAAAGTTCCTTCCTTCCCTTATAATAAGTGCTAAGTACTTATCACTGAAATCGACATCTTCAATGACTGAGTCTTCTCCATGAAAAAATACATTCTACAGCATAGAGAGGAGAAGGCATGAGGTCCTTGTAGCAAGCAACAACCATGCAATAATTACGGAAGAAATTTTTCTTCTTTCTAACCTAACCCCCTTCCTCTATCTTCTTTGAGAAGCAAGTACAATGGAAAAGGCAGAAAACCATTTTATCTTAACTGACCAAGTTTGTGAAAAGCGAGAGGCACACTCAAGGGAAAAATGTACTATGTTGGCTAAGGCGCAAGTTGCAAAAAAAGCACGTCTCTAACTCAAGCAGGTCACATCTTTTCGAAAACGCCATAAGCTGTGATATTTTCAAACAATAAAAAAATTATATGCAATCTAAGAATTAAATCACATGCAATTAAGTGCCAGCAAAATTAGATGACATGCAATCCAGTCTCCATAGGATAAATTTATACTTGGAATAAACAAAGCTATTAACCAGGTTGTATCATTATCTTGTCCATGTTAGTTCTGTGTTTTCATTATCTTTTCCCTTCTAAGCCCATTTTCTTAAATTAATTTCACTTCTTAAACCAACAATCCATAGAGGAAAGTGCAGCCCTTTCTATGTAACCAAAAGAAAAAGATTCATTTTGTCAAAGAACATAGATATGCAAAATAATTGAAGAATTTTTTTATAAGGTACATAGACATTTCAGTCTATAGTAAAAACAAAATCACTTCTCTTTCTCCCAGCGTGAATAAATGAATAAAATAATCAGTCATTTCATTATGCTTGTATTATGAGTAATCAGGTTGCAAAGCATGTTCCATCTCTGCTCTGGACCTCATGCCTGAAGACATTTTGAAGAATAATTGATGACACATATTTTAAAGTACTTGGTTGCTGGAATAAAAAATGAGAATAATCCACATTTTTTGAATTTTGAGAAGAGTATTAGGGCATTTAACAAGTTCCATTTTAATTTAAAATGTAAATTAACTTAACTTCTAATGTTTGGCCACACTTTTACTTTTCATCTTTTCCCTCCTAGACAAAATTCTAGTTTTTAAATCCATTTGTTCTCTTTACCTGATCATTGGAGGAAAAATGTAATAGAATTATGGTGAAAGAAGAAATGGGAAAAATATTTTAAAATGCTAGATGGCAACATGATGATTAGATGGAACAAGAGAAGAAGACTACAACAATAAAGAAATGCCATGGCAATCAACTTTCCAAAAAAAATGATAGGTAATGCTTACCCACTGACCTCCCAAATCCTTTTACCAGAAATGTTGAGAGGACTTCGCAAAAGATAATGATGGTCAACAGGTTGACCATCCCTAGAAGCATCAGTAAATAAGTAAAGGAACCCTTGATGATGTTCAACTATGCAGTGGGCTTGCTCTTCACATTCCCAAATCAATGTCAAGCCAGAACATGGATCAGCCGCATTTATTAAAAAAACCTGAAATATAATCATCATTCATGCAGTCATTTGCTCACAAACTCAAAGGTATCTTCTGTGACAAATTAAAATCACTAAGAGCAATACCTTTGAAGACATCGGTGAGAAAGTGGTAACAGTCACAAACTGAAAATCTTTGGTATGCCTCAGATTAACATAAACATTGTCATCAGATTCTTCTAGGAGCAAAACATCTTCTTCGGTTGATCCAATCATGCTACAATATATCCTTAATGAATGAAAAAAAAAATCAGCAATCTCAACTGGAAAGCAAACAAGCAATAATAACCAATGCAGATTTAATAGCATTTCATGGAGCATACCTAAATGGCCTCTTGTGCTGATTGGTAACAACATACAGCAATGCCTTTCCTTCCATTGCCCATGCCAAGTTTGACACCCTATCTGCTTGAGGCTTGCTACATAATGAACCAGAGTTTAAGTTCCTTACGGATAACTTAAAGAAGTCATTGTCCTTATCGTACATAGTGTATGCAAAAAACTGGTGATTTGGTGATACTTCTGATAATTCTTCATATGCATAACCTAAAGATTCAAGAAGAGAAACAAACATCAAATGTGAAAAAAAGGTTTCATTTCCTTGCATGATCACTAAGAGTCAAACAACAGATCTCATAAAAACGGTAAAGGTAAAAGTTTAAATTTGTATGGCAAAGCATGTAATTGAACAAATTTTTTCCTTTCATTTTTATATTAGAATGAATTGGTGCAATTTATACTGGCAGAAAAAGGGGCACACTACCTCCAAATCTTTCTGCCTCCTGATTGTAATCAACCAGCTTCTGCTCAATCCTTTTTCCAGAGGTAAAATCAAATCCTGCTGAGGGAGATTTATTAGAGATGAACTCTTCGTTTAAGCTGAATAGTCTTCGACACAGTACAGGATATTGCTTCCCTTCTTCAACCCGACGATAGTACAGCCTAGCAAGATTAACAACAGTATAATTACTTCAAAACATATACAATTCCTGAAAATGGAAAGCAAACACGTATTGCCATCATGAAGGAATAAACGCTAAGCCAATTGCTACAGATGAATAACGTGTCCTGAAGAAATGTAGCTGAGCAAAACTCTGACGGTCCACCTAGTAAGGCACTTCACATGTAAAGAAGCATCATCCAGAGCAAAATAAAAGCAAAACCGCACCAACAATCTTATTGTAACTGTTGTTTGGTGTATTTCACATGCTAAGATTGACTGATTTACTGAAAAGCGAGAGGTTGAGTTATCTATGACGAGCAATTGCCTAAACTGAAGCATAACAAGAGACTGATATTGTAGATCGTTTACGTATGCCAAGCCCAAATCGTCGCTCATTAGCCTTCACAAGACAGGTGACAGTGTCTACTGGAAAAGTAGAACATCAAAGGCGTGATCAAGGCCACGGAATCAGCTCAAACTTAATATCATTGAGGACTATTTTTCTAACAGCTCGTTGATGTTTCTCAAATTCTTGCATCTGTTTGTGCTTCTTGGCTGAATAGAAGCAGCGCGCTGAATCAACGATAAAGAGCACAAGACATCCAGCCAAGGTATATAAAATCGGCCATACGCGGACGGGGGGCGCCGCGGGGAATGAGGAGTAGGCGGAGACAGAGCAGGAGGGAGATGTACCAAGGGCCCCAGCGAAGGGGTGGGGTGGAGAGCTCATAGGAGAGGCGAGAAGCGATCACCGACATGAGCTTGCTCTGCAGCTGCTCGGTGTCCGACATCACCGCCTCCTTGTACTTCTCCTCCTGCTCCATGCACATATCCATGTGCCTCATCGCCACCTTGTCATTGAGTTTCGCCATCCAGCTGTAGGGGTCCTCCCATGTTGTATCGTGGAGACTGAAGCTCTCCGGCTTCAGTGGCGGCTTTGGGGGTTTCGGAGGCGCCGGAGACGTCGCCGGCTGCTTCCTCGGCGTTTTGGAGTGGGCGCAGCGGAGTAGACCGGCGGCGGCGGAGGCGAATAGCGGATGGCGGTGGCTGCGTCGAGCTAAAACAGTCCAAGTGATTCTCATCAATGATTTTTCTTTCCCCGCTTCAGCACATTCTGCTTCGAAGAACAGAACCCTCCATTTGTGGGGGAAAATTAGGGTTTAAAAATTAAAAAAAAAACTAAACTCAACCGCCATGAAGAAATCCAAACTCAACCCATTTAATATTTATTACCCCCTTCTTATACCTGACTTTATGGGNCCCGTCTTTTACCTGACTTTACGGGCAGCGGAAGGAAATAAAGTGACACGGTAATATTTATGTATGTGATTTTAAGACTTATTATTAATACTTATGGTAAGTATATTTATAAATTTATACTTTAATTGTGACATTCTGATTAATCTAAATTTTAGATAAATAAGTCGTGTAAAATTAAAATGTT
>CXYZ01005345.1:41788-56443 GCA_900006705.1 Sonneratia caseolaris | reverse complement strand
AATATTATATTATTAATATTATTTATTAAATATGCGGTTCAACCCATTGAACTCCCGGTCCAATACATGAATCCATACCTTGATCGGTCCCGGCTCGGTCCGGTTTTAAAAACTATGCCTCAATGTCTCTTAAGTAGTCTATTTTTCTACCTCTTCAAAAAATGGGTAATACGGAGGTACAAAGAATGATGGAGCCCCTTAATTCAATTGATTAAAGGGAAATATTTTATGCGTTTTTCTTGTGCATTTTAATCCTAATTTCACCATCATCATCCGTAATACCACAATCTATATATAAGGATAATCGTATCCCTCAATAATATTTACCTTCCCCTCCCCTCTCATTTACTCAATCCAAACATACTTTATCAAAGAATTAGAGATTGAAGCGCTGGTTCTTCTCCAGCAAGCCGAGTCAAATACTCATCGAATGGTCCATGCGTTGAACCCTAGCTAGAGAGATCTACCTAGTTGACGTTCGCTCAAAATGGCCCGGCTAGCTAAGACTAATGGGTGGGTTGCAAATGATGATCCGCTGGACTACAGCGCGGGGCCCATGTTCCCGGACAGATTCTTGAACAATCGCAGTAAACCGCCGCCCGTGCGACAGGTCCACTGGCAACGACCATCCACGTGAATCGATTAATCCTCTTCGTCCACTGCAGTGAATGAATGAATGAATGAACGATGGACTCTCCCGAGTCAACATTGTCACGTGCACGCACCGATTCCGTCGGTTCGGCTTCTTGACTCATTTATGAATTTGCGGTTCAAGGATGAAGCCCACTGCAAATACCTTACAGTCAAAACAAGTCCACACTAATCTATGATCCTCTTGACTCGTGCGATCCAGATTGGCATGATCTTTCTCGATCCGCATTTTCGCTCGTCAATCAATTCGCCCGTCGATTGACCTGCCCAATACAATACCCTTTATAACTACATGTTCATACATCTCAATTTAATAAATACAAAGGAACTGAATTTTATATATGTGACTTATTTAGATATAAAAAATTTTAAGTGCATCGGAAAAGTTATAAGTGAATTGACCAAATCAGTTTACCTAAAATTTTTAGCCCAGATGGAGAGAAGAAAATAATAGTAGGGTTAATAATTTTTTTTATATGATTCGATAATTCGACACAATAAAACGAAGTTAAATAAATTTGTGTTGAATAATGGTAAATTTGTATAATTTTATATAATTAAATATATTTATTATTATAATATTAAATATGTAAATTATATATAATTAATACATTTAATTTATATACGAGTTAAATATAACATACCTAAACACAGGGACGCGAATTAGTCTCCAGCAGCAGCTGCCCTTCTTAAATGGGGTCCCTTTCTTCTATAAAGTGAATGACAGAGGAGCAAGCGTACCCATCACCGAAAGAACGGAGGAGTAGATATGGCCCAGTTAGTCTTGCTCTCTCTTGTCCTCTTAGCCGTGTGCCACGGATCCGTTCAGGCCGTAAGGCCGATGGCGACAACGCCATCGCCGACCCCGGCGGCGGCTCTGCCAGCCGCAAGCCAGGAGTTCCTCGACTCGCACAACGAAGCAAGGGCGGAGGTCGGGGTGGGCCCTCTGAGGTGGAGCCAGGCGCTGGCCAATCTGACGAGCCGGCTGGTGAGGTACCAGCGGGACAAGATGGGCTGCCAGTTCGCCAACCTGACGGAAGGAAAGTACGGCGGCAACCAGCTGATGGCCAGCGGGCAGGCGGTGGCCCCACGCGCCGCCGTGGAAGAGTGGGTCAAGGAGAAGGGCTTTTACAACCACACCGACAACTCCTGCAATCCTAATCACCAATGTGGTGTGTACACGCAGGTCAGAAATATCAACTATTATTTACTCCAAACTGGTGCAATTACTCAAACAATTACCCATGTATCTCTTATTGCGAATTGAACAATGTTTTTTTTTCCCCTCTCATTTTGACGATTGAATTCGATCACCCAATGACTAACTAGGCAAGGATTTACGGTCATTGATGCAATTATTATGGTGCGTTCATGTCTATTTTTAAGTGTTTTCTTATCCCCATTTTTTCCTGCATAAATCAGGTGGTGTGGAGGAAGAGCATGGAGTTGGGGTGCGCCCAAGCAACATGCGCGAAGGATCAGACCAGTTTAACAATATGTTTTTATAATCCTCCGGGTAATGTCATCGGGGAGAGTCCTTATTAATCAGATCAGACCCACCCACGTGGTAGGGTGACTTAAGAGTCTCAATGGACGGCGTTTGACACGTGTGTGTGTGTAGATGGCCTGTCTGCAGCAANGTGTGTGTGTGTGTGTAGATGGCCTGTCTGCAGCAAGCAAGTTCCTGTAATCTGAGACAGATTATGGGACTTATAATAAATGTTTTTTTTTCATAAAGATCTTCTCTCTCTTTTGTTTTGGCCAAGAAGACATATCAAACGGTAATGTATGATGAGATCATTGCGTGAAAATGAACCATAAATGGTATATTAAAGGGGAAAAAAGAGTTTAGCTCTTATGTATGCGTGTCATTTGCCCGACTCAAGTCTGCAGTCGGTACGTACGACCTACAGCTTCATCCGGTTGATAATTTACAGAAACAGAAACCCGCAGTTCCGGAACTGACCAAATCTACTAAGGACAGATTCAGTCTTTGGTTCATGAAGATGCCTTCTGTTAGCAAGATTTCCTCTTCCATCCACCCTCCTCTGCTTTCACATGAACGAGTAGGCAAGCCCAGAGACACCAGATCATGAGCCATGGCGGCGCAGATGAGAAATCCAGCAACAGCGATGACGCCAGCCACCGACGGTGGTCGTGGTCGGACATCCTCCCACCAATCCTGGACGTCGTAGTACCTTGCTGGCACTGCCAGTGCCACCCCTTCTACTACCTCTTCCTCCAGTATTTCTCGAGCAGTTCAACCTCGACTGTCACCGGGACCATCATCTGCCCCGTCAGCGCCAGCGCCAAGGTAAGGCTCTGCATCCAGCGGGCTCCACACAGCCCGCTGCCGGTCCTCCTCGAGCTCCCCCTGCGGACTTCGGAGTTTGCGGGCCTCGTCGAGCTCGGGACAACCCGGATGGTCTTCACAGGCGGAGAACCCAGCGGACATGTGTGGGCCATGCTCTGCAACGGCAAGAGCATGGGCATTGTGAGGAGGAAGGAGGTGGTCGAGAAGGACAAGGAGCTGCTGCGGATGATTAATGCAGTGTCTACCGGGGCTGGAGTGCTGCCTTTGAGGGACGGATCGAGTTTCGGGGTCAAGTACTTGAGGGGGCAGTTTGAGCGAACCGCGGGGCGGGATGATTCAGTGGTGTACCAATTGGTCGATCCTTCAGGGTGTCTCGGGCAAGATCTTAGCTTATACTTCATTAGGCATTAGCTGTAAGGCATTTTTCTCCTTCTTTCCTTTCTAACTACTAGTAGAATGGAATGAATATAGATAATGTGAACTGTTGATGTAATTTGACAAGCTTTGGCAACGGAGAAAATGAATGGTTTGGTCCAATATGACTCAAGACTTCTTCGTAAGGATAAGTACACACCGAGAAGACCAACTGCTTACTGAAAAAAAAAATGACATCAGTCTTGATATGGGTAGGCTAATCAGTCCTTAGAGGTAATTAAGCCCCTTAACACACCACAATTATCGAGCCTTAATTGAAGGCAATTAATCAGGTATTAATCTAATGAAACTGCATATTTATTCACCCATACATAGGGGAAATCATCCATTACAAAGAGGGGATCGGACAATCATCATAATGAGCGAGACCCAGAAGCTTACTTCAATTTCCTATTCTTCTTCATCTATACCTACTATGTTACATTTCACTTGATCACCAGAAAAAAGAAAAGGGTAAGATAAATACAACTCAAGTATCGGACAGGGAAATAAGGATTCCCTCCCGATCTTCCTCTTTTGCAGGTCATTGGAGTGGCTACAGCGATAAGACTGGGTCGAGGCCATTCGGGGCAGCAACAGCAAGGATATCAGATTGGGACGATTCCCCTCCCTATCAATTGGCGCTGTCTGTGGGAATCGACATAGAAGCCGAGCCTCCAGCGTCAACCTTGAGCTTTAGAGACAATCACATGGGCTTGCAAATATGTGACGGTTAAGAGGAGATTTGGGAGCAAAGCGGCAAGGTGAAGTCGACAACTCTCCTGTTCCAAGGCAATGCCAGAAGTCACAGCCAGCATGAGTGGATGAAAGATCTCTATCAAGGCACTGCGATGGTGAGCATTCAGGCCACTAATAGCACCAGGGTGAGCCGAAATCAGATGCTCCTGCCAGGTGGCTCATACCAGCCGGTATCAAATAAGCTGAGCCAATCTGAGCAAGGCGGCCAACACCGCATAGTTCTGTGGACAAGAATATGAAGCTGAGATATAGGCCAGTGGAGAACGGGGATTGGAAGTTTGCATCCACGGCCAACTCCCCACTCCATCGTACAAGGGACGACACCAGGGATGATTGATCCTGCCAATCAGATAATCTGCTCCCCTAAGCCTCGCTTCCAGCCATACACTGAGTCTCCTTGAGATCTCAGTGTCCCAGTGCTTCCATCAAGCACCAATCACTTCGCAAGCGTAATCTGGACCTCGACCTTGAGTCCCGTGGCCACTTTGTCTCCCATGAAAGTAACTGACATCCCTGCAGCTGTTCTTTTCTTCCTAAAGTTCTTGAACTTGGCCTCCCCCGGAGGATGTATGCAAGATGCTTCCCGATGTTCTGTATGTTAAAGCAGACCCACTCTCACCATACGACTGACAAGTCCAAGTGGATATTGAACTCTTTTTTAACCCTTGTGATCTGAACCGTGACAGTCATCGGGAATTTACTGAGAATAGCAAGGATGTGCTCAAGGTTTACACCATCGTAACCACAATCATGGCTGCAGATCAGACGCAGCCTCCCATCAGTGCCGCTCATTCCTTCCAGTGTGTGGTGTCGCAGATCGAGGACAGCCTCTCCAGTCACCCCACTTCGCTCTCGCTGGCTGAGCCTTTCGAAGCCGCGCCACCGCAGATCAGTTCAACTTTGGGTCTCTCGCGGCTTCAAATTACTCCAAGCGAAGAACGATTCTCAGTCAAGAATTAATATGTCATTTTTGTTTTCAGGAAACACATTATAGGGGCATCGAGGGGATGAAAATTAGGGTAGAACCAGCGGTGTATTGGCCAGTTGACTCGGGTCGTGACGAGATGGGCTACTAGTATCATCACCCAGGTAAGCTTTCCCTCTTGTGTCTCTTTAGGCTTTATTTTTACACAAATGTTTNCTTCTAGTATCTCTTTAGGCTTTATTTTTACACAAATGTTTTTCTCTATATAATTAAATGAATGAGACGAAGTTAATAACACTAGATCGAGGAAGCATGTTACCTTTTGATTATTTTATTTTGCCACGACTTCCTAAGATCAAATGGTATACATGCGATACGTATGCAATATGTGGCTAACCATGTGGATGAATATTATCATAAGGCAAGGCAATGCAACAACAGCCACATCGACACACTGTTGGCGGCGCCCCACAAGCCAGAAAGGCAACGTCGTGGTAATCGCCGCACCGTCAGCATGGCTCTGCCTCGCCGATTGAGGAGAAACAGCGGCGCTACCGCCTCAGCCCCGTCAACCACAACAGCTGCACATCACTGATTAAGGCGAGAAGTGCTAACANCACCTCCTCGCCGATTGAGGAGAAAAAGCGGCGCTACTGCCTCAGCCCCGTCAACCACAACAGCTCCACATCACTGATTAAGGCGAGAAGTGCTAACAGCCCCAGTCGTGCCGGCGAGCTCCAACAACATTCCATGGCACAGATCAGAGCGTCACTGCGACGCATCTTCATTAGCCGTGTCGTTGAAGTCTAACGACATTTCATGGCACATATCGAAGTGACACCGCAATGTAAGTCCTTCAATTGTGTCGCCAGGCTGCCACGCCATTTCATGGCATAGACTAAGGCACACAACCTTGACTCTTGCAACTTTGGGTTCGTCACATCCAACAACCTACAAAGCCAATGTCCAGTGATGCTTCACCGAATCAAACTCCAGCCAAACTCCAGTAGTGGTGCCATCTTGATTGAAACCCTCACGGTGCCGCTTCACCCTGTCCTCGTAGCACTATTGCCTGGGCCGCCTTGGACTACGCCACGCAGCTCCACTGCGACGTCGTGCTGTTGTTGGTCAAGGAGCCATTCCACCCTGACATTCCGGCTTCCCAGCTTTAGCTGCCCGGGAAGCGCCATTACACGTCAAAGCAGCACAGTAGGGCTCTTATTCCACTTGCGTCGGTGCGGAATCAGCACCGCCCAACTTCGCCTCATAAAGCCAAAATCACCGGATCGCCGCAACTTAGGTCCCATTTTCTAAAATGCCCTCATCAAGAAATCGAGTTATTTTATGATAGGTGGGAGGCAAACGATGAAGACTCGTCAGGTAAAGTAACCAGTACAGGATTCTTATGAAATTTCTGTGACTCGTTACTTTCTTTAATATCATATGACTAACTGTGATGATCATAGCAAGATGCATTCCTTAATCTTGTTTGAAACCTCATAAAAGTTGAGAGATATCACTTCCGCACTCTTAAGAGACTATGGGAATGGGGGCTAATGATAGGAGTAGGCTAATTATCCTTTAGAGGCAACAGAACCCCTAAACACGCCATAATTATGGAGCCTTAATTGAAGGCAATTAATCAGATATCAATATGTGAAACCACACATTTATTCACCCATTAAGAGGTGGAATCATCTATTACAAAGGGGGGATTGGACAATCGTAAAGGATCCGGCTCCAAAAGCTCACATCATTTCTTCCTACTGTTCTCCATCTATACATACTATGTTACATTTCATTTGATCCCACAAAGAAAAGGGATAGAATATAGAGAATTCATCTCTAACTTAAGTGTTCGATAGGGAAATCGAGAATAACTCCAAATCTTTCCTTTTTATAGGTCATTGGAGCGGCTAAGGCAAGAAGAGTGGTCCAGGCCAATCGGTGCTACAACAAGAAGGATATTGGATCCGGACAATTTTTCTCCCTATCAAGTTTGAATCAACCAATTCTGCCATGGTTATAGAGTAGCAGAGCCTAAAATTTGAACTGATAATTTACAATGATTATATTGACAATGCAGAACAATCAACATCAAATCGTCCACTTGCTTCACAGAACTGTGAAAAATAACCAATTACCAGGACACTTGAAACTACAACATTCAAAAGCTGAATTGCTGCCAGTCACAACATCTCAATCCTCAATCTCCTTGCAAGTTGAACTTTGTAGTTTGAGCACTGACAATCATGCATTGTCATCGGACCCCATTAGAGAGCTCCAGCAACCAAAGTGTTGGGACTTCAGCATTCATTCGATAAGCTCTTTTGATATGAGATATCTAAAGTTGAAATTGTGGGGAATCCACACAATGTTCTTATGGGACTTCCCTATCTGGCTCTTCTTCAGGATCTTTTTGAGAGGATTAGGCAGAGACTGCTGGATCATTTCTACCACACCAGCAGAGCAGAGTCCCGCATCTTTTGCAAAAGTCTCAATGATCTTCGGCAACGAGACTTTCTTATCCTTGTGTACACCAAAGTTGGCTCGAATATACTCATCCTTGGCAGTCTCCAGGTCCTGAATCATTCTCTTCGGGGTATATAATCGAATCTGAAGAAATGAAACTAAATCAGATCTCAAAGTTCATAAGAATTAAACAGCTATACTAATGATTGCAAAATATATAGAGGAAAGTCAATAACTGCAGGATCGGAGTGGCTTCCAAGACAGAGAGCAAAGTGTAATAGAGGCTCAGGGTGTTCTATTGCATATTCTTGCCGGCGATCCCCAGCCTTGAACTTCTTCTTTGGAGAAAATAATGCACGGAGCCACTGCAAGAAGAATTAATTCCATAAGCACCGCCACAAACTCAGAAATTGGAAATTGTTGAGATGACAAGGTAAATTGGCTAGAATCCAGCATATTTAACTTGAAATCGGTATAGTTAGAAGCATATTAATTCATTTAAATGTCAACAAGAAATAACTTTAACTCACAGCCTAAGCAAACAATTATGCAGTGAAGTCAACAAAATAAGTGAGATCCTACTCATACATATAAGCACAAATTTGGAATTTTACAGGCAAAGTTTTGTTATTCCAGATGCTTGCACACTCGATATATGCTGCCTTACATTTAGGAAGGTAGCTCACACCAATGAAAAATGAGCCTCCAAAACAATTTGTGAAACATCAACTTAGTTAAACCATGAAGTAATGTCCATATAGAAGACAAGGTTTGGTACTTTCAACCAAAGAAATGCAAAAGGAGCACTTGAATGAAGGTCATGAGTTTGGGTACCTGCCCTGGACGAGACATTCGACATCCTAGTATAGTGCTCTGTATTGTGTCAGCACTGATCGTGTGACCCCCCACATTATAGGCAGCCTGAACCAGCAACTTGGTGAGTAAACAGAGAAGTGCAGTGCTATGCATGGCCAAAAACAAAAAAAAAGTGATATCTTTTGGCACATTTTTAGGTTACCTTCAAAAGTAAAACGATCCGCTTTACACTGTTTTGAGGAATCCCATAAGCTAAGAATGCCTGTCAGTCAAATTGAGGTGAACAATCACATATTGATACCATAAATCAAACATCCAAAGTGAAGTAATTAAGACCATAAGAGTTAGAAAATATTACATGCATCACCAATGCATTGTGGATGTTAATCCAAAAGGCTAGTTTCTCCTCGTGCGTTAACTTCCTAGGATCCACCTCTTCTAAGCGGCAGATGAGCGATCTGTGACAGAATTGCCCAATGAATAATTACAAATTACATCAGGGCCAGATTTGAAAATGGCTCACACGTCCGATCTTTTGTTAATGACTCCTCAGCCCCACAAACTCAAGTCTAGCTTACTGATAAATATTACCAACTGGTCAAATATTTTAAGTTGTGAACTAGTTCATGACTAGTTAAAGGTGAGGGAGTTAACGAGCAAGAAATTGGAAAACTCTCAGTAAATTCAAATTTTAAGCACCCTAGATTTAAAAAATAGTACTTTATCTATTACTGCTAGTGTGCATATTACTAACCTGTAATTTTGTAGCAAATGTTCGATATCTCCCAATTTCTGGCTGTCTCTATAAATGTAAGGGACTTCAACCATTGTGCTATATGGTCCACTGAACTCTTTGAGCCCCTCAACATTGAACGGATTATCTAGCCTTGTATCAAATGTAACATTATTTCTGACATTTGGACTCCAATCAGAATGTTCCAGCGGTGAGAAAGCACTTGCGGATGAGGAGGTGGGAGAGGAGAGGCCATGATTTGTGAGTGGAGGGTCGCAGAGTTTACAATATATTGCTGCCATGCACTTGATCATCTCCTCAGAGAGCCTGTTTGGTGTCTCAGGAACATGGTCAGATATGCTGGTTCCAAGATACTCAGCAAGACTGATCACGCTTGTTGCATTCTTCTGAGCATACTGCAAATAAGCCATTGAGAGTTATCATAACCATCTCACAACCAAAATGACGCACTTGGCAATATGTTTTAATCAAATAAACAGCTTTCTATGTGGAATATGATTTGTGTATCATCTTTATAGTGAGAGAATGGAAAAGAATGGACTAGAAAAACAGGTCAGAAGTTAATACGTGGAGGTTCCTTTCTGGCTAAATACCCTCACCAAGCATGGGCTAAACTAACATTCCAATCCTGTCCTTCACCATCATGTTAGTCTAGTGGCCTCGTAACATTGTCAAAGAGATAAATTCAGTGTGCAAGAAAGGAAACATAGGTCATGCACCTCCATCAGCGATGACGGTTGAGACTGGCAAGCACGTACAGCATTGTCCAAGCTATCATCAGGGGGACAAACCCTGGCTGCAACGGCTGAAAATTGAGACAAGGAGGAGTGACAGCGTTGAACCCCTGAATCCAACAGATGCTCATCCACTGAGAAAATATTTGGTTTTATTGACGGTGTTTCAGGTTGCTGACAACCCGATATTACTGCTTGGCTCAGCCTCCTTGTTGAGGATGTGACACCAATGGGTTTGGGAACTTTGAGAAGCCTCCCTCTGGGTGTTTCTAAAGGTGAGTTTAGTTTTTCGTCCTTGGCTATTGGGGATACAGATATAACTTGCTGGTCAAATGCTTTTCGGTACAATGACAGAAGATATTGCTCCAAGTAAACAACTTCCAACTCCAATGCTGCAATTTCCTTGATTAATTCAGTTGCCGGCTGGATTCATGCACAAGATAGCACTACTTAGTTGATAGACAAACTATGTGAGGGATCAATCATATACTTAGAAATTGTTTCCACCCTTCCCATTTTCTGCCAGCAAGTATTAAGGACACCATTATTACCAAAAGGATCAAATAACTAAAATCTCAAATATGATTTCTAGATCAAATATACTGAATATCATGTCAGAGCTGTACGATTAGATGCCTCAATGGATTTGTGAATAGTCAAAACTTCTAGCCAGTACAAGTTCATCTAGACTGAGAAGCAGCAACAGAATCCACATTTAATTGACAGCAAAAGTAATGTCTACCTTGGGCATTGGGTTACCAACTGCACCGCCCTGGGAAGAGTTCCTGTAACCCAATGCTTTCTCTAAAGCATGGCGCACTTGAAACTGACCTTGTAACCTTTTCTCAAGCTGCAAGATCTGATTAGACAGATGAAAAATCCCAAGAATGATAAGCTTTTGTAACCTTTTCAGGAATTTAACATATCTGAGATACTGTTCAGTGCAAACCTCTTGCTTTAGAGAGTTCTGGGCTTCAGTACACGAGGAATGTTTCTTGCTGGTTTTGGTGGAGTCCTTCATATTATCCATGCCCTGATGCAGAATGAAAAGAAGAGATTAATGATTTGATCACTATCGGAGACAGAATTGGGTCACTCCTATCAGAGAATTAGCATTCTAAACATGAAATTTTAGCCGACATTGATAACTTGTATAACTAGGAAAAGATTTTATGGAGTTTTCATAATTCCTTTTTCTTTATGTACAACACCAGCAAGGCCCAGAACAAGATAAAAATTAAACAACAACCCTCAAAGCTGAACCATGCCTAGAAGCAAAGGGGAAGAAAGAGCGTTCTCACCTGCTTTAGACGGAGAAAAGATCCCGGAGAAGCTGAAACCTCGAGACCGTCTACAGGAGCCTTGTTCTTGCCCGGTAAGCTGCCACTGAAGGAACGTAAGCTTAAAGGAAACAGGAAAAAGGTACCAGAAAGCGTAATCGGTGGCCGACTATCAAACAATTTCAGTATACACTTCATGAATATTCGAAATCGGCAAGCATTCTACAAACGGGCCAGGCCAGCCCACACCGTAAATGGTCTGAGCAAACCAATCTCAGAACGGTTTTCAGTAGTTTCAAAGTCGTTCCTTCTCACTAAGCCAAAAAAAAAGGACGCTCCTTATCATTGATTTCAACGTTTATCAGCACAAGGCAGAAACTCATTTCCGTACCTTTCACATTTTACAAGAGAAGAGAAGGGGTCGAGTAAAATTCTGAAAAATTACTCATTTCAATCAAAGCCGCGTAGTCTTGTTTCTCGTTTGGGGTTTTTCCCACCAAAAGAGACCCTTCGAAGTACTCTGGTACTACTAGTAATCAAAATGTCTGAAAAATAACGGACAACGAATTTAATGCCTCACCTCTTCGAACGCTTGTGCCGTGAAATCATCCGAAGCTCCATAACCTTGCTAGTCTCCCCAGCAAAACCCATCACTGAAAGAGAGAGAAGCACGAAGAGAGCAAGCAACCTAACAGCTCAGGACATGAACAAGGTTGTGTACTGGGAAACGCGAAAAGAACTAGAATAGCAATCTGGGCGTCAATGAACGATTTGGACTCACACGTCTAGGATGAACGTCAGGGCAGTGTGCTCATTGCAATTTTAACCCTCAGGAACCAGAAACGGGTTCTCTATGATCAGCAGAACGAAATAGAGCGAAAAGTCCCCCTCAGTTTCCTCGCAAGGATCCCGCAAATCGAGCTAATAATAAGAAAAGATGGCAACTAATGGGGCCTTTGAGTCTTTGACCGGTAACAGAGTGCCTACTGTACCCCCGCCCTTTAGATAAATGAGATAGTAAATGCTATGGCTTTTTCCTCGCATTAAAAGACGCATAGAAACCAAGATAAAAAAAAAAAAAACCAGCTCTCGTGGGCGCTGATCTTTTTCGGAGGAAAAGTTGATTTCCAAAAGAGAGCAGCTCATGGGAGTCACAGTAGGGAGAGCAAAAGAGTCGTCTGAGAAGACTCTGAACTGTCTTAAGTATTCCTAAAGTCACCAGTCTTCTCTAGTTCCAATTTTCATTAGCTCGCCTCCACTAGAGCAAGTTATACACAAGAAAAGGGGTACAGAGGAGAGAGAGAGAGAGAGAGACGGAGGTGGGCTACTGCCATTGAATTTGACTGTTAGAGTGGGGGAGAGATAAAAGGTGTATTTTAGTATTGGTCTTGTCGGTGTCGGGAGCCCAAAAATTTCCACATTCTATTCTCTTGTTGGGAAGCCAGTGGGAGTTGGTGACCGTCTCTCCACTCCTCTTCTTGTCTTCGCATTGCTATGCACACAACCCCTTGTCCTCTTCCTTCTCGTAGACGAAAAATCTCACTTTCCTGTAGACACGCTACGCTGCTAATCATCCTATTAAATCATAAACAATGGATTGATTCTCTGTCATTTCTCCTGGTTAATTTTGTTCTCTGAGGAGCTGCCCCCCTTCCTCCTTGTTCCTTTAGCTTCCCTGAGATCACTGTAACCCTTCCTCTCGATGAAATTGTATGTCCATATCACAACAATTTTGAAATTTTCTATCAATAGGCTACAATCGGGTGTGTCTATATATATATATATATATTAAAATACAACACACAAATCAGAATAGGAATGCTAATAACATCACATATGATTGAAAAATGAGACTTAATACAGTAATAATACCATACTCAATTCTCATTATCACATTTCTTAAACTCTTTCATTCCTCTATTAGCTTATCTCTCTGCCAGCCCATGGAGCCCATGTACCTCTCTAATAATGATAGATTGCAAGAAGAGGAAAGTTCTATTAAATTTATTTATTTATTTTCCATCACATCTTCTTACATTTTGTAAAGGCTTGTTTTTTGGGCTCAAGCGCTTAAAAATTGTCTCGTTATTGACATTTATGATTAATTTACATAACCGAGCCAGACGTGAATTGTCCTGCCCGTGGCATCGAAATATCGGACACGCAAAGGATCAATTATTGCCTACGAAAGCTATATATTGACAATTTGATGTTCTCATTGTCGTACCTTATAAAATATCCATAAATATGTTATGTTACATGCTCGCGGCTTACTGATCTAGACGCGAGTCAAATTGATCCATTAAAAGTGCATATAAAATCTATTCTAATAAATGAGTTCTATCTTATTGTAATACACAAATTTTAAAATAAGTATATCGAGAAAAAAAAAAGAAAAAAAAGATTTCGAACCATACGAATAAGATGCTGCTGCATTCACGACAGAGAGGGNCACGGCTTACCAATCTAGACACGAGTTAAATGGATCCATTAAAAGTGTATATAAAATCCATTCTAATGAATGAATTCTATCTTATTGTAATACTCGAGTTTCAAAATAAGTATATCGAGGAAAAAAAAGAAAAAAAAGATTTCCAACCATTGGTATAAGATGCTGCTGCATTCACGACAGAGAGGGTGCTGCGGTGATACTCTCTTTATTGACTTGTGCCGTGTTGAGATTCACATGAGCAAGAGGTCACAAAGTCAAGACTCTTGTCGTGAACTTCTTCCACTGGTTGGAAAATCGACTCGCAGCACATATAATAAAAAGGTTTCAAGCCTATATATATATATATATATATAAGTATATATATGTATGTGTGTGTGTATATCACCTTGTTCGGTTTTCTTTTCTTTTTTCTTTTTTCTTTTTTTTGGGGTAAGGTAATTTATGCTGAAAAGTTAAGAAATGCCTTCCCTAGCTATCTATATGTACGAACAAGTTCATATCTGTTGCCTTCTTCTCCGGCAGAAACATTTTCAGCTTCCCGGAGATCCAAAAGCAGTCAGTCCCAAGCACTGCACCGTTCACAGTATCTAACAAAATCAATCAGACGGGGAGAAGGGAGAGGGACAGAGGGGGAAACCCTAGATGGGCTCACTCCACTCACGGTCAGAGTCTTTTCTCACCTAAAAAGGGCTGAAAGGGTTTGATTGATGAGAGGAGGAAAAAGGGGAAGGCGAGGGAGGAGGGATATGCAGTCGGCATCGGATGCTTGAAAGTAAATGAGACTTTGGGTATTTTCCCTTTGTCATAATCCTTCCCTACCTTTTTAAATGGATTGCATAAGTAATATAATTTTTATCTTAATAATTAAAAGATTATAAATTTAATTATTATCAAAAAATTTGTTGTGATCTCCTAATATGCTCTCTCGTATAATTAAAGAATTTTTTTTATTTCTTTTAGGAGCACCGGAAAAAGAAGAACACACCGCATAGAAAAGTGAAGGGGGATGCCCCCATCTTGTCCTCCAGCGTTGAAGAAACTACTTCTTGTCAACAGAATCAATCAATTTTTTTAAGGAAAAAAA
>CXYZ01005345.1:2983-40883 GCA_900006705.1 Sonneratia caseolaris | reverse complement strand
AATATGTTTTCCATACCGAAAAAAAGAAAAAACAATTTCCGACCCAGGAAAGTTATTCTCATATTTTATTAATTGACCCTTTCCAAGATCCATACGATACCCCAAAAAAAAGAAAAAGAAAAAGAAAAAGAAAAAGGTCGAGGGAGAGGGGTGGAAGAATGGCAAGACAAGGCTGTCCGGGTCTCTCCCTTTGTCGTGGCTCTGATTGTCCGCTGATTATTACTCTTATTATCATTTTCTCCTTCCTAGGCGCCATTAAGACCGGATCGGATCTAATTAATTCATATCTAACTCAGATAATTCTTTTTCATAAAAATTATACTCTTTCCGAATACAAAATTTTCGTTCGTGAAATTCTGCATTCATGCCATTTTTATTGTATAAATTACCTGTATACAGTTAGATTTTGTCCAGCTGATTAATTTGGTTTGCTCCGAATGACCCACTTAAGGAGTTAAGAGCTCCTCGCCGCAGGTGTGACTTAAACTCGAATCTTCTCATTAGGATGATAAATATCGAACTACTCTACCACGTCTACAATGGATCATTCATGCCAATTATCACTTACACCGGTTGTTTTCTTAAAATTTTTTAAAAGTAAAATGGGAAAATTATCCTGTCCTCTTCCCTTTTCCTTTTCCTTTTTTATTTTCACTTTTCACTGCAACAGACATGAAAGTAAGCTTCGTGCATGCTGACAATGGAGAGAGAGAGACAGGTATGTTTTCCTTTCCTCCTCTATTTCTGGCAAGATGTCAATATTTGTTGTACCTGTCTAACAATTCAGTGCTTTCGAGCTGCATATCCGATAATATCCACATCTAAAACTATAGTAGATTAGAGAGCAGTGATATGCTGAGTGGATTAATATTGAGCGTTGATTATTCAGTTCATCTGAATATTATGTGGTAGGCCGGCCGGTTAGATTATCGCTAATTTTTTTAAGGACACTGTATGATCTCAATGGATTCAAGGTGGGACACGGGTGAAATTTGTCCGCCAAGCGAGCCCGCAAATTACTTCACATCTCAAGTATAATACTCTAGGGTTTTTGGTTTCTGCAAAAGATAATTAATAATTTTTTTTGGGTGAGTATGCTCTGTGCTGAGATTTTTATTTTCAACATACGCATGAAAAAGAATTCTTTTTTTAATCCAAACAAAAAAAAAAAGCTTACGAGTGATCTTCCATGGTGAGTTGAGCATTGCTCATGGTAGCAAGCGTCACCTAGTCGTTAGGATCGAAGAAGATTAATCCTAACACACCATTTTTTTTCCTTTTAAATAAATGATTGGTTAACTAGAATAGCATAGCAGCGACCGCAAGCGATCCCGTTGCGTCATGTTCGGATTCTCGAGTTCGACCGCAAACGTGTTAGGCGAACTGAACAACCACCGATCAGCGCTCGCTCCACCAGCACATCGCCGCCGAGGACATAATAAAGTCCGACTAGGCAGTGGCGTCTGGAACTCGGATGGCACGAGAACACGAGAAGGAATTCAGATTTAGAATCCGAGACTTATTAAACTGAACGAGGGTGAGATTTTTATAGTTTCATCTCCTTGCTTTCAGATCCATGGAGGCTCAACCCACTGCACCACCAGATGTGTTCTCGCTTAGTATGTCAATGGATGGAGGAGTAGGTAAGTGGTTCCTCTCAGATCTGGTGCCTCGTCGGGGCAATTTCCTTTGGGTACTGTGAGTAAAAAAAGTAAAATAAAGATTTGAAAGTCACAGCTGATCTGATCCTCGGGACTACTGTATGAGAGAGTCCGTGTGTCTCCGGGTGATGAAATCTCATGTTATCAAATGGAGAGGGCACAAAATCTCGAGATTCCAATCTCTCATCGTACTCGTGTTAAAAATTCACTCGAAACATTTATAGGAAACACAATTTTTGGGCATGGGTATTGGAAAAATGTAGATGTCTTAAATTGTATTATCCGAGCATATTGTAGAGTATTCAATTCATCTAATATATATCATTAAATTAGCCTATGAAAGCAATTTTTTTTTTTAAATGGTGGTGTCACTGCCCACCGCTCCCTTCCCCTCCAATTCATTTTCCAATTTTTGGCCTCAGCTTGTGTGCTGGTGGGGCGGCCTCATCTGTCACCACCGTCGGCCCGAAATAGCCGTCGGCGATCACTGAGTCACTGACGACCCGATTAGTGGAGTGGCGACTCTGATTCCATCCCTATGCTTAACTTGGTGCATATCGCCTTGCCAAGTACACGAGTGGACATTTCCCTCGACGTGCATATCTCAGTCTCTGTGTATATAATACAGGGAAATGAAATTGTCCAGCAAGAAAGACAAAATGAAATTTCCGACCTCCTTACAACTTGCCCTTTTGTTTTTATTTAGCCTTTGACATTGTGTTGTCCTCTTGTCCATCAGAAAGGCAGCATCGTATGTCCGCAGCCATCTGATCCAGAGTGGGCAATAATAACACAATAATTGTTTTATTGTACACATTGGAACATTTACAGATAATTATAGGAGAAAAAAAAACAGAAATGGTGTAAAGTGGGAAGTTTCCATTTTTTAATCCATACACATCACTAAACATATATATAAAAAATCCAACCGATTGATTCAAGTACGAATCCAATCGGTTCACTGTAAAGTGAAGTTTGCACGATGTAATTGATTGATTTCAAATGGAAGGGAATTTCTATGCACCATTTGAAACTGCACCAGGATCGATGTGCTTTGCTTCCAGCGGGCATTTGATCAATCACGCTATTGGCGAAGATTGGTGGATGCGCTTGCGTGCCTCGATCAAAAAGAAGTTGGGGAACGCAAATTCACTAACAATGAGGAACGGAATACATAGAACGAGACATTTCGGGATTTTTTTTAATTTTTTTGTGGGGGGTTAAGTCTTTTCATTAATGCCATCGACAATGTCGTAGGGTACCTCCTCGTAGTATTTATTCATGGTTCAGCCGGTCCATCGTTTAGACAGCCTGCCGGCGGTGATCGGGGTCACCTTCTGGTTGGTTCCTGCTGTTCATTCGTGTAATTGGAAAGTCCCCTTTTTCAACAACCAATTTAATGTCAAGTTGACGGAGAAGCAATTCATTTGTTGTTTCCTCAAGTTGACGAGATAAATGGCCACCAGCTCGGCCGAGAAAGAGGGGATCCCATCGTATCGCTTCCAATCCGGTGGTACAAGCTGTACTCAATTCCTGATCCCCCCACCGACGAATTTTCTCATATAGAGCATATTAAAGCTATTGTGTATTAGCCACGACTAGGACAGATGACCTGAACAATCACGGATTAATAATTAAAGATTTTAATATTTTATTGAATAATTATATCGTGTCAGCATATCACGTAATATAACCGTTATATGATATATATTCTGGTGGGATATTCGGTCTTTCATTTCCAAAAGTTCCGAATTGTTGGTGTTGTTATTATTCCCTCTTCACATTATCTTCATATAAGATCGTCTAAAATTTGCTCCAATCGATGGGAAATTCCTTGTTCATCTTACGGCAGTAGAGAAAACACCCATCACGAATTGAAGCAGATGATTAAATCGGCGTGCATTGACTCGGCACTCATTGCAATCTTACTGGTGTATAAGCACTGATCGTCCCTACAGTTGCCATAATTATCAGTAATTAGGGTTCGTTTATTGTTATTTCCTCGATAATTGTGGCTATCTAAAGCTTGCTGGCAAGCACATGCATTTTCTTGTTTACGTACAAGAATTACTTAAAGTTAATTTAAGTTGAGTTCTAATAATTGGTCAAGCTTCCGTAGGTACATTCAAGGAGAGGAAAGCTTGTTTTGCTTTGCTTAATCAGTAGTCTATAAACAATTTTGACGACGGTGAGACAAGCCGATTGGCAAAGACTTAAGGCTACATTATGCTCGTTACCTAGCAAGATTGACGGGCAACCTAAGTCACTAAACGGCTCTTTATTTATTTTATTTTCCCATTGTACAACCTCGATTATTCAATAATTCAATTGATCGGCGATTAATTCACATTTAAAATACATCAGTCCACTTGAGAATAATCTTTTTTAATATGAAAATTTTTAATCCATAATATTTAAATCTGACGCTTTACTTTAAGGCATGTGGTGGATAATCTCATAATTCAGGTAAGTCTAAGGACTCCATGAAGCTATAGTAGCCGGCCCAGATTTTGCAGCACGAATTGAGAGTCTTGTGCTCAGTTTATTTATTTATTTATTTTATTTTCTTCGGATCTAGGAATATCCCACAAGCTCATGAATAAGTCCATGCACAAGCCGGGGCTTACCTCACCAAAGGCTAGGGGAATAATTAAACTCACGAACTCGTGAAATTGCTTAATTACGAATCATATGTACGTCCCAACCACTTGAGCTACGTGGGAAGTCGGGAAAAGTCCAGCTAGCGTACTGGGGTTCAGTTTGTAAGAGTGCACAATGGTGAAGCTGATGAAGCCTGGCACCTCAAAGAAGTTCAAGGAGGGCTTGTACTTGAGCAGCAAAATGATGGTGAGGTGGAGCCCGCCGTGGCTCGAGGACAAAGCGGCCGGATAGCAGCTAATCGTACGTTTATGGCTTGAGAGTGAGTCGAGGAGGTTGCTGAGATGCCTTGCAATAGTAGGTCGACATCAAGAGTCATGCGATTGAGGAACGGGATAAAAGTTGGCTTCAATGCAGCAGGAAAGGCCATACATAGGAGCGGTGGCAACGATGATCATGGTCAAGTTCCACACTCAATAATCTTATGAAGAATCTTGTGGACTTAACTTCCTCATTTAGTGATATTTCCTAGGGTTGATAAGGTCCGAATATCATGTGTTTTCCATAATCCTAGAAGGCTGGACCCCATCTCTAAAGGTTCGATTTTTGGTCAAACCATAGGGACCTTAAGGTACAACTGAGAAATCATCTCCATCAATGATGATATGATTTCTCTTGGGTAATTCTCAAATTTCATCTTCTCCCTAGCTTCGAAATTGAGAGTAAGAAATATTATGACTGAGCGATTGACTCTAAAAAAATTGATAAATGAATTATATCCTTTAAAACTATATTATCTCCTATTCTATAATTTAGTAAAATCTCTTGGTTTGCTCATTGCTATTTCCCACGAATTGTGATCGGAAAATCGGTAAGGAAATTATTAGAATTAAAATAAAAATGGATACCTCTTCTAGTTAATTTAGATATTAAGTGGATATAATCCAACGTGCTATAAGTTCAACTATTGTCAATATTTAACATGGTATTAGTTTGCTTATATGACAACATATTATAAAACCAATAATAGTGGAGAGGGTATTTTGTATAATGGTTATATCACATAGCATACGGACGTTGTGTAACAATCTAATTAAAAAATTGATAAATATTAATTTTTTAATAATTAAAAAAATTAAATAAACCTAAAATGAATTTTCGTTAACCCTAAAATAAAAAAAGTAGCTTTTAGATTGAAAAATAATATTATATAAACGCACTATAACCATTGCCTAGGATACTTTTCAAAGTATGGAGACGCAGGACTTTCCAAGTCAAGTAATTGGATCATAAGATATTTCCAAGGTCATGTGATCGCATTAGAAAGAGACGAGATCTGCTCGTGAAGACACGATGGATAACAAAACGGCCAACCCAAGGAAAGGAAATAATTATACGGAAATAAAAAAGTCAAAACTTCGATGAGAGGACCTCCAGAGGTGCAGTGCAGTATATCCAAACTGCATTGTCAAGCAAATGCCCGTCAGTCTCAGGCAAGAAGAACGAGCAGTTGCCTGTGATTAAGCAAGAAGAGTACTGTGAAGCATCAGAAGCTTTTATTATGCAGTAACCGGGTAGGTCTTGGTCGATATAGATAGTATGGCACGGATTTGGGAAAGCCGAAATGCATCAATTGGAAGGTTATCAGAAATCCATTTGAGATAGAGGTGTTGATCTCTTGCCAGTCAAAGTATAATTATCGCAAGTAAACAGATCAAATGCCACTCCTGCCCCCATCGAAGTAAGTGGTGTTCCTCCGAAAGTGTAAGTCAGGGGCGCCATTGAGAGTTCGGAGACCATCATAGATTGATGGTTTCTCTTTACTCGTAGTTCACGAGCAATTAGGGCTAAAGGCTGTCCCTCCAAAAGGTGGAGTGCATTATCGGTCATGACTTTCAGTATTGGATACTAACCAAAGGCAATAAAGATTGCTCGTCCGTACCAATCCTATCATATCCTTGAGCCTCACTTTTTGACTTTGATGTCCGCAAAAGGGCTGTCCATCTAAACCCATTTAGAGAGTGAGCCTGTGTGTGTTATTGGCCCACCACCTCGTTCCAATGAAGAAACGCGAGTGGTGCGATGGCACTCTTGTCTTGAGATGAGGCAATTGTCTCCTGAGTTAAGTCCAGCTGCTAGCTCACTTTTGCATGCTGACAGGAAAAGTCTAGTGTATGCCATACAGTATAGAGGCACTGTTCCTGTGGAGGCAAATTAGGTTATCACTCTTCCTTGGGATAATTCCACTCTCCAAAACCGATTGATCGGTAAAACGTCTGGTCTTTTCCTTCAACTGCAAGCAAACTGTTTCGTGTTACATTGTTTCATAGATTGAACAAAGTGGAATGGAATGAGGTTGATGATGAAGTACAGATAACATTAACACGGATTAGTAACTTTTGTACTGGTATTAAAAATGTAAATGGATGAATTTCAAATAAAATTGAAAACAGTGGCAGAATGAACATAATAAACCTTTTAAATCCCATCAATTTTAGTAAAATAAGTTAAAAACAATGCTTGAATTCTTAATTACTAATTGTGAAGAACAAATATATTTTTTTAAAACTATATATTTTTCTCTATTTATAAAATTGAATGCGAGAATTTAATTAGTAAAATGAAACTGAAGGAACCCTTTATTAATTAGTCTTCTATGTGTCTAACCCTTTCGCTCTGGGCACTTTTTTAAGTGCAAAATTGGTGATCCTGTTTTCCTTTTGGAACTGATTTCCTAAAGAATACAGATGAAAATAGATGAAAAGAAAAAGATGAGTGCATAGAAATACATTTGTTATTGATATTTGTAGTCCCAAAGGGTGTGATGATTGGATCTTACATTACACTCCATCCCATACAGAAACATTCATGAATGGGAAGGGAAACAAGGGGGATTGGAGCGGTTGACCAATCAATCCGAGCAACTTTGACTATGTGGGCTCATAATTAAGTTTTTCAATCACACAGAGTTTATTAATCCTGATTCGGTTGCAGCAGAACCAGATTACGCGAAAAAGATGACTTCCAAATCATCATCTGGGTATACAAAGCTCTACCTACTTTATCAGCAATAATTCCTGTCACATTCGAGGCTGAGATTCCCACAAAATTATGATATATGCGTCATGTACGTATCACAATTATATGTCTAGTTATGGCGCAATATATAGTATCTGTTTCCGAGAAAGCGTCGGGCTCGTCGATCTCCATACCCCCGCCCAAATTTACCAGAAATTTGAGAAGAAAGTGCAGATGACGAGATTCTTACGAGGGATTCGCTTCCTAGAGTCAAACCAAGGACCTTATGATCCAATGATTGAGCTAAACAGTAGAAATTCCCCCATTTGAATGTCGTAGTTACGTGTTTTCATCTGTGCAATATTGCAAAGACACTTGTGACAGAAAATCTGCCCCAAGCCCAGTGAATGGTACCAGGACCGAACCCGGCTCAACCCAAGTGAGGATAAATTTCACATGTGTTTGGGCTCACATGAAATTGTGACCAAGATTTGTGGATCTGACTCCAATGACTTAAACGAGTCCGCCTATCACGAACACATCCAATCCAGGCCAACCTGAGCAAAGGTGTCCTTTGACGGTACGCAGGCCCGCATAAAATGTTGATCTTAATATTATAATCGTTCTATTCATATTTTTACACACTAGGCTGTGTATTGCACCACAAATAACCACACCATTTTGAGCAAATGGGAATCGGAAGTCCTCTTCATTATATGATTGTGGTGACGGTCCAAGAAGTCAGTACTCCTCGAATCATAATCTTTTTTTTTTTCTCTCTTCTTCATACCTCTCTTTTGGGTTGGCAAATGTGCCACTCATAAAATCAAGAAGATAAAAATGTGGGTCGATGAGCCACCACGAGGATGTCCAACTTCATTGAGGGGGTGTTTTCCCTTTAAAATTGATGCTGATTATGAGCCAGCAACTGCGCATCAATTCCCATTTGATGTTTCACGATGTTCTCTGACATTTCGTCATCCTAACTAGGGAATATCAACGGCGACGTAGAGTTAGAATAAAAGAAGAACAGATGTGCTGTGTTCCCCGGTGAAGCAACGCTACGTTGTTGTCCCAGAGTTAGCGGTAAGACCCCCGAGATTTTCATGTCCGGTAAAATAAGGATTTAGTGCAGACGCCACCAGAGGTCACCGGGGTTCGGCTCATCCTGATCGGAGTCGACTGACCCAACTCCCCCACCAGTCACCGGAAGGATCTTCCTTTCCCGTACATTGTTCTCTCTAACTGATGCTTTCTATGTTCTGCTGCCTTAATTAACTCTTTTTATCAAAGTTGTCCAGCTTAACTCATTGGCCCCTCAGAGCATCAATAATGGGCTCGTATCACCCTCAGACAATAATTTTCTAGATGGATCCAACATCGACTTCTGCACCAATCGTTCCTTCATTGATGAATAGGCTGCATTTATTAGAACCTGCCATGTGACAATACGTACGTCAATGTCCTTTATCTCCCTAAGTAAAACAGAGGATCCGACCGATAGGACAACTCTGAGAAGGGTCACCAACCATATGACTCGGCGAAACCGCGAGCGGTTGCCGGCAAGGTCATGCCTGGGGGTGCTGAGATTGGAATCATCGCCAGCGAATTTGGAACAAAGCCCACCGATTTTTAGCGATTCGGGGCTCGAATTTCCTGCATTTCTTAGGGGGGGAAAAGGAGGAAATATAGAGGTTTATATCTCGGTCGATCTCGTGGTTTTTGCCGTACTTGCACCTACCAACCGACCAGCCCACCCAACCAGGACACACCAATTACCTTCACAGGTATCTGGCAATTTAAATAATATCCTCTAAACTGTAGTCTTTGTACACACCAATATCTCTGCAGCTACAAGGAAACGTAGAGACCTGTGATATCATCTTCCCCTTCCAGCTAACTATCTGCGTGTTAAACTTCTCTATTCGGACATATTTAGTATTACTTGTCGGTTGCGGTCCCTTTTTGGTACCGTATGGTAATCGGACGCAAAGAAACGACGGAACGGCCAAACCAATTCGTTTCCTCCCAATTCATGTCACCGTTTTAACAACACAACACATGGTATCCGAAAAAGGTCCGGACTCGAGACCGATCAAGATTTTATCTGGCTTCATTTGTTTAGGGGTCCGATGCTCTTCGAATAATGAACTTCCCTCCGTTCACAAGTCGTGAATTTAAGAATTTGGTAAAGACAAAAAAAAAATTGAATAACTTCAACTAATCTGATCTTTCCAAGGTGTTATTTTTCAATTTGTCGTATTCTCTCTCTAATACAAATACATATGTATATGGGCATGCCCGTGCGTAAGCATGATAGGGTATTATCAAGATGGGCCCAAGACCTCCATTATCGGTCTCAATGCAATACACCTCTCAATTGCCAATATGCAGTGGGCCCTCCTGAGCTCTCAAGGCTCTTCTTTCGGTCGGCACCTTCCTCCACTCCACTTGTCATCAACGAGAGGAGACAGCTTAGGGTTCTGTGGTCCCATTCCCCTCAAGTTGCTGTCGATCGCAGGGACGCTCTCTTCCAAAGCCATTAACTCAGCCTCTCGTCTGCTTCTTCACATCAAATTTTGCAAAATTATGCGTCCAGGCAAGAAAGACAAGGAAACCATTCTGCCGCATTAATTGATTGGGATGGGCTGGCTCCTTTGTCCTCATCACTATCAGCCTTGATGTGGGAACGGTTATTCATCAGAGATCAGAAATCGTATGAGATTGAGCGCCCAAAAAATCTAAGCGCTCGACACGGAGATCTCCTCCTGACCACGTTCCACGTCTACTGTGGTGTGCCAGCTATATAAATGTATGTGTATACACACTCACACGTACAAATGAGTGTCTTTTACACTTTTTCAATTTTCGGCCGAAGACATACTACAGTTATTAATTAGAACCCGGCATATGTGTGGGGGTGCCTCGTAATAAAGAGAGAACGCACATAAAGTTATCCTCATTGCATATAAAAGCCCTAATTTATTATATCGGGGTGAATCATCACGGGGTGAATGATCGATCAAGATGGCGTGTGGGTGGGTTGGGTTCTTGGCATTTCTGTGTGGTCTCTCCTATCTTCCTTTTCCTCAAGCCACAAGTTTTGCAGGACCATGGATGAACGGATTTGATAAAAATTGAAGGAATCAAAGGAAAATTGTTAGACCAACTGGTATGAATCTTCCACCTTGACAAAGCATCAGCTAAAGTAACTTTTAATCTACTATTTTATAGGTAGGAGAAGTGAATTATAAAATTAAAAAAAACATGTAATGATTGAAAGAGTTGCTACCTAATCAATAATTGCAAAAGTAAACACTATTGATTACTCTGTTATGATTAATTGCCGAGGATAATCAGTATAATATTCTTCAAAAGTCCGCGCGCCAACCTCACCATCAAACATCACCTACGTGATTGTTCCCTGTCGTCATTCTCCGTTCTGGCACCAACTTCTGGATCCATCCTAGAAGCAAGAAATATACAAACAGAGCACCCTACATTTATATTTATTTATGAGGCTTGGTGTCGCACACTAACTGGCTATCAGTAGTATTAATGGCCACCCACCATAAAGGAACATTTAATTCTCAGATCGGATGAAATGTCTTAAATGGGCTAAAACTAGAGAGAGTGAACGGCATTCAATGGCCCTACAACAATTACTTTCATTTGTCAGCTGTCAAGAGTCAGCATTTACATATATCAACCAGACTGCACTAGCTGGGGTTTCTCTCTTCTTTCTTTCAGCGGATGCAGATCTTCAGTTGACTCTGGGATATCTCGATCATCCACCAGGAATAAACAGTGCCTGGTAATTGACTCTCACATCTAATAAACCGCAATCAATGCTAAACCTGTGCGTGCTGTATTATATCAGATCCATGTAGAGGCGGAGGTTTTCAGTTGTTGATTTCTCCATGGCTACTCTCGGGGCCTCTCTATCCATCCCACGTTTCGATGTATTCGGCGATAGAAAACAAACCAATAATGTCCCCACGAGACATATCTTGAATCGGATAGGTCGAGGCTTATCTTTGCTTTTGAAGAATTGATTGATGGCTTAACTCCTGGGATCTTGCGAATTTATCAGTATAAGTTGCAGTAATTTTCTTTAATCCCAAGATCATGTTGTTCGTCAAAATTAAAGCAAATTGAGGATATATGTTAGATTGACAATTGTAACTACATCTTTTAGACTGACCAATTGAGTAGTATTTCTTAATTACATGCTCTTTTAAGGGAAACATAAATGTAATTTATTTCGAGATTGGATGATACATGGAAAATTATCAATTCAGATCCTCAACTTTTCTTTTTCCATATTCATTCTCAATTTTTCCCATTCCCTTTGTGATGACCAAAGTTGTACCAAGCGAGAAAAATACTAAATTATTTAATTTTATCCAAAAGGCGCAAAGAAGCGATTCAACATCATAAATAATTTATTTATGTAGTCGGTATCACGTATAGATAAAATTGAGACGACAAAGACATTACTTGAATAAGTAACTGCACATTGAAAGGGAAAGGATATGAGCTTTCACCATATACATGGGGTTGCTTTCTGTTCTGTTTTTTGCAGATACCTTAATGTTACATCAATGTCGCGTATGGTTTCACCATGATGCTTCAGGTTGGATGTTTCCAATGATTGTCACTCAGTGAATTGATGGGACTTAATATTGTATTAATTACTCACAAACTTATATATATATATATATATAGATATAATAACTTCAAAATGTATACACATTTTATTCACTTACACTAATTTTCGCATTCCCGCTGCCATTTCTTGGATGAGAGCATGATAATTAATATGCTCAAGACTTTGTTAGTTGAGAGGTTAGGAATTAATTTCTCATGAACGAAACAAACCCCAGAAAATTTTAGGCATGGTCAGCTAGCAAAACATCTGTACTATGATTAACATGGAACAATAGTCTCCTGCCTTCTTATATAATCTCAGCTCCAAGATTAAGTAAAAATGATTCGAATGACATGGTGTGAGGTAGCAACAGATAAGTAATCGACAAGTTTTGCAGGCCGGCCATCATTTTCGCCTCTTTTGGCTGCAAATTAGTTTTGGAAAAAAAAATGGAAAATATTAAATTAGGTAAAATGCACTTGTTGCTTAGCAAAAATACTTGTTTAATATTCAAGGTAAAGAAATACAGGTTGCTTGTATCTGTATAGCAACAAAACCTACCAGTCTATGGGATGGGAGGCAGCTTTGGGATGAAGAAAGACAAAATTGGCGGCCAAATCTCCCCCTGTCTGGGTATCATGGAATCATGTGGTGGCGCAACTGTTCCACTATCAGATTAGAACAAACACTTCTCAGCAATTTATTGTAGATGTAAGAATCTCCAAGGATCCATAAAGAGTGATTCCGACACAAATTAATTATACTATCATTTTCTCCAATGACATTTATAATTCGATTTGATTTAGAGTAATTTAAATTTAAATCATATCAATGTTGTAAATTATAAAATTTTTTACCGCCTCTAATCCAAAATCCTGGATATGCTTGAGTTTGTCTCGATCAAGGAGGGGTAACTCCGACTCCACCCCGTGGATTGGATGTGGGAAGTTTAATTTGGAGGACAGGATATTGATGTGATATGAATATAGTTAGACGTTACAAGGATTGGGCTTGTGGCGTTTTCAGTAGTTTTCGTTCGGTCGAGGGAGTTTGTCGGTCACTTTCCCATTGTTCTATATATATCGTGTCATACAATAGTCTTTCCGACTGTCACCTACCGCAATGCGTTAGACAACAGTGGAATTTACAACACATTAACGGCCGCTATAATCAAGAGAAAATGATCAAACCTTCAAATTTATTTGAAGGTTAGGGGGATTCTGTGGGAGTTACCGTGATGGTGACCGATCTAGATAAAATTCTTTCTTACATATTGCTTCGGTTAATTCACTATTACCATGAATTTTGGCATTGTTGTCGATGCACATTTTGGCGGAGGGAATGAACACTTTCATTGTCTCATTTGTCACTGTTTAACGCGGCAGCATTGTTGTAAGGGTCGTTGTACAGTCAGTGTGCACGAGATACTGCTAAATTCCGTAAATGATAAGTAGGAAAAGTTTATCTATCTAGGTAGGTGCCCAATACATAAAAAACAAAAGGGTAACCAAGATTGCCGTGCATCCATCAATCTCACCATTTTTGTCCAATGCATATCCCGATTGCAGTACATGTGATATAATCCGATGTTGACCCTCACCCGCACCTGGTCCAAATTAATTGATACTCACGTAATAATGACACGTTAGAGCAGATTTAAAAGAATGAAATTAAGTTTATAATTTATG
The DNA here is from genome assembly GCA_900006705.1 of Sonneratia caseolaris. Lineage (NCBI taxonomy): Eukaryota > Viridiplantae > Streptophyta > Magnoliopsida > Myrtales > Lythraceae > Sonneratia > Sonneratia caseolaris. The sequence goes on along the minus strand of CXYZ01005345.1, from coordinate 27,267 downwards.
CAGAACTCATGATATGTAAAGCTATAAATTAATCATTTTTAGCAGTATATATGGGGAACTAGTGTCCCTTGTGCCAGATTAGTACCCTAAATGCCACCTTTATGTATCTTTAATTCCTTCCTCTAGCAAATTGATGTTGAGGTAAAAGAAGAACAAAATTCATGAGCGCATAAATAGAGATTAGAAGGGTTGACAAGAATATTGAAATGTACCACTATACAGCGAGCACCATTTCACTGGCTTGCTAGCTAGAAAATATAGATATACACTACGCCCTTTTGCCATGTATTCCTTTTCCTCCCAAACATTGTATGAAATCCATAGTCAATGAAATATGAAATATGAAACGAGAGGGAGAGGGAGAGAGAGAGGGAGAGGGAGAAGGAGAAGTGATGGGGGTAACGTTGACAGACGCGTCAATTCAGAAAATTCTAATTCTTTCTTCTTTAGTTTTAATTAATTTAATAGATACCAATTAATTAACCGAGGCAAACTTGGCTAACAGCCCCCAAATTCCGTCACCGAGAAAGACTCCTTCTCCGGCATGTTCCCAGCATGAGGCAACCCTAGAGTGAGCGAAACGTCGCCGGCTGTAGTCCCAAAGTTTATGACAGCGGGCGCCATGTCCGTATTCCCGGCGACTGCCGCATACTCAGGTGCGAAGCTTCCACTTGGGCGGCAACCGTCGTCGATCTCCATCCTCTGGTGGAAGTGACCCGGATTGAGGCTTGACAGGATGGCGGTAGGCACCGCCTCGCTGGCGATGGCGGCGGTGTAAAAGTTGGCAGCTGCAGCCGAGGAAGGAGGGTGACTGCTGTTGTCGTTGTTGGGTAACCGGGTTTCCGGCAAGGAGTGTAGAGAGACAGAAGAAGGGAGAGACGGGTCACTTTTGGCGCCGGAGGTTTCGGGTCTTTTAGAGGAGGCGGCGGGGGGCTGCAAGTGGCGGACGGCAGGGGTGGATATGGGGCTTGCTGGGTTCTGGTCTCTCTCCAGGTCGGTTTCCTCTTCCTTGGCCTCCTGCTGGTACATCTCCTCCACCATGGGCTTCCAGAGCCGAACCCTTGCATTAATGAACCAATTTGATACCTAGAAAATAGGAGAAAATAGGTAGGGTGAATTACTACAACCAATATTGCATTTTTTTTAATGTGTTTACTGCATATTGATAATTGTAGATGACATTTAACTTTAAGATATATATATACACTCTTCTGCTAGTTAATAAACACAATCCATTCCAACGATCGTTAAAACAACGATGTCAGTCTGGCTCAATCTCCTGACAGAAAATTAACAATGTTTTTTTCTGGAATTAAAAGGCTCAAAAGACCATGCATGGAGCCAAGAATGACACTTCGTGGACAGAGCTTAAGACAAATAACAATGACCATGTCCCTGCTTTCCGCTGAATAACATTGTCTGATTAATGCTTGTCTTTTATCTTTCCTCCCCACTTTCAATGAAAAGAGCAAATAATGACAATATCTACTGATCAATCCTGCTTGCTTAGATGGGAGACTTTCTTGATGACACTGTTTCACTGACGCCTGTACGGGCGCAGGAAAGGCCAGTCAGAGTTGCTGACTATCGTTATTGTGTTATTATTATTAATGATATTCTTCTAAGCATATTTTCAGTTGTTTCAGCTTTTCATGAAAGTAACCTAAAAAAAATTATAATTACAATTTCAAACAATAACATGCATAACAACTTTTTACTAATCACTTAAATATCCTGATTTCATATATTTCTTTGTGAGTTTGGATTTAAGTTCTTACCCTTTTTTTTTCATGTGCAATTTAATACTTAGAAATCAATTGGTGTTGAGTAATTTACATTTTAGTCAACTTGATTATTAAAGGATAAAACTCTCCTCATAATCATTATGCATCATAATTAGACTAATAATAAAGGGTTTAAATTTTAGTGTTGATGCTCTGAGGGGAAAAAATCAATATGGATATAAGTAATTTCAATTTTGCTTTCAATAAGAAGATATCATTATGAGCAAAAACAAAAAGAAAAAACCCTCTAAGATTGTAAAATTATCATAACGTTTTCTTAATATAAATGATGTTTTATCATGAGTAATATAAAAATATAAGAATATAACATTACCATAAACTAAATACTTAAAAGAAAAATAATTCAAAGATTTAAATTTTATTTTTTGAAAAATGAACTCAAAACCAAATCGAGTATTCCCCGTAATCTCATAAAAAATAGTTGGGCAGAAAGAGGAGCCATAAGCAATGAACATCGCATTCAAAACACAGTGCATAACGGTTTTTTATATCATACTACATTGTACATTTATTATGAGTTTTCATCAAGTGTTTGGATCTTAGAGAGAAACGGGGTGGGGGAAGCAGAGGGGCAAAGCTGCAAACTCTCATGGTATCAGATTGTCGTTTTGCGTCCTTGTCTCTAATCTCATTATGTCGAGTCTTTTTTACTGTTACGGAATTTATGTCTCTGGATCACCAAAACGAATCCCAAGACAAAAGCCCCAGACAAAGCAAGGAACTCCGCAACCTTTCTCCTTTATCTCTTTAACAGGAGAAAAGAGAAAGGGGGAACCCAAAAGCGAGCCGACCAACGGCAAGGCCAATAATCAATGTGTAAGAGAAAAATGATCAGATATTTTGTATGTATGCAGAAATATAATTGTATCCTAAGATTTATTCTTTTCCATACCCCATAATTTATATATCTATACGACCGTAATAAGTAATAAGTATTTAAGGTGAGTTTTCTAGAGCATATAATTATAGATAAATTATAGCCTAGCAGTTACACCAATTGCCAAATGTGCCACACACCTTGCGGCAACTTTGGAGTGTCTGTGTTTTGGTGAGTATCAGTTTAAATGGGTTAATCATTCCTACAGTTTGATCACAATAGTTTATACATGCTATCTCATATAGGTCCAAAACTGGTGAAAAATGAATAAATATATGCGGATGTGATTAGGGGAGGGAAAGTGGGGAGTGGTGGTGAAAGAAAAGGGACCAATTACCTGATTTCTAGAGAGACCAGTCTGTCTAGCCAGCAGATGCTTATCAGCGTCGCTTGGGTACCTGAGAAAGAGACCAGAAAGTGACTTCAGACAAGAGTCCTAATATATGGAACATATATAACACTTGTACCTCCTTTTTTTTCCCTTGCATGATTATTAACTTTTTTGTATTATAATTCTAATTTTCGAAGAGACGACTGAGAGCAGTAATATGTTCACTTTCGACTTAAGAGAATAAAAAATCTTCAAAACAATTGTTCTCGGATGAATGCCTCTTTGTCTCCATCTACTTCCTATAGTCTATGAAGTCATTGGACCTCTTTTTAATCAGGGGAAAAAAAAATCCTTTTGGCCTCTCTCTCTCTCTCTCTCTCTCTCTCTCTCCCCCTCCCTCTTGTACCTGTGCATCTGATTCTTCTGCATGAGGCGTGAGAATCTAAGTGAGAAAGATCATATCGATCAATCTGATCACCTTCTCTCTTGTAGCAGCAGTGGCAGCGGCAAAGATGACAACACTGCACTCACTGACCTCTCTCTCGAACTCATTACTCGTCTTTGCCCCCATTTCATTTTCAATCCAAGACAACAACATATGCACAGCACGCACATGGTACACCCTAATTTCTCGAACCAATAAAAGGCCTAGTTAACAAATAACCTACCCAAAAGAATGCTAGGCTTTTAAGTTATTCCAGTGTCCTTAGATTAACGAGGAAGCTCAAGCCATATTGAAAAATTCTTGGATTATGTGCCGAAATATTAGATATTTTGGACATAAAATATTTACTCATTACACTTTAAAATTTTATCCCATATAATCTCATATTATAAGTGAACTTTACATCAACTAAACATTTTAACCTGTATGTCAAAGTACATCAAATAATTAGCTCTCTCTCTCTATATATGACAGTAAAAGTGCACTTTTCTTTTTTGTTAGATAAATTTAGAGAAATGAGCCCCCAACAAGAAATGATGAGAGACTTCACCGAACATTAAAGCTAAAGAGATAGGTTATCTATAAGTAAATATATATAGGATCACTTGGATTATTTGAAATCCAGGAGGTTTGGATTTCGGTTTCTTCTTATTCGGCATATGGGATTTCAGACTTACAATTCCAACTTACATTCTATATTTCTACCTTTTTTTGACCTTATACTGATTAATTCGGTCAGCTCATGTAATTTTTAGATTGACTTGGATACAACTTGTCTTCAGCAAATCTTGATGAGGTACCTGGCAATAAATGCAGTTTACCCTAATTTTGAAGTGGTGTACCATGCCATGAAGTAAGAAAAGTAAAGAGGGGTGGATCAAACCGTCTCCACAGCTTTTACTGAGGACCTGGCTGTGGTGTTCTCTTACTGAATATAGATCTGTGGTCAGAGAAAATGTATATATTTTTCATCTGGCAAGGAGAGGACGATTTTTTCTTTTTTTTGCTTTAATAAAGAAATCGTTTTTTTTTTTGGGCTGGCTATCATAAAATTTCTGGGTCAGCGAGGGACCACGGTACTCGGGAGGAAAAAGCTGCCAGTAAATAGGCTTCTTTACACAGCTTTTTTCTTGCCTAAGAGACAGCTCCCAAGGACACTATGTATTGTTTGTAACGCTCATCTACTTTTGACAATGGACAGAAAGGTAGACAGGGAGAACCAGAGACGTTTATATGTATTACTGATGTCCCCAGCTAGTGCACTTATGAGTAAGTGTCCTATATAAGTTCTGATTGTCACATAAGGAGCTGAACCACAGCTATGTATAACTAATCATGTTTCTTTATAATTTCCTTTTGCCAAAGATGTTGGGATATGAACAGAAGTTTTAGATGAGCTATTCGAATAGTTGACTCTTGTGGCCATGAAGGGTCTATTACTTGATGTTAAAGGCACGCCCAAGGAGAGTTTGTGTCTCTCATCGGGATGCATGGAAGTTTTGTTGTGTTTTGCCCTCCAGGTAGAGGACCCGAAGGCCTGCTTGTCACTAGTCCAATTCAGAGGTTTTGCTCGTGGATAATGAAAGCACGATGTTAATGTCCTAACACTCTCTTTCATATTTAGTTTTCTGCAAAGGCACGTTTTATATAGGATGGCAAAGGGAGTCTCATATCCATATAAATGTATAGCAGTTTGGGGTAGTTTACAAGGTACAGCTTTTAATTTTTTGAATAGATTTTCAGGGTGAAATTGCTGATAATGTTTCTGAATTTGTCATTTTCAGAGGGATTAAGTAAATACATTAGGGCGATTAGCTTTTCTAGATACCAGAAAGATGCAAAATGAAGCTTCAGCTACTCCAGACATGCTGTAACTAAACCTTTGTGATGCCCGAATTGCATGTTGTGAAATCACATTCAGAATCACATAAACTGTACATATCCAACCTCGGGTCAATTTGATGTTTTTGATTTGCGGAATCATATTTAAAAGATTTTCATCACTAGTTTTCTCCTTGTCTCAGTCTAATGTGAAAGATTAGAAAGTTTTTTGTTTACTTTTTGACTATCTAATTTGAAAATAAAGAATTTCAGTAAGTTTGTGCTAAAAGACTGGAACTTAAGAGATGAAAATTTTATCGAAAAGTGAGAAGGGAGGATCGGTTAGCTTACGGGTGAAGGAAATGCTCAAAAAGCCATGCTCTCAGTATGTTGACCGAGCGTTCGGGCAAGCCTCGTTGAGGTCTCCATGCCTCTTGTTCCATCAACCCCATCTGGTGGAAGGCTCTTTGCTGTCTGAGGCTTTGATCTAGTAACTTAAGCCTCGGTGTTTCCCCTTTTGTGACTCCTGATGTACCTGCGCCATCTTTCTCTCCCAGCAGCTCGCAGCTGTGCTTAAGCTGTGCCGCTATGGCATCTTTGAGGCACCTGAAATGCCTTGACATTGCCTTCTGCGCCAAGGCCGTGTAAGGGACGGCTGCTCTGAATCCCATGACCAGTTCGAACGAGTTCACGACCATCTGCATTTGTTCGCAGTAATTATTGTATCTTCGATCAACCTGCAAATACACACAAATGAACTAGCACTAATTTGTTAGCTTCATCAAACCTATTTCACAGCGATCATCTCATTTTAAACCTTAATGCATATACGCATATGCACACCCACCCATCGTATGCTCAGGAAGACAAGTTACAGTGCCCAACTCTTTTCATGCAGAATGGAATTAAAATTTGGAGTAGCACCGACAAAATTATTTGCAAAAGACACAATCATCTCCACTGAACCTTTCATTAACTGAATCGAGATTTGGCATATAATAAATTGATAAAAAGGAGAGCAGCGCAAACATTTAAGCCTTTTTATTGGGCCAAATAAAAATATTCAAATTGAAGTCGGTAAGAAGATGGGCAAACTCGTGAGAATTTTTTATGTTGTAGATGATGACAGTGGCATAAAAAGGTGAATAAATGATATATAAAATCTAACAAATTTCATTTTCTTTTTTGGCTCAATACCAAGAGCAGTACCCAGTTTCTTGAACTTTCTCAACGTCTGATTCAAGGCGCATTAAATATGGTTGCAAATGGTTGCAGAGGAAAAGTTAAAGGAAGAGAAATCGATATATGATTTGGTAGTTGGCGTGATCGTGAGAAGGAAAGTGATCCGACCATCGGGATCTCAGAAGCCCGATGATCTTCTCTTTCAGGAAAGCTTTGTAACGCTTAGAAAGTTAAATTAGGAAATAAATGCGGGATGCCGCAATGCACTGAAAATGATTGATTAATGAGAACAAGGGAATATATTATCTATCCCTCCGTCTCTTTGTCTTCTCCCATTAACCAATGCGGTCCCTTTTAGCTCTAGGTGTCGATAAACATTAGATAAGTCGAAAAAGAATTGAGTACAAAGAACTGGGAAGAAATGAGAGGCCAATGCTTGCAAAGGAAAACAGAAAAATGTATCGAAGCAGTAGCCCCATACCAATCAGAAAAGGGAAATTCAGTTTTTATTTTTTTCCCATCTCAAACGATCAATTTCTGCTTCATCTTGTTATGAAAGTTCCCATGAATCACGCTGGTAGAGAGTCCAAAGAGAAGGTTAAGAAATTCTGAGTATAGTAATCAGTCATCCACAAGAGAGGTTTTATCTCCGAAAAGATAAACATGAACCAAATTCATGATGATTGTGAGTTAAATCATCCTTAATTTAGATCTGACCCCAGAGAGGATTAAACTTCTTATGAACTGCCGATATTCAAACATGAATTCGCCTCAGTTAAACTACTAAGAAAATCGAATGCAGTATAACACTTTTCTTTTCATTTTTTTTAATTTCCACATGTTTAATTAGTTGATATAGCAATATCACCAGCCGGCATTTTCCTATTTGGAATATAAAACTTGCGTGGTACATTATAAACCTTCTGTTTGTCAAGAAGTGATTAATAATTGATTAAAATAAATTAACCCAAAATGATTGGTTAATAGGGAGTAGAGAGAGAGAGAGAGAGAGAGTTTACATGCCACGTCAAGCATGGATATTAGTTTGACTTTCCTTCTCTGATGTTCCATTCTATCAGCAGCTGATAATGGATGGTTTTCCTTGGATGTTGATGAAGAAGAAGCACCGCCACCGTTGTTGTTGTTGTTGTTGCCACTGCTACCCGGGTATGACAAAGTAGGGTTTGCGGATCGTCCGAGCTTGGTCTTCTTGAAATGGCCCCTCCCCACACTGCAGAACTCCTCCAGCAGTTCCTGTGCGGCCTTGAGGTACTTCGAGTTCCTCAGGATGTTTACAATCCCGAGAGACGAACCATAGCCGATATGTGCCGGGTAGTTTTGACCCTGACTGAAGTTAAGTTTGCTAGGATATTGCGACGACGCTGAGGCAGGAGAATTGCTGGCTTCGTGACTGTAGAATAGCAGCCCATCTGATCCCATGTTTCTCAGTCCCTCAGCTTTTGCTGCTTCCAAGTGTTGCAGAGATGATGATAAGGAAAGCGATAGGCCCTGGCCTTCAACGAATCTGCCGATTTCTGTGTCACTGCCACCGCCTCCGAAAGCAAATTGCTGTGGCGGCGGTGGAGGTGCTATCATGGAGCCAACCCCCGTAAAGGCCCCAGCAGCAATGGACGGGACGTCGACTGAGAAACCCTGGAGAGATGAGGATGGTGATGGGTTGGGAAGTAGCATGTGGAGGGTTGAGGAGGCTGGAACCTGTGGTTGGTGTGGTGGAGAAGGCGACCTCGTTTGAGGGTTCATGAGAAAGAGTTGCATGGCGGCAGCCGAGTCCGCATTCATGCTCGAGATATTGTGGTGGCTGCTTTGATTTTTCGAGTACCAATCTCCACCGATTCCCTGCGGCAGAGGCGGAGGTGTTGATGGGGTTCGTGGCACTCTGAACCCACCGGCGGCTGCCATCGAGTGATCCAGGAGCTCACCCCTCCCGCCTGCCGATCCGCCACTGCCAGGTGGGAAGTTGAACATCTCGGATAGCATCCCGGCGCTCTCGTATCCTGGGAGGTTGGCAGGCTCCTCCTCAATCCCCACCATCGGCTCGAAGCCTTGGAGCCTCAACTTGTCCCGGCGGATCTGCTGGGCCATGTGATGCTGTTGGGCTTGATGCTGCTGTTGGTCTTGATCGTTGGACCGCTCAAACCCATTGCCCGGGAAGTTGAAGATGTTGGGTTGGTAGTCCTGGGACATAGACTTCACAGCCGCCGAATTATTGGGACCCGTCTGAATTAGCACAGGAGACTTGTTCGATGAGTGATGGGAGAAGATTGATGGTGCCGCTATACCCATATCACTGGTATCATCTCTTTCTCCCTTACAGCTTGGCCTCCATACCTCCTTCCCCACAATTCAATTCAATCCTATAAACTGAAGAACATCACCAGAGAGAAGAGAACAGCAACGTAACGCATGGTGATCAATGTGTTTTTCGACTTTTTTTTTTCCCGATGTTTGAGAAAGAGGAAAAGGGGGAGAGAGATGAGGAGAGAGAGAGAAGAAGCAAAAGGAGAAAGCTAACGTTTGAGATTGAGGAGATGGGTTTCAGCCACTTCTTTTAGGAACTTCTTTTCAATATCTCCCCCTTTTCCATCGTTTCCACTCTGTTCATCTCTTTCTTAAGCTCTGCAAAATCAATTCCTCATATGACTATATATGTCAACATGTACACACACACACACGCACATATATATATACACAAGTACAGGTATAGTGTAAGCAGCTTGAGCTGGGTCTTTGTGTATATACCTTCTCCTTGTAGTGCTCTCAAGACATCATTTTCTGCTGTATATGAAAGGGCTTTCTTCATCAATTCCCTGCTCTTTCGTCCCTATCTTTCTCTTTCTCTCCCTTTCTTTGGCTCACTTCTTTGCTGGGTCTCTCTCTCTCTTTGTTTTTTGTTTTTTGGGTTCAGTGTGGGAGAGAAACAAGGTTGAGATACACACACACAAAACACAATATTATATATTTATGGAGGCTGCAACTGATATCTCCCTTTTCTTTCTCTCTCTCTCTCTCTCGGGAGAGATGGGTCGCTGTTGTTTCCCCCTTCATCCGCCTTTTTCATTTGCTAATATTTATTTCCCCTTCTTTATAATTAATTGTTCTGTACTTCAAATTGACAGAGAAAATCAATCTTCTTACGAAATTTTATTATAACCACCAGAAGCAACTAAAAATAAATAAATACTGGTGGACTCCTATTAATTAGAGGGGCAGATGAGCCATAATTGAGAAAAAAAACCCCACGTAAAAAGGATATATGACATTGACGAATTTAACCATTGACTTTCGTTTTAATTGTCATCAGGATTTACTCTACCTTTTGCCTTTTCTGCCTCCACACTATGTCGTACTAGGTTAATTGGTGTTATATATATATATATATATGTGTGTGTGTGTGTGTGTGTGTGACAGGAGATTAAGAAGGGGTCATGTTGGACCTTCAACATGGGTCCCAAATTGCTGCTTACCTTCGAATTTTCTCTTGTTTATATATCTCCGTTCCCATTCACGGGCAATGAAATTACAAACCAGCCCCTTTCAGGACGCGGACATTTTTGTCATTTTCCGGGAGGTCCCCCTGGGAAGAACTGTGTGATCTACTGAATATAATAAGGCCGCGGTCAGTAGAATGTCATCTCAAGTGATCCAAACTAACACCATCCTCTGATGCGACTATGTACGAAAGTACTGGGATGCCCCTATGGTGGCACTACGTTTCGTCGCCGAGGACGACAGTAGCTGCGAGGGCTATTATGGTTAGTTTATTCGGTCTGGGTAGATGCTTAAGATTGAATCAACAGTCCAAAGGGGGTATGCACCGAGCGGTGGGATGGAGGAGCCCGTAAAGGAAGCTGGAAAACGCAACCGGAATTTGTTATGCAGCCGGCGGATGAGTTGCTCCCTTCGCACGTGCCGGTTGGTAGGCACGTGCTTTTCTGGTTGGGGGCCTCCTCCTCGAAGCGGGAAGATGGGGTTAGGCTTACGCGGGGGGAGAGGGAAGAGATGTTTGAAAGGCTCCTCTAACCATATTTCGAGTTCGAAGGCCGAGTTCATGAATTGGGCTAATTTCTCGGATATTCTGATGCGATGAGTGGCGCGAGACGAGAATTGCAATTAAGAGACCCAATGATTTGTTGAATTACCGACAGATTAAATGGAAATTGTGGGAATTCCAAAATTGAATATGGATAGATTCTATAGAATAATATAAACGGGATCCTGGCTGCACTAAAATTTAAGAAAATTCCATCGAAATTTATGGTTGTGTATGATGGAATTAGGTGAAAATTACAATGTGTCGGGCTCGACGATTTCTACCTGAAAAAAAAATGTAGTATTCTTTCGAAAAAAATAATTTGATACTGTTGACTTTTGTGGTCAACAGTGGCCCTTCGGGTCTCCTTTGAAGCGTTCCGATGCTCTTTGTAGGCCAGCATGATCAGCTGCATATCAATCACATCGTCGCCAGCGTCACTGAGCAATGCCTCTAACCACAATGGCTTTTTCTCTATTCGGTCTATGTTTTCAAGTGGAGAGAAATGACAACCTCCAAGCGTGGAAACAGCCCTGAGGTCACCATCTTCCTCGGGCAAACCAAGTTGAGGTTCGAATAGTCAGCAGACGGTCCGCTGGTTCCAAGGTTCAAATCCGAAACCGAACCGCCTTATCAACGATCGACCGAAAGATATCTCTGGTTGTTTGTATGCGGAGAATTCTGTCTCTTATCTCCATGGGTTCCTCGAGACTCGCTTGCTCCCCAAGCATCTCTCTAACCTCGGACCTGCCACTATCACATCTGTCGTTGGATGTTTCCTACTGACCTGCCGATCTCGGGCTTCAAATTGCTTGCTGGTCGGGGAAGAGGAGCAACTCGCACTCCTCCATGCCATTAATATTTCCAGCTACGTTGGAACTCTTGGGAATTAAGAAAGCTCACAACTTGGGAGAGTGGCTGGTTTTGCTGCTCGACGAAGAGAGAACGATCGTGCTTGACATTTGTTTTTTTCTTCCCCCCATTCAATTTTTAATCTGGGCTAGGGCTTCTAATCTGGGCCCCCCCCTTTATCACTTCCAGTAACAATCGGTGCAACTCAGCCCAATCCCTTCTATCACGTTTCTGTTAAAGAGTGCGGGTTCCATAAATTCTCACCCATGTACCTTGTGCTTGTGTGGGCAGAGTTCTGGAGTCCGATGAGGCGTGTACGATCTGCAGTTGCTGTTGATTGCTATCCCTGCTGTGGCGACGAATTCATGAATATATGCTCTAAATTACCTGTTAAAGGGAGAATTAGACGGGATTTTCAATTTTTTTTTTCTATATCTCGGAGGCCTAGTTGGAATTAAAATTCAAAAGTGTGATTACCTGATAATAAATCAGGAATTGGAAGTTGTTTATTAGGATGTACCGTGTGGAGGACTTTTTCATTCGTACATTTGTGTGGTGTGTGGTTAAGGTGGAAACAGGTGCGGTGGTGACTATTGGCAAGAGGTGACTGACCGTTGACGCTTTCTTGGTCTTCATCGGTCGGGTTTGAACCCTACATCCATATTCGGGTCTATTGAACTTATGTTTGAACCTCTACCATGTAATATAAATAATAATAATAAATTATTGTAATGATACTTCTTTTTTTAAGATATTTATTTTATAAGATAATTATAATAAAATTCTTATATTTTTATTTCCTTTGGCATTTAAGTGGTATATGATTTAAAATAACTATTTTAGTTATATATATTTAGTTACGTAACAATTTTAAATCATAATTTTAATAACACTATCGTAGTCATTTTCTATTGATATGATATAATGATATGGTGATAAGTTGCTAACATGATATATCGATGTGGCAAGATTTGGTTGCATACTCTAATGAGGTGGTAAAAGAATCTGCGATTGTGTCATGTCACATATCGGCATTAAAAATATCACGTCAACGAATTGTTAAAATTAATATTCAAATATATTATATCATTAAATATATATAATTACACCTTTATTTCTAATGAAGAGAATCAAACTAATTTGAGGAACACATGCTTCCCATGGAAGCACTTGGCCTGATAATTGCTGGCACATGTAAAATGCACCATTCATGTGAAAGAATGATTTGTCAAGAACCGGAGACATCACTTTCTGTACACTTCACCTATTAATCGGGTGCACCGGTAAACTTCCGGCTTATCCACCCTACAGAAGGCATAATTTATTATGGCTGCTGGGGAGCCAATGTTCGTGCCATTACAAGACCTCTGTTCCAAGTCCCCATCAACCGGGACCAATTCCTGTCATTTGTCAAGTGTCCATCCCCCCCCCAATAACTCATTTTGTACGATATTACTTACCCCCACAAGTTCTTCATGCTACGCTCTTTCCCTCTCTAAATGTCATTTCCCAGCTAATTGAGTCCCGTTGATGGTACACAAAATGGCACCACGAAAGGGTGTGACATCCTGATAAATCAGACAATAGAATAATCAATCCAGGCGCATATTTATAGCACTCTCCTTCCTCCGACAGCTCCTCTTGTGCATCTAATTGAGAAGAAAAAAAATATCGTCTATATATCGTCCAATTTGCCACATCTTAAATAGCCGACTGTTATTCAACTAATGCCTAATAACAAAAGAGTCGACATCGTCGCCTTAAATGATGCAATTGTCCTCAAGATCTAGGGTTCGTACCCAGATGCATTTATTTACTCCCCATGTCACCGGCTGGCGGCTCCCTTGCGATACAACTACCTGATCTTCCACTATTACTCTTCTCATTCGAAGGTACAGAACCCACCAGGAAAACGGGTTATGAAGTGGAAATTTTGGAGTCCCCTGCTGGATGTATGCCTGACTACTTGAGGATAGGCAAAAATTTGGCGTAGCAATTTGTATCAGCTGCAGTTAGAAAGTTTAGGAGAAACTAACATGGTCTTAAGCAGAAAAAAAAAACCCCGACCAAAAACACTTTTAAGGGATCAAGTTGACAGTGATCGAGTTACGCCTATGACTTGTACTGAAATACCACAATGGTGAAGAAAGAGCAGTGCTTAATTTAATTGGGATATCTGAATTTATTATTTTTTTATAACAGGAATATATATATTTTTCTCTCCAAACCCATGAACACTCCACGAGTATATAGATTTAGGTAATTTTATGTACAAATAAAATAAAATAAATAATAACAATATCGTCATATAATAAAGTTAACATTTTAGAGAAAATGATTATAGTAATTTCCCATTATATTATAATTTTAAAGTGTAGGTTGGACTCAAGGTACACATTTCTTCCTATTTAACTAATTTCTTGTGGTACATCTTTAAAAACTGATCTAGCCCGCACAATATCTAATAAAATTAGTCATTTAAAGAAAATTATTATCACGACTTTTAACCTTATTTTTACTCAATTTCATATTAACTTAGAAGAACTTCGACTACATTAACAACTTTAGTCGTTGAATTTCAACCAAATCAACATTTATGTTTTTTTCTCATTTATCCTTAATTAGTTATTCATTTGGCCTCAAGCTGCAAATCACCACCCATATATCCAAAATCATTGGAACCAATGTACTCTTAACAAATTTTGAACCCAAAATACGTAAAGTTTCTATTGATATTTCATAATTAGATCGGCCAACCATCTGCTCGGTATCATCACATCATCCTTTTGTAGATTCAATAAATCGTGGAAGTGTAGATGGTGATGCAAGATGTCCAGTGCCCTGTCAATTGAGAAGATATTTATTATTCTTCAAAATTTGTAGATCTGTTTTCATCATTTCCAATATATCAAAATCTAATGGACCACCCTCTGTATGTCAGCTATTAATCTCCTCGAAACTCCTAGATCCGATTTTATTCTTGGCCTGGTGACTAGTGTCCAAAGTTTGTCGATTGACATCCTATGTCTCTGCTCCATCACGCAAACTCTTTCTCAGATGATCAGATTTTGGAACCCACAAATTGATTTCGAAGACAGTAACCTCCATGTGCTGGTGGATGCATGCTATTCATTTATACTGCTTATCAGTCATGAGGTCACCTTCATGCACGCTATAATCAGCGAGCCCTAGTTTTTTCTTTCGGAGATCCATAATTTCCCATTTGATGTATAGACTCCAATCTTTCCTCTAAACTGTATGGCTGAGTTTATCAATTGAGTTGTTTTTTCAGTTATAATGACTACCTACGGACGTCGAGACAATTACTGACAGCGGTCGGAGAAAAATGGGTAATAAATGGTACAAGGAGTTATAGAATAATAATTAAACTAACAATTTGTTAGTTTCAGTTTAATGATAAAGTTATTCCACTAAATTAAGACATTTTACCTATAAAAATATGATCATAATATTGTTCTATAAGTGACATTAATGCAAACTTAGTAAGAAAGTTTTATTATTTTGATCTTTTGGAGTTAGTCATTTTTCTAAACTTATAAATAACCGAATTATCTGTCACATTACATTCTTGTGATCTTGATTTGATCTACTATATATGTTTTTCTTAATAATTCTACTCACCTTATCTCCCATTCTTCTTTCCTTTCAATTTTTACATGATAGCAATGCAAATTGATTGTGATGAGTCCGTTGCAAATATCAAATAGATGTAAGCATTTTGGATACGTGCACTGAAATGCGTTTGGACACACACAGTCATATCGAATGTATGAATATTAGCAGGGAATGGAGCAAAACGAAATGTGATACGTATTTTATCCTTTTCATTTCATTATTTGTATTAGCAACGCTTTTAAGGTAAGTGATCATTCCGTACAATTTGGCATAATTGACTATTCGATGTCACTCCTATCAACTAAAAACTGCACCATTTCCACGATGGGAATCTTGAGGGTTCTAGCACCGCAGAAACCTTCGTCTTGATCTCTTCCCCTTTAGTTTCGCTTGTCGGTCTCATTGCCATGAAAACACTACCGTGCCTAATCTGTTGAGGGAGATTGAAGTAATAGGATCTATATTCAGATCGATTCTTGTGATCTATAAGATGGTGAAACCTAGTATTACTTAATCCATTGATTAAAAATAGAGGGAAAATTGATTTTGTAGGGTGTGAAAGGCTGAATCACTCAGCCAATCAGTGTGATTGATGCCATGTAGATCACTGCACGGATGATCTGCAGGAAGAAAGAGGAAGGAGAGGAAGCAAGAAGAAGGTGAGGACAGTTGGGCTTTGGCCGGAGATGGGCTGAAGAAGAATACACGTGAGCTTTCCTGATTTAGTGCTCTAATATCATGATAACTATGATGTAATGTTATCTCATCACCGTAAACCACTATGTGATTATTTATATTTAATAGTATATGATACATATCATATTGTAATCCACCAAAAAGGGTAAAGGGGATAAAATGACCGTCAAAGAGAAACTAGAAAGACACCTTGCTTACATTGACTGTGAATGATTCTTTTTGCGATGTACGGCGACCAGCTGGCGTGGCCCAGATGGATGAGAGTGACTGATGCATATAGTTGAAAAAGATCAGCAAACACTTGCATGGATGCCTCCACGATTCGAGTTGAAAAGACATGACACGAGGCTAATGATCATGGATAAAATGAGAAGGGATCAACTGCTGATCACACTGCCCATGAAAGAAAAGCAAGGCAGAAAAAGGCTCCCTTGACATGAACTGCTACCAGACTTGCGGCACGCTCATAAATGGATGAGTTGATGGGTTACCGATTGCTCTAAGCTTAAGTTCTGCACGGGACAATGAAACTGAATGGAAATAAACCAATCTGGTAGTGTAAAACGAGTTAATTTATAGGGAAAGTCGATGGTTTTGTTATACTTAATTACACGATGATACGTAATTAGAAACAGGGGATTTAACATTTCTTAATTATGAAAGGTATGGTAATTATGAATTTTTATCCTAAAGAAGTTCCTACTGCCCTTTTACTTATAATTTACGTAGAAGCAGTCAGTCAAAGGGATTGATTTGAATCAAACTTCTTCTGTTGAGCCCTGATCAATGAATGAATCTACAAAATCCATCAACTTGTATAGTGGTGGTCCTCATATGTGGGGTCCACGTGGCAGGAGGGGGGACATGTCCACGTGGGTAATGTGGTACTAAAGGGCCGATGGCTGCTCAGGCCGGGCCACGTGCCCTCAAAAGAGAGTGCACGCCAGGCTGTCATCACAAGGGGGCTTGCTGGGAGTTGATGAGCAGCTGCCGAGTGCCGGCGATACCTTCATGACAGTGGAATTCGTGAATTATCTGGGTTCCTGACTTAAAAACTCTCAAGTTCCCTTTGAGCCTAATAAAATATATACAACTTGGGAGCATCAATTTACAAATCACGGCATTGATCCAGTTACATTGTCTCCATTGCTGCGCAGCCTCAAGCAGCTCACTTTACCACCTCATAGTGACCCATGCCCATGCCAAAGAGGATTTTATCATGTGTCTGTGGCAAATCCTTGCTAAATACGCACGGAGAGGAAAATGGTGAGTTCCATCTGGCTATTTTGTCGAAGGTAGCTAATCTGTCACGGCAGGCCAACTAGCAAACTGTGGAGACCTTGCGATATGTCCCTCGAACCATATCACACCATACCAGCCCACCTCCCTACTCTTAGGTCTCTTAGTACACCAGACCTCAGAGATGACAATTTTAGATGAATCTCCCCAGCAGTAGTAGTCTTCAGCAGCAAAGCTTAGCTGACGTTTCAATCTGTGGTAAGCTCCTCACTGCAACAAGATCAGTATATTGGGGCCCGATCCAAGTCCCATTGGTGTTGACCATTCAGAGCTGACCATTTGGCAACATAGTTGTGAAGGTTTTCTCCCCCTTTCGGCCAGTGCGCCGATAAAGGGCCAGCACTAAAAAGCCTAGTTGTCGTACCATAATGAAATGGTGTCACCGAACCCACTTTATTGGTTAAGGTTTTTCCGTATGTAGCGGTTAGCTTTGTAGATGTGAGAAGCATGCCAAGATATTTTAATGATAGATGGCCTCTCTCGAAGCCAAAAGCCTTCACCTCCATTATCTCCTCCAGAATTAGCCTAGAGCAAAAACTGTCTTTTCCTCGTTTAATTTCAATCCTAACGGTAGATAGAACTGGTGCACGACTTCATTTACTGCAGCCAAGGAAGCCAGAGCACCATCATGCTAGACAGCATGTATGACTGTAGGCTCCAATATGCTCCATCCTTCTTTATAAAAGAGAGGTTGGGGAGGGGGATAGCAGGGTGATCCATCAGGTCCTAGAGCTTTTTTACTCTTCAATAAAAACAGAGTGGATTTGATATCATCAGAGCTCAAGAGCTCCAATGGCCGGCTTGGACTTCAGTTTTCCAAATCATGTCAAGTCTAGTCACAAAGGATCGCACTGGGGGTTCTGCATTGCAGAGTAGCTTTTAATAATATGTCACCCACTTCTGTTTTTAGTTCTTGGCTTTTTCTAGATTAACCCCTGAGTCATTGATAAGCATCCTGATGTTATTCCTTACTTTTCGTGCCTTTATAGATTTTGCAGAAAAAAAACTTTGAGTTTTGATCCCCCAATTGTAACCACTTCACTTACTGTTGCAATGTAGCACTTCCCCTTCATCTTGATCTAAACAATATGTCAGTAAATTTTTCGTTTTTAGTTTTACTTTCTAAATTTTATAACCGAGTTCTCGATGCAAGTAAATTTTCTAATAAATGGCCCTGTAGCATAATTCTGTCAATTCGTACGCTGTAGCTAACAATCATTTGATGCACCAAAATTTTATGAACTCAACAAAAATTATTATGCGCTCAATATAAATAGGTAGCAGAGATCCAGTTCTCTGCGAAGACAATTGTTATTACCCTTTTACGTTCTGATAATTTGATCGAAGAATAAGCAAAAGACTATCCGTAGCTGTAGGAGATCTTGGAAATGGTGACAGGGATGATGGACAGAAGCGGAAGGCAACAGACTCCTGAATCTTCGCTCCCATGATATTTGTTGAAGAACTGCTGTTGGGCATCGTGATTTTGAATCACTCCGGGAAGCTTCCAGTCATTCGGACGTAGTTTAATGTTCCTTTGAGACCGTACTTATCCACCACGCGACGTGCTATCCTGAAACCTTCTCCATACACAGGATCATCACTCGTTTCAATGCTGTGCTTGATCTGCTCGGCGAGCTTTCTCTCAAACTGAAGCTCTGGTGATGAACTCGACCTATTCCTTGACATGTTACGAATCTTTGACACTATCCAGATATGAGCCATGACTTGGCAGACTCCTTCGTCTAGATCCTCTGGAATGGTGCCGCAGAAACCTTCTACATTGCTCTTCTGATAACCTGTCGTAAATGACCATTCGACAATATGTATTATCGGAAGAAAGAAACGAATAAAATGCGATTCCAAAAGCTGAAGCCTGTGACAAAGTCATTTTAGTTACCAGACCTTCAAGACAAGTCCATGCGTGCATCATCTCGTGAGCAAGGGTTCGGCCAATGTACAACCTGAATTTTATTTGTGGCGGTTAATTAAGGCTATCCCTTGTCTATTTTAAGGACTTAATCCTATCTGTCACATAATATATGTGAAACGTAGTATAGCTAGGCAGCAGGAACATTACCTGGGGCAACCCTTTAACAGTCGAATACGCTTTACATGCCTGTAACTCACTAGCTTGAAAGGCACTTCTTTTACTCCAATGATCTCATTGTCTGGTCCGAACCTTGGTGTTTGAATCATCTGTTAGTTGAACAAAGAAATGAAGAACAAGTCATTCGCCAACATGCTTTCGAGTTATCCATCATGTCAAGTTATTCGAAGTTTTTGATAGTCAATTCGATGCTGTTTAACCAAACGAAATGAAAATCATATATCCAGAAAGAAAGGAAGTCACGCCGTCAGACAGTTGTAAGAGGGTCTTCATGTGGTTTGGTTGATCCTCTCACAAGTCTGCCACTTCCTCTCTGCACGCACAAGCACACACAAGGGAAATCAGACACCTGCGATAATTAATTAAGCAAATACGCTGGAGCGGGAAACCGACCGAATATTTCTTTCAAGTATGATGAAATGAAAATGTTTGCCGTGCTTACGTTCATTTCATTTCGGTCAAGCATGTATATGGGAATGTCTTCCTGCCACACTTTCATGTCCAAATCTTCATAGAACTTGAGT
Source organism: Sonneratia caseolaris (assembly GCA_900006705.1). Taxonomy (NCBI): domain Eukaryota; kingdom Viridiplantae; phylum Streptophyta; class Magnoliopsida; order Myrtales; family Lythraceae; genus Sonneratia; species Sonneratia caseolaris. Next base: position 7,638 of record CXYZ01005345.1, on the reverse strand, counting down.
ATTTCATCGATGAGTGGTTGGCAATCTCGTCGGTTCATGATTGCAGACTTCTTACAATCTACGCATATCTTCCGGCCATCACTGTATGACGTGTGTATGAATCTGGCTCCTCTAGGCTGCATATGGTGCGTTGACATTATCCTTTCGCACTGATCGTAGTAATTAAAGATTGAAAAAACGATCTTTCATTCTTTTTTCTAGAAGCTATCCCGAATCTGACTGACCTCGAACCTCTCACAGGAAAAACAACGAGCAGTACCGTCGTTTCCGTGCTTGGAACAATACTTCTGACGAAAAACTGGCACTTCTTCATATTTAGGATGTCCACCTGAATCTACAGGAACCTGCATGAACAAAAGCATAGGATAGACTAGAAGAACCCGTGAGACTGTGAAAGTTCATCGAGCACGTTGATTGTAACTTCTTCTTGTTCCTTTTTCTTTTCCTATTCCCTTTAGGTTTATCGTTCTTTCGTGTCTGATGCTTTCACTTGATCCAATCTGCAGGATGGTCTTCCTCAGCAGGCCTTTTCATTGCTAGGTGAAGCTTCATGCACAGGCAACGTACGAACTTAGAAAGGGTTACCTTACTTGAAGTAAGACTAGGATACTTTGGGATCGATTATCAGAATCAGAAATTTCCTGTTTTTCTTTAAATTTTTTCTATATCCTCTCAATATTTATAACCTAAAAATGATGGGTGATATGGGACTACTTCAGGCTTAGTAACTAAGAAAAGTATACTTACATGCTCCTTGCAGACATCACATATTACCGATGAACGAGAAGGCCTTCCATCGAGCGACCTGGAATGAGGGTGATCTGCTGCCTGATCGGGACACTGCAATAACAAGTTGAGATTAGAAACCGCAAATACGTTGCTGGATCCGAGATCAAAGCTCATATAATATTAGAAGTTTAGTTCCTGGAAGGGAAGGAGAAAAAAAAAACAAGAATTTGGAACTAGAATTGGCTTATACCTCATAATCAGCATCCTGTGGATTGCACGAGTTGTATTGACAGGGTCCCTGTAAATCCCAAAAGTTATCCTCGCAATTGACAAATTGTTCATTGCTTACTTGAGGGTAGCCATGTTGATCCCATGCCCTGTGAGGGGAAAAGGGAAAACAAGAAGCATTTTCTGATGAATATGAAGTAAATCAAACATCAAATGTCTCCCCTACTTGCTTGCAGAAAGACAAGATGCCCATTCAGGTTTCAGCTTGCTGTCACTTGGAAGAGAAAAAAGGAAAACCCATAACTCTACGATGATAAGGAGATTCTCAAAAGAAGAATCAATAGATTCCCTGAGAGACACCAGGAAAATTGTATCTCCAGGAATAATACCCAAAGAAGAACAAGAGGAAGGAGGTGAGTATACCTATAGTCCGGAGGAAAATGAGGGTAAGGTTGGAATATACCGCCTGCGATGCCATCTTGTGGTGGAAGATTTTCCAACCATAAACTCTGTTGAAGACCCAAAGCCAGCTCTTCGTCTGTAACCTCCGGATAGAGCCGCGAAGGTCTCCCATCGTCGTATCCTCTGTCGTCCACGGCTTGATATTGATCCTCGTGATGCCAATTTCCATCGTATGGATAGGAATAGGCCCCTTACACAGAGCATAACAGTGATGAACCCCTCTGGACACATATATATGTGTATATGAAGCACAGACTCTGCTCAATTAGCAATTCAGAATCGAGCAGACAGGGAGCCTTAGTTGGATATATTCTTTGCTTACCGATGACTCCGTTTCGCTCGTCACAATCCTCTGCCCCCGAAGACTCATCCTGTAATTCAATTATCATCAAAAGAAAAATAAAGACGCTGGATATTTACCAGTGCAAGTGTACCGAAACACACCTCCGAATCTCCATGGCTATGACACCGGTCTTCTCCTCCGAAGTTGGGAGTCGACGACGAGGGCGGAGAAGAAGCACCTTTCAGGATATTCCTGAGCCAGCTCATTGCTCTGTTTGCTCTGCTCCTGGGGATGCAATGGCATATATATTACTTTAGACAGCATTCTTCATTTCACATCTTTAATTTTTCTTTAATTTTCCCCCTTCAGAAATTGCCAGCACCCAAATGGTCCAGCGGTGAGTGGTTAAGTGCGTATGATTAGTTAATAGAATACGAGACGGGCAAAGCACAGCCACCAGAACCATGACACAGGCTTTGTCAGCGATTAACAACTCGCGATTAAATAACATTAGAGATAATAGGCAAGATGATGAGGCCCCGTCCGTCCAATCATTCAAGTCAAGCTAGACAAAGTTTTTTCAGTGTCTACCCACCGAGCTACAGATTTTAGTCGAATCACTTATTAAGGTACAGAAATGTGCAAATCATAAATTTTCTTTATAGCATGACACAGATACATGACCTTAAAGTTTATGAAAAAAATATGTATTAAGTTATCTCAATCAACCATGGTTAAGTCAAAGTCAAGTGGAGCTGGCAATTTGGGCTGACACTTTTTTTTGTTGTGCCAATATGGCACAAAAAATTAGATAGCAAAAAAATACCGGTCTAAATTTGATACGAATGGTAAAAATAATTATTTTTTTAAAAATAAATTTAAATAATTTACATTTTAAAATAATTTTTTTATTATGTAATTCATCGATTAATATAAAATTTATATTAATTTAAATAAAATAATTATATAACTATTAAAATATCATTATATTTGTATAATACATCATTTTTTTTAATTCATAGTTTTCTCTTTATTATATTTTTTGTACTTTTATGCTAATACAATATTTTTTCATGTCATGCTAAGACAGCTCTAAAAATCAAATAGTTTGAAAAACACCAACACTGGCATGATTTTTTTCATGCCATGCTTGGGTGATGCCACTTTTTGCCAACTCTAAATTCAAGCTGACCTAATAATATAATTGGGTCAAGAAGAAGCAGCTGCATATTTAACTTAAGTGTGATATGAGACATGTGCGTACATGGAACCAATGGGATAGATAATATACAAATGATTTTATGTGGAATCTAGACCATGATGTTGTGTGGAATCTAGACCAAACACCCATTGAATTATTATGCTGCGGCATGTGAGATGAGTCAATCATAGAGTAAAATGTACAGTCTCTTTGCCGATGGTATGGAGACAGACAGATCGTGTTAAGACGCCTATGGATGCCATTAGGACCCACCATTCACATGTTTTCCAACTATTAACCACGAGCTAGTATTAGCATGGCTGGTGGTTTTTCTTCCGAAATCTGGCCTGTGGAAATGTGAATTAATTGAGAACGATGATAGGTTATGTGAGAGGCGCGGCTAGATTAAGTCGGCAAATTAAACAGACTGAGTGCGGATGAGATCCACATTTATTGTTCCACCGCAAATTGAAGTGTTACAGAAGGATCGATCTCTGTTGCTGGGAAGATTGATCAATGCTTTTTATGATCCGTCAATCCAAATGTGCAAAGGTTTCAATAGCACGAATAGTTCAATAATCACACAGGAAAGCTCCCAGTCATTCGGATGTAATCGAGCGTCCCTTTCAGGCCGGACTTGGCGACCGCAGGGTGCACCAGCCGAAACCCACCTCCAAAGGTCGGCTCGCCAGATTCCTCGATCCTACGCATGAGATGGCGTGCGAGTTTCCTCTCGAAGTCAATCCGTGAAGGCGAACTCCACTCACTCGTAGACATGGCACGGATCTCCGACTCCAGGGCCATAACCTGGCAGAGACCTTCGTGCACCTTGTCGCTCTCACTGCCCAGATAGCCGAGGAATAGGACTATTACCGTCGAGATGGAGCCATGCATTCATCATCTCATGGGCGGGGGTCATCCCCGTGTCAATGATTTCTTCCAAACTCTGTTTCAATCTGAGGGTCGGGTGGAAGCCAACTTTTCTTGGCCGATTGACTTGCATCTAAGGAGATTACAGGATGAAGCTCATGTAGAGTTAATGAAACCAATATCCTCCTCGGAGATTTTTAGATCTCTTAAGTGCTTGAAACCTTTAAAATCACCTTGGCCCAGATGGTTTGCACTCAATTTTCTTTCAGAAAGATTTTCACATTGTGGGCAAGTCTTTGATTGATTTTGTTACTTCAATCTTTAATGGGGAGGACTTTACTATTGGCACTAATGATACGCTCCTAGTGATGAAATGTATTTCTTCATCAAGATATTCTGTGTTATTTAATGGAGGCCAACTGCCTCAGTTCCACCCTTCTCGTGGAATTCGACAAGGTGATCCAATTTCGCCTTACCTCTTCTTAATAATGTGCATGGAATTTTTTTCCACAATGATTGAAGAGGAGGTTCGAAAAGGCACATGGAAGGGTATTCGCATGGCTCGGGGAACTATATCCCTTTCCCACCTCCTTTTTGCTGATGATATAATTATTCGTGGGAATATGGATGATAGAACTATTCGAGCTATCCAAAGGGTAGTTGATTGTTCTTGTAAGATTTTAGGTCAAAAAATTAGTGTTAGCAAGTCAAAATTGTTGTTTTCCAAGAACACACCTCAGCATGTAAAAGAGAGGATTAAGAGGATCTTGAACATCCAAGAGACAAATTCATTAGGGAAATACCTTGGTGTCCCAATGGAGATGTCTACTAGTCGATCCTCATCTTTCAACTTTCTCGTTGATAAGTTCAAGGATAGATTAT
>CXYZ01005013.1:483271-558328 GCA_900006705.1 Sonneratia caseolaris | reverse complement strand
GTTGTACTTCCGACTTTTTGACATTTTTACACTTCCAGCCAAGGTTTAGTCCAAGGAATTTAATTCCCACTTCTCACTAGTCCAACGACTAGTAGTAGTACCTCCTCAGTTCCTTGTACAGATTATAAAGTTCATCAGTCCCAAAGCAAGAGCAGCATGAAAATGAAGTCTGCATCGAACTTGTAGAACAAAATGGGAGGTAAAAGAGACTGGCAACCAAACTAAACATCAAATAGATTCAAGCTTGTTGAATCCAACGTCAGACCCAGGGACAAACAATTCTTTTTCCTGGCCTAAGGACCTAAGACTATCTGAACTCTCCCATTTTCCTCACTGATCGGAAATTATGAAGCAGAAGCTTAATCGGCAAATTGGTAACTGAAGGCTCTCTCAGAAAGGGTTGTCCGATGACTAGACTGACTAACTTGTAAAAATATATATATATATATAATAATAATAACCTTTTGCAGAAGCCCTACAATGTCTGCAATACTACTTCTCTCACTAGTATCTGTCTTCCCTTCCACAACACAACAGTACAGGACCATTCTACCTCTACCCTAGATCATTTACCACTTGATTTCTCCGTCCTGCAATCAATCGAAAAAAAATAAATTTTGGCAAAATATCAGCTTCAGTTCCGAGATTGGCATACTCATGAGACCCAAGCAAGATATGTTCAGTAGAATCATGTCTTTACCACCGAGCAAAGACACAGAGGGCATGCAGGTACCCCGTACAAAGGAATCTTTCAGCATTATCAAAATAATATCGACAAGAACTGCTGTTTCATTGGGAATACAAATCCTGCATATCATTCAGTGAGCTTCTCCGCACCATCCTGTGATTGCCAAATCCGCCTGTCCATTTCCAAATCCGTAGCCGACCTTCTCCGCACCATCCTGTGAGCTCTTCCGCCTCGTCAGGACAATGAACCAAGTGAAGGTCCCCAGCCAGAGGAAGTTTGCCCCGAGAGCGATGAGTACTCCGATGTATGCACGCTTCCACTTCTTCTCAGGATCCAAGGCATCGAACCCCTTGAAGATGTTGACGACGCTGGGGATGATCACCAAGTACCCGACCACGTGGTGGTACACGTTCCAGTACTTGCGGTACTTGTGTTCCTTCTTGGGCCTCATTAGCAGCGCAAACACCTGCACATTTAGAAGAAAAACATCAGAGATCAGATACTAGGATCCTCACTGAAAGACAGTGAAACATCTGTGTGGGTGTGTTACCTGAAGGGTGGCGAGGCAGAAGAGGATGATGCCGATGGTCCTGAGGGTGGTGTAAGTGATTCCCTTGGACTCGCTGCCGAGTTTGAGACCAGTGGCAAGCAACGTGCAGGTAGAACCAGGCGGGATCGGCTGACTTGAACACCTTGAGGTACCTGGCTATAATGACCCCGATTGGCATCGGGATTCCCCAGCTCACTGCATTTTAGCACCCCGTGGATCTGTATATATGTATGCCCCCATTACAGAGAAGATGAACAGACTAGTATCCCGGATTAGTGAAGGCATCTTCTTCATCATGTTTATGTGCACTCATGAAAATTTTTAAAATAATAAATTTGATTTTTTTTTAAAAAGGCATGCTTTTGTATTAATTAAGAAACGTTTTGAAAAAAAGCAAGAGTAGGAATATAATAAATTAGAGGGAGTTTCTGGAGGGTCATACATCAGCTGAGATGTGTAATCCAGTATTAGCTTGATGACCATTGACTACAATAGGGAGTGATTGAAAAGGATTACATGACTCCTCAGTGTTTGATTTTTCAGATCCAAACTATGATTCAAGTCATTCCCAAATTCGAGGGATTTAAGACATTACATTCTTTTGATTTTAATCCAATTTGCTTTTTAAAATAAAAATAAGGTATATGCTAAAAGCACCCCATGAAAAGCTGACTTTGTTTATTGAAGTATATGTGAAGGACCACATCATCATGATCATCCTTGTCATTGTATTTGCGCAACAGTTTGTAATACATACATACATATATATATATAATCAAGAGCTATATCGACTGATGACAAATTCTAGAGCACTCGATGGGGTTTAAGTATCCAACTCACAGGTGTAAAAGAAGTAAATATAATAGCAATATCTTACGTTCTTCCACCTCAATCTTGAGTTGCCTACGTCTGAACCAGCCAGCTCAGATGCAAAATCGAGGTTCACCATGGACAAAATATTCGGTTCAATTGCACTGTCCTCGACTTAATAACCAATGTATTGTATATTTAATTTTCATCGTGAGATTTCCAGTATCCCTTTACTATGCTCCTCTCGAAATTCCATACACGTTCAATCTCAAGCACACCAAAAATTCCAATAATCAACTTTTATGAAATTTACTTATCGATTTTTGTTAAATCGATTCTTCGGTCTTCTCAGTCAGACTGCACTGTACGTTCGTTTCCCGAATTTAAGTATTGCTTGCCAGATTGATTATCTTAAGTAATGAATTTTATAGATGATATTCAAAATAGTAAAGCCGCCTAATCAAGTTCTGTAGTATGTGATATTACCTTTCAAATCAAGTTCTGTGTGGGGTAAGAAATAACTGGAATTTAAACATTCCGACTGGCCTCTTTGGCACTGACACAATCAACAATATCCTAATGATATATCCATCTAATAGATTAGAGGATGATCGATACATTTGGCAAAGAAATAGATCCGGAAAGCATATGGTCAAGAATTTTTGTTCAGTTGGTCAAACAGGAGATTGAGAAAGGGCGATGAAGATTTCTACAGTAAATTATGGAAGTTCAAAGTACATAAGAGACTAGAACTCCCATATGTGGAAAATAGCTTCAGGCTGCCTTCCCCGGTCGCATGCTTCGGACATGGTCTGCCCCCTTTGTGAAGCAACACCCGACGATTTTTAGCATCTATTTGGTTCTTGTATAAATGCTAGAGTTAGTTACATGGAGAGGAGTCATTTTTAAAAGTCATCAATGAAATTCCTGAGAACTGGGAGGGAGACCAAATATCATTGATTACACACTTAATGAGTCCACCATCCCCATCGACAAAAGATGGTGGTGACTAGTGATTTCACTCTCTTTGGACATCATGCGATTTCACAAAAAGAACGGGTAGACTCTTTTGCTATAAAGAAAAGCAAATGTTACAGGAATTGAAGCAGATCAAGAAATTTTATCAATGGTTATGCCCTACTCCTCACAGCAAAGCTCAGTGATATATACATGTAAAACAGATGCATCTTGGGTTTCAGGGGGTGGCTTCTGTGTCGGGGACAGCACACTTCAAGGAGGATCTCAAAGTCATATCACGCATGGATCAGGAAATAGAAGTCCAGCTCTCCCATGCAAGCAGAACTTCCTGCCTTACATACAGTTGCACAAGCAGCCTAAACAAGACCCGGGAATTCCATCAGGTTCTTTCTACCCACGATCTCCTTCCTATTCCTTCACCTTGACTAACAGTCTCGCAGTGGCTCTAAATTTTAAGTAGGAAACTTTTCCAACGTAATGAACTCCTGTATTTTACTGATTAAAAAGAATTCTATCTAGAAATAAATGACAAATTAATTATGACTACATATCAAATCTAAGGATTCCTCAAATTCCTGAGAGAGGGAGAGAGAATCAACTTTTGGGCTTCCAGCTAGCTTGAATTGCGACTTAAATTCAACCGTACATGACGGATCAAACTTACCTTTTAAGTTACTAGTAAAGCCCAGTGCCACTTTCCTCGGATTTTTCTTGTTTTGCAGACGGGATTCTTCGTTACTTATGTGATGATTAACAAAATTCTGCTATATTAGACAACACCCCTACGCAGGTTTTTAGACATTAAACAGACACAGAAGAAAGACGAAAAGAAAAGAGATGATGATGTCCAGGGTGAATCGAATCAGATAACAGCAGCAAAAAACAAACCTTCGTCTTCTGGTCGAGGAATAATGGAGGTCCAGGAGCCGCTTCCTTCCCCGCCGTCATGTTTTCTGATGGACTGTTCTGCATCAAATGAGAGCCGGAGATTTCCCTCGATATGTCTTAACTAAAGATTTGACCTGCTTCGCCTGCTGGTTACATAGATCTCTCTCTCTCTCTCTCTCTCTCTGTGCGTCTGAGTCTGCTCAATGCGCAGAACATTTTCCTTTAGTGCTTCGCCTAATCACTCCCTCCTATCCCATCCTTGATAAGGACGCGGCTTGTTGGTCAAATGAAACCGCGTTTGCCTCTTCCTAGTCTTTCAATATCTTTCTTAGTATTGGTTTTACGAAGATGACTTTACTACGTTTTCTTATTCCGCAAAATAATAATAATAATAATACTAGTAATAAAAAAGAAGCAAGGGCAGAGTTTTTTTAATTCTTTTTAAAATAAAAAATCTCTTGGGTAAGTTTCATCTGCAGTTGGAACTAGTTCTGGGTGCTCAGTGAACGGCTGCCCGTGATCCAGTTTCCCGGTGTCCAAGGACGAGACATCACAAGCCATACTATGTCAAACCACGTAGACCGATGTATCGAAGCACTGGTGGGGCTGTGACGGCGGGGGAATCATAACGTATCATGGTTTGGAAGACCAAAGAATGAGATGGCAGTGGAGGGCCCGATAAGAAATACTTCTACTGAATTTTGATAAGTAAATACTTTATCAATTGTGTCCACTCATCTTATGCCAAACACTTGGTATGTTTGGCACGAGGGAATTGGGGGATGAATTGAATTGAATGGAATGGAATGAGATCAATAAACTAAAAGATAATAATAACACCAACAATGACTAGTAAATTTTTATGATGATATTGAATATATGATATATCATACTTGATATAAATTTGATAAAAAAAAAAGTAATAAGACAAATATTCATAAATATATTTTAGAAGTAATGTTTATTCCATTATTTTTAGTATAAAATCCAGTTACTGGTGAAATGAGTATACCAATTATCAATAGTGCAATCCCATAAAATTATAAAATGAAATACATATATACACACATATACATATAATTCAAATCAATTCCATTCCATCATACCAAATATAACACTACTGCAGTGAACGAACAAAACTAAGACACCTGCAAGAAACATGCCACACTACGACGAATAAATAAATAAAGCTGGGATATGGGAGCTCGACACACTGAAGGTTACCCATGATAGTTTAAATAAGAGAGAGAGAGAGAGGAGAAGAACAGGTCCGAGCGAAAGCCCGCATTCAAGATTTATAATCCAGCCAGCCAGCCAGCCAGCGCACAAATAGAATAGAAGTACTGAAGCAGAAGAGTTACAGCAGGAAAAGACACAAACAGATCATCACAAACACAATTTAACACTCTTTTCTTTCTTTCTTTCTTTTTTTTTTCTGTTCAGTAACACAGTGTCTCTATTGTCAACATGGGCAATAGGACTTCAAGTGAAGTGGCCGTAGATGAGCTCAGAGTGTTGTAGGTCACTGAAGACAATCGCAACCCTGATGACACACACCTCCGGATGCATGGCAGTTTTAACCGGCCTGTTCATTCTAACAAGGATACAGCATCCACCAGAGTGTCTTTCAAAGCACCCCATTTTCGAGCAAGCCACACAAACAGTCTTTTGATAATGACGTTCACCTCATCTGTCGGCAATGTTATTGGATGCACAGATTCAGGGTTGGGATCCTGGGAAGGAAGTTGGGTAGGAACATGCCGTCCATAATCTACAATTGAAAACAAAACTTTACGCATGAAGAAAAGATGCTCAGATCCGTCAGTAAAACAGGAGCTAAACATAGTTGTGTATCAACAAGACAATTCTCAGAAATTTAAAAAAAAAAAACTCTTTTGGACAAGTTTCGAGGCTGAGGATGTCAACTTTCTCAGAGCCCAGTCAGAAGAGGATGCAAGGCTGGTTATCAAGTGAGTAAATGAAGTGAGTGATTAAAAAAATGTTCATAAAATGAGTGCTAACTAATAAGGTACTTTTGCTTTGCCAAAAATGGACATTTACTATTCAGATTAGGCCAGGTCAAATAAATCATTGAAGACAATATCTGAGAAACATCGTTATGTGGAAAATAGTTCCTAACCTGCAAGCGGGTGACAAGGGGCAGACAGCACGTTTAAATCAGAAATCTCTAGGTCGGGAATGTCTTTGATCTTCCGCCAGTCTGGACCTCCACCATTTTCTTCATAGCATCGAGCCGTTAGAAGCGGACAGTTTTCTATGTGTAGATGTTCAACTGATTTTGGAAAACCATCTTCTGGCAGCATAGGCAACATGGGACAATCCAAAATGTAAACATCCCTCAGTTTGGAGAGACTGGTGAGCGTTCCAGCAGGTCCAAGAGATTCTAAGTTGGGGCATGAACCAATGCTTAGGCGCTCAAGTTCAGCAGGCAGCCCTTTCATGGCTAGCTCNCGATGCTTAGGCGCTCGAGTTCAGCAGGCAGCCCTTTCATGGCTAGCTCTTTCAGCCTTGGACAGTTTCGAACAGATAGTAGCGTGACGGATGCCAGCACTTGCAACGACCCCCCATTTTCACTTGACAAGGACTCCAAATCTGGGCAATCGTGGATGTAGAGTGCATTCAATCCAGGAAGTAGAGGCCATTCAGGGAAAGTGGACAGGTTTGAAACGGCAGAAATAACCAGGGAGAATAATGATGCTGTGCAGGGTATGGCCCTCACCAATCTATCATCAGCACATCCGACCAACGCCAGATGCTTTAAACGACGAGCAAATTGCGGGAGCGGGAGTCTCTTGATAAGTTCACAATTACGTATCTCCATTTTCTGTGGTGCAAATATCTTAGGCAGGCCCTCCAACTTGGGACATCTAATGACCGTCAGTTCTAGAAGACAAGAAAGGCAATGTACCTGCCTCACAAAATCTTGATCTTGCTCATTCGGGCCATATGGAAAGAATTGTTCTTCTCCCCATTCCTCTAGGCTAGAGTTACTATCCAGGATTAGAAATTGCAAAACTGGGGTCACCGGAAGGACCTCCAAACTATCACACCTTTTTATTTTCATTGATCGCATGTGGTGAAATATGGGAGGTAGTACCCTAAGCTTAGGGCAGTGGTTAACGTTTAGTTTACTGAGGAAAGGCCACTGTCCTCGGCACGCTTCCAACTCCTGCATTCCTTTTAGACTGATCTCTCTCAGGCTGTGCGATTGACCAATTGATAGTACCTTGCAGTTAGCACAATGGGCTAACGAAACTTTAACAAGGTTCCTGAACTTAACATCTCTTAGCCATCTGGGGGAGGCACTACCTTTGTAGTATGAAATTTGAAACTCCTCGAGGTCTGTATGGGGTTGAAGGTTTTCAAGGATGCTCATATGATTAGCTTCCCCATGTTCCGATTCACTTGTGGGGCTCCACTCAAAGACCACCTTCTGAAGGTTCGACTTTTCTTTCAAGTTTGCTTCAGCCGCGTCTCTTGCATTTTCGAGCTCGGAGATGTAGAGAGTACCGCCCAAGCATGCCAGACGGTTCAGTTCCTCAATTCCTTGTCCCATTTCTTTGCTGACAATGAATTTGTGCAAATTCTGGAGTTTGGTTAAGTTCCCCATCCTTGGTGGCAACCTAGTAGCCTTGAACCAGAACATATCATCCAGCTCCAGATGACACAGGTTGACTAGATCCGAGAGGTCCTCAGGCAACTTGTAGAGCCAAGGGCAGTGAAGAAGTTTTAGAGTCTCTAAATTGTACAGACGACAAACAGAATCGGGGAGTTCCCTGATTTCAGTTTTGGAAAGATCGAGATACCGCAAGAGCTTCAGCTCTGCAATGCTGTCTGGCAATTGCTGGAGCTCACTAGAGCTCAAATCCAGTGCACGCAAGTATCGAAGTGAATGAAACAGCCTATCAAGGGCTTGGCCAAAATTCTTCAAGTAATCGGTAGGTAATAGCAGAGTCCGAAGCTTCTTCGAATTTTCAATTACCTCGAACAGAGGTTTCTCAGCATGTCTGCAGAACAATGACGCGTGACGTGAAGCCTTGGAAATTCCCGACTCAGTTCCTTTTACTAGAAAGCAGTAGGGCTTCGATATAGACATTGCCATGTCATGAATAAGGTCATGCATCCTATAAACAACCTTGCTGTCTATATTGGAGGTCTGAAAGAACGACCTCACCAGTAATTCATCAAAATATTCAGATCCGACTTCCTGTGGGCTCTTATTGTCGTCTCTGGTTTGGAGGAATGCTTCTGCCATCCATAGTTTCACCAACTCCCGCTTCTGGAAAACGTAGGCCTTAGGAAAGATGGAGCAGTATGCGAAACACTGCTTCAGGTAGGGCGGCAGATGATTGTAACTCAATTGCAATGCAGGAAGTACACGAACGGCTCTTTCTCCATGGCCATTCTCCTCCTCCACCTCCCAAATCTCACTTCTAAGGATCGCCCTCCACTTGTCGACTTTCTCTGTGCCACGCAACAGACCGGCCATTGCCTTCACTGCCAGAGGCAAGCCCTTACACTTCTCTACTATCTTCTTACCGATCAGTTCCAAATCCCTCCTCGAATCATCAAAATATCCGTCACCCCTAAATGCAATCTTGTTAAACAGAGACAAACATTCGGCCTCTGGCAGGCATTCCAAATTATAGGGCTCTTGAGTACCCATAAACTCACGAACATTCTCGTTCCTGCTCGTAATCAAGACCCTACTCGCCTTCCCTCCCTTATTCAAGATGGACTTTAATTTTCCCCACACCTCCTCACAACCCTCAGGCCACACATCGTCAAGGACAAGTAAGAAAGGCAAGCCTTCCACGAAGTCTAGGAGCCTGGACTCCAGCAGATCTTCGGAGAAGTTCGGGTCAATAGGCATCTTGGAGTGGAACTGTATCATCTCCCTCAAGATCCTTTTCAGGTCAAAATCATCCGTGACACAAACCCACATTCTGGAGTCAAAACGCTGAGCCACCTCCCGGTCATTGAAGACTAGATGAGTCAAGGTTGTCTTGCCTAACCCTCCCATCCCGATAATGGGAATGACAGATATACCGCCATTTCCATTGTCGGTATCATCCGATAGCAGAAGCTTCATGATGTTACTTTTGTCATCTCTCCTGCCCACGACAAACCGAGCATCCTCTAAACGGCTTGTATCAGTTGTCCGACCCCTCCTCTCATGATAACGCTCGCGCTCTCTGTCCCTCTCGAGCCGCAATTCTTGCTTAGCTTGGTCAATATGACCAAGTCTGTCTAAAAGATCTCTCATCTTACTCGCAGAAGACTCCGGTCGAGACACGGCAGGAGGGGATTCCAAGTTACGTACCTGATCTCTCTCCCGCAGGTGAGCTTCTGTCGTGAGAAGGTCAAGCACGTCTTCGGCATCGCACGCCGACTCTCTGATCTCCCTGAGCCAGTCCTTTACCTTTTGATCGCTCAGCTGCTTCTGCTCTGCATCTTGTAGCATGGCCTGAATGGCCGTGAACTTGCCATGAAGACCCTCAAGCTCCCCCCTCAAACCATCCAGCAGCGAGGATGACTCTTGTTTGAGGATGCCCGCGAGATCACTGAGTAATCTCGCGACGGTGGGACTCACACAGATATTCTCAGACGAAACAAGAGTTGCCATGAAAAGAGATTGACCTCTGTTTGATGGCGCTCCTCTCTCAGTACTATCAAGGGGTAGCAAACACAAACTGAAATGAAAATGAGACTTCAATGCGCGAGAAAGGAAAAAGAAAAAGGGGAGATCTCTCAAGGGTACAAATCTGGATTGGAGGCAGCTAGCCCTCGAGGAAGAGGAAGACGCCGCTGGTGCCTACCGTCGGTCCGGCTGTGATCCTAAGAGGTCCTTCTAACGCTGTGGTTAGCGGAGAATAACCGCGTGAGACGACTTCAGACCAAGTCTTGGTCTGCTCGTGACGTCGAATCCTGCTGAGAGACCATTTCCTTACATTTCGCGAATTCCATCTTCCTTTTCCGTCTGTTCGCTCATTTTTCATTGTTTCCGGGGTAGCAGTTGAACCAATTCAATTGGATTAAACTAGTTAAATCGGAAATCAATTGGTTCAATTGAAGTTGATATCATTAAAAGTATAATCATATATTTTAAAGGAATCGAATCAAATGAGTTACCGGTTCCCAGTTAACCCGTTCGAACTGATCTCCTCCACCCGATTTTTAAAACTATACTTTTAAGATAGGGATGAAAAGTTTTGGTAAAAAATTCACAAACACACACGTAGTTATCATATTATCCAACTGTACAATTTATAGGTACAAAATACTTGTAAAATGTAAGATTCCAACGGTAAGACCACAATTATCTTCGCCAATAAGCTGCCAAGTTCTCCCCAGTTTCTAATTTCTCACTCAACAATCATTATATATATATATATGTATGTATATATAAATTTCAAAAATAATATTCTCCTATCTTGATTTTAATATATTATTTTTGCGACCGATTCTTATATTTCTCTTCTAATTTTTGTATTTACGCATAGTATATTTATAAGGTTACTGTTTTCTTTTCTTTTTTATTGGCCCTTATATGTTGCTCATCGTGCGTTAGCACTGATTTGTGGGCTAGCATGTATCTTTATACGAGCGGAGATATCTGTCAGATTTCTACCCTAACTCGGCTCAAGGGTCTCAAAGCAGGTGAGAGAATTACAGAGAAGGGGTTGTGCAAAAAGTGGAAAAAATGACAAACCCTAATTGACTGGTTTGGGGGGGAAAAAATGTAAAATCAACCAGAATTACCTCGCTAGTCCTTTCATTAGTTCTAGCTTGTTTTTTTTTTTTTAATTTTTTGGGAGGGTTCTTTGGCTGGGCAGTCTGCCTGCCTGATCACTAACTAATCCTGGATGTTTCCAGTGTAAAGTTACGCGAACAGTAGTGGAAGGGAAGAACCATTATCCATGAGTTGATGGTTCAGTAGTCAGCAATGGCTTATCAAGGTTCACCAAAAGGTGCCCTGCCAGTCGACAAAGTCTTACTGTGGATTGATTAGAATGCGCAAAAGAGTGATCGACAGACGAGTGCACCTGCAATTCCCCATCCATTTACTTGGACACATCTTCCAAACACTAACAGTTCGTTTAATACATGGACAGTAGCTACCCTCGAGGGGAAGTGGCTGTCCCCCTCAGGAACCCATACCGCGCACACGTCGCGCTAGCAAATCCGTGCCAGGAAATCCGGGTATAATTGCACGATTAAGGCAAATAATGAAATAGGTTAAAAATGGACTCGGCCTGATGAGGGTGAGTCGAAGGTGGATCCATGGTAAAGGATCCTAAGCTCGTGGTGACAAGCATTAAGATAATAATAAAAAANAGCTCGTGGTGACAAGCATTAAGATAATAATAATAATAATAAAAAGGGACGACCAGAACAAATTGAGGGGACCCTGATAAGGGATCTCTCACTTATTTGTGCAGTACCTGGCTCGGGGCGAATCTTGGACTCGCCGCAGACTGATTCTGGCCCAGGAGGGATGGCCGCTCCGATGGAGATCCCTGTAAGACAAGCTTAGACCAGACAGGGTGGTCCGAGAAGGCTCTCTGATTCTTAGATCAAAAGACTAAGGGATGAGGGGCAGCTAGCAGGAAAACTGGGAATGTTAGAGTGCGTATCTCCTCTATTACAGGGGTTAGGCCGTGCTGGGGATGAACGTATCAGGCTGCGAATAAGTCAGTGTCTCAACAACTGATACATGGTCATGTGGCCAAGAATGTCGGTTGGGGAAGAGCAGGACGAAACTCCCCGACCGGGTGTTGTTCGATCGCTTGACTACTGACCGTAGTAGGACGGAGCCGACTGAGTAAAGGGTGACTTCCCTGTCAGACCCCCAAACTCTCATTTCTGTTCACATAATCCTCGACGAGATGGGTCTATCATGAAAGCACATGCATGATGACTACTCATACAGAGGCTCCTCCAGAGACACTACGATGGTTGGTCATTGACTGTCGGCCCTCCCTTATCCCCAGACAAGATCAACCCGCTCCATCATCTCCTCGAACTCGTTGTGTTCTCTCTCACAGGAGACGTTGCCCAGCGTACGGATAATCCACAGAGGCACAAGTCTTGAGCCGGCGTTATGCTTTTTACCCACGTCACCCTTCATCTGCCTCCTGAGCTTCCTCAAAACCTGGCCGCCGAGGAAGCTGCCGAAGTCAAACTTTAGCAGAGTTGCTTCCTCCAATCGACGGACTGAGGAGAGAGTGGGGTGGGACGAGTGAGGAAGAAAATCTTTCATCAGCCGGTCAAGATGAGAGGTGTTTTTATAAGCAAGCTGCTTCCTCCAATTGATGAACAGGAGAGAGGTTGGGGACACTGACGGTTGTTTACTGCCGTTAGTTTCGGACTGTCTGCTTCTTTTGCCACCGCGTTTCACAGTACCTGCCTTTAAAAATCCGTTGGACAATTTTCTTCTGTATTCGGACTTATATCAACTGAACACGAGTCAGGCTTCTGGACTCGGATCGGATGAGAAGCGAATCCACTTACTATGATATCATGTTAAATTCGTTATGAGTTTATAAGAGATTAGACATATTTTCAGTTAAAAGTTCACTAATAAGTGATAATACTCAAAATTTTTAATAAATTTATAATTTTTTTATTTAATTAATATAAAATCACATATTTAAAAAACAAGTTTAGTAGGTGAGTGTAAGCGGACATCACTGCTTCATGTGACAGCTCACGTGGTGCAGCGTGCGGCTGTGGGCGCGGATAATGCGACACCATACAAATTTTTCTTCGGTTCACCGTACGATTCAACCGAGCATTCCTGTCCAAGCTCTTAAGCTCCTGGATAAGAGCAGTTCTCCGGCATCTAAACAACGGAAGCTTGCGGGCCGAAAAGCATCCCGCGGCCAGCCAACCTTTGCACTGTAGAAGTCATGGAGACGAAAGCTGCTGGTTCGGCAGAACCAGGAGGTCACTATTATCAGGTGTTTTTGAGCTTTCATGGATCGGACACTCGTCAGGGATTCACGGACTGCCTGTATCATTTCCTGACGAGTGCTGGGGTTCGGGTTTTCAGGGACGACAGGGAACAACCACTTGGCGCAGAGATCGAGAAGATCTTGGATGCGATTGGCTGTTCAGCGGTATGCATACCCATCTTCTCCAAGACCTTTGCTAAGAGCGAATGGTGCTTGGAAGAAGTCAAGAAGATGGTGGAGCTCAAGAAGACGATTATCCCGATCTTTTTCGATGTCGAACCAAAGGATGTTAAGCTTGAAAGGAGCTTATATGCTGATGACCTAGAGACACATGGGCAACCCGACGACATGGTTGTACAATGGAAAAAGGCCCTAGTGTATGTTGGAGGTCTCTCGGGACGAGAAGTGAAGACTCGTGGGTAAGCAATTTCCTCTTCAGATTTATTTTTTTCTGTTTTTAATTTTCAATTTGTTTCCATCATTTTGTTTACTTTTCATTCAGTGAGCTTTGTGTGTGCACAGTTAAGTGCAATTGGATGGTGTTCCTTAGGTAGTGGTGGGATATGTGACACTGATTGGGCGAATTTATTATAATATTTTGAGTTCGTGATCTATTCATTAATAAAACTCATTCTCAATAACTCATCTGAATGTTTAACGTAACTAACCGTTAAATAAAAGATAATTGCATTAAATAATGCTGACATGACATTCTCATGTGACATTAAAAAATGTCAGATTAATTTTATATTAAAATAATAACATGGCACTGCTGGCAACTATGATTCTCTATGTTGACATGCAAAGTCAACGAGATTATATTATCTTCTATTTGACAGCCCATTACATTTGGAGCTAAAATAAGGATAGGGACGAATGAAATAAAGTTAAAATTTTCGAATCTAAGATTAAAAAAAATAGAGCTAAAGTTTGACCATAATTTTTTCAATAAGAGTAAGGAGAGCAGCAACCCTACTAAGAATAGTAATGGGGAGGCAGCGGTGCATCAATGGAGGCTGTGTACAATGGGGAAGTGAATGAACAGATATCTAAAGGACTCACACTCAGAATATGTAATGGGTATAGATAGAAGGATACAATGATGTTAATCAGTGGAATGCCCAGCACAGAAGATTGCTTGTTTTACAAGGATATATGTAGGGATCATGCATTGTCCATCAGGTGTCCCATCCCCATTGAACTTGACGTTTATTTCATAATTTGAAAATAGATTTGGAGAGTTCTCCAAAGTAATTGCTTCCGAAGTTCTGTCAATGTTGAAGGCAAAAGACAAGATTATTGCTGGACCATTGGTTGCAACAGAAGACCACGTTGGAGCCGTAATGGACTTATTGAATGTGGACTCTCCTGACGTACGGTTTGTTGGGATTCACGGGATGGGCGGCATCGGCAAAACGACTCTTGCGAAGCTTGTGTTCAACGAGCTCTCCTGCCGCTTTAAGCAATGCTGCAGCTTTGTTGATGACATCCGGGAGGTTTCAAAAAGTGATCCCACAAAATTGCAGATGAAACTACTCGGCGATGTAACTCGAAAATTTACAGGCATTTCTGACACGGAAGATGGTGTAAAGAAGATCAGGGATATGCTTTGTCAAGAGAAAGTTCTCATCGTTCTGGATGATGTGGATCATAGAGAGCAAATAGATAGACTAGCTGGAAATTCCAGTTGGTTTGGCCCTGGAAGTAGGATCATTATCACAACTAGAGATAAGAGCATACTTGAACGAGAACGACCACACAAAATCATACCGTATGAGATGGTGGAAATGAACTGCGACCAGGCACTCCAACTTTTCAGTAAGCACGCTTTTGAAGAAAACCACCCCCCTGCTGATTATCTTGATCTTTCAAAGGAGGCTGTTTTCGTTGTTGGCAGACTTCCCCTAGCTCTTGAGANAGACCACCCCCCTGCTGAATATCTTGATCTTTCAAAGGAGGCTGTTTCCGTTGTTGGCAGACTTCCCCTAGCTCTTGAGATTATCGGTTCGCATCTTCGTGGGAAACGCAAAGAAGAGTGGAAACAAAGCATTAGAGCATTAGATAGTATACCTCACGAGGATGTGCAGAAGAAGCTGAGATTAAGTTATGATTCATTAGATTTCCGGGCGCAACAAATGTTTCTTGATATCGCATGTTTCTTCAATAACAAGGATAAGAAAAATGCAATGTCCATGTGGGAGGCTTGCGATCTTCGTCCAGAATCAGCTATCGAACGTCTTCTTTCCATGTCTCTCATAAAATTCATCGATCATGACAAGCTGTGGATGCATGATCAGCTTCGTGATCTTGGAAGAGAGATAGTTTGTATGGAGAATTTCTTTGACATTGGGAAGCGCAGTAGATTGTGGGAGCACAGGGAAGCCATTGCCGTGCTGAAGAGAAGAGAGGTAAACATCAGTGAAGATGACATAACTAAATTGTATTACTATCATGTGCACGTCCTTCGGTGTTTGCTCTTAGGTGGCCTTTTTTTTAAAAAAAAAAATTTGGTCTTTTTTACCACGGTGAGATCACTACTCTCTATCAGTCTACTAGCGGAATCTAGTCCATGTAAAGTGTCGAATTCACCCAGGTAACAAGGTGCTTCTACTGATATTCAAGATTCTAACCCTTGGAAGCTCGGTTGAGAAATCACCTCAGAGGTAATGGGATCTTAAGAAATATATAATAGCCGATGACTGTACCAACCATCCCCGTAACTTTGATTACTGGAAGGTTTTATGTTTTCCTGTTCTTGGTTCTATTTCAGCGTTCAAATTCTTAAAAATGCAAGTATTCAGTTTAAGGTTGATCTAATGTGAACGGGTTCAATTTCCATGATATGTAAAATGCCATTCAGTGGTGACACTGAAGATTATAATCTGGTTAATTTTAAAGATGTGCTGTAATTAATTTCACTCAAGTAGATGAAATGCAGCTCATGAGCTTTACTAGAACGGACTTGTGCAACTAAGTGGTTCTACTTCTTGCTCTTGCTTTTACTGATCAGCAGGGTTCAAGAAAAATCCTTGCACTCTGTCTATCAGAAGATGCATCTTGTTTTGGACGTGATGAATTGCAACGCCTAAGAAATTTAAGGTTCCTTGAATGGAAGGGAATAAAGGTCCATGGGGACCTGAAGGATGTCTTCTCGAGACTTGTGTGGTTTTCTTGGCATTTTTGCCCGACAGAATTTACTGCAACCGGTATGAATCTAGAGAGGCTAGTCATTCTTGAACTCTTGAGAGGCAACATAGATGAAAATTGGGCGGGATGGACCAACATGCAGGTATAAAAAGTTTGCTATATGTTTTTTTCTTCATTGTACGTTTAATGGTTCTAAAAAATTGTGCTAATCAACCATGTGCATGTCACAGGTAGGAGATGAGTTAAAAGTTCTCGACCTCACAGGGTGCAAAGAGATGAAACGAACACCAGACTTCTCAAAGTACGGAAAATTAGAGAGGTTGATTCTTGAAGACTGTGAGAAATTGGTTGAAATCGATGGCACTATTGGCAACCTAAAGAGGCTCAAGTACTTGAATTTGAAGGGATGCTACTCTCTGAGTCATTTACCCGAGGAGTTGTGTTCCTTGGATGCTCTTGAAGAGATTATCATGAAAGGGAAACGTCAGGAATTCAGGTTACCTGAACTACTTGGTCATTTAAGATCTCTTCTGGTCCTTGAAGTAGTTGGAGTACATATTTGTAAACTTCCATGCTCCGTCGGGGAATTGCAGATGCTTGTTCGACTCTCATTATGTGGGTGCTTTGGTCTGAGAGAACTTCCCGAGTCTGTCGGGAATTTGAATTCACTGGTGGAGTTGGATCTATCAGAGACTGATATCAAAGTACTGCCATGCTCTATTGGACGATTAAAGATGCTTCGGCTCCTGTACCTGAACTGCTGTGAAGATCTAAGAGAACTTCCTGACTCACTTGGAGATTTGATGTCATTGACAGAGTTGGATCTATCACGGACAGGGGTAACATGTTTAACTGATTCAATTGGATATTTAAGTGAACTGAAGGTGCTAAAAGTTGTCCATACAGTAGTTAGGACGTTACCAAGGACAATCGGGAGAATGGTAAAGCTTGAAGAATTGCATGCTAGCGAGTGTGATTTGATGGAAGTTCCAAGTGAAATTGAAAAGTTGCCTTTGAGAGTCCTCGACCTCTCCGGTTGCGGGATCAGCAATGTGCCTTCCTTAAGTGGGGTTACTTCATTACAATCTCTTCTTTTGGAGGATTGTGATGAGCTAAAGCAACTGCCAAAGCTTTCTGAAAATCTAAGTGCTCTCCGTGTGAAGTCTTTATCACTGCAAGCACTCCCCGATTTCTCAAAGCTAGGGATGCTGAAAACGTTGAAATTATCCGACAGTAGTGACCGTCAGAGTCACAGCAACCAGGGGAACTTGAACTTGGAAGGGATTGAGAGGTTAACCAAATTGTCAGTATTGGAATTGCATCTCTCGAATGTCAAGAATTTACCGACAAATTTCGGCACCTTCGTGCATCTCAAGGTACTGGTTATAGCCTGCCTGGAAGCGGACTTTCAGATTCTGCAGCTTCCATCAACTCTCTCAAAATTACATCTTCAATATTTTGATGTCAAGACCAGGCTACCCAGTCTTAGCCACTTGAAAAATTTGGTGTGGTTGGTGATTAAGGACTGTAAAATAGGAGATGGATTAGAAAGACTTGGAATTGAAGAGCTACATTCGCTGACTTCTTTCTCCATAGAAGATTGCAGCAACTTAGGAGCACTTCATCACTTGAAATTGCCGAAGAGCTTGGAAAAATTATGGGTACTCAGCTGTCATTCCCTCGCGACGATACCTGACTTGTCAGAGTTGCAAAATCTTCAGCGGTTGGATTTGTCATACTGCGAGCATCTTACTGGAATATCTGGCCTTGAGAAACTGAAGACCCTGGAGACTTTATCAATATCCGGCTGCACATCCCTTAGTACCGTATCAGACTTGTCAGGCCTACGAAATCTTAAGACCCTGCAATTATCAGATTACCCGCAACTTTCTGAAATATCCGGTCTTGGAGGATTGGAATCTCTGGAGATTTTAAGGGTAACCCACTGCTGTTCCTTGAAATGGTTAAGGAACTTGCCCGAGTTGATAAAACTAGAGGAGCTCGAAGTCCGTTACTGTGAAAGCCTCACAGAAATAGGAGGCATCAACGGCTTGTCTCTGAGGAAACGGATAATAGGTGACTGTGAATCTTACAGGATATGAGTAATCTGGTGAGACAACGTTTCAGAACCTTGCTTTAAAATTTAAATCCAATGAAGTGCACTGTCCTGGGCTACTACGTCGAGGCTCTGCCTTGCCTTAAAATTTAAATCTCAGATTGACTGCGGACGTTCGACTATGCTGTACATTGACCTTTCACTGTGGTTGAACAACGAGAATATTTCATAAAGGCTTGCTTGATGAGGTCAGTGATGGAGTTGACCTATCGTATTCGGGTCGCGGTCCCACATTCTCTACTATTTCAGTCTAGCTCGGGTTGCTGAGAACCTGCAAAAAGTTGAACCCATGCGTGGCAATCGGGATCAACCCTCCGACCCATAAGTGAGGAGGATCAATGGCCTCATCCCCTTTACCTGCAGGCGCATATTTTCAGCACAGGTCGGATGACCCAGATAAGTAAGTCGGGTCGGATCGGGCCGGAAGGTCCATGAGTGTGGTCCAACTCAAGGCGAGTGAGCCCCTTTTTGCCCGGTTGGGTGAGGGGGAAATATTCCAGATCTGCTGTCTGGTTGTCAGCTCATCTGATCAGATAAAGCAGGGATCAAGTCCGGAGCTGCTTGGCATATTCCCGTGCCTATGCCCTCTCCCTCTTTCCCAAGGACGAAATTGCCCTCGATCCCGCGATCTCAAAAAAGCACCGGTAGCAACTCCCCCACTTCTCTAATAACTCATAACTAATACAAAATTATTTATACCGTTACTTTATTCGGAAGAACCAGCGTGTCTAAAAAAAATTCTGTCTGATTAAGCAAAAATTGCGTAACACAAATTTTTGTGGGGGCGAAGTGTTATGTGCCGTGAGACGGGTTGATTGGCCCTGTCGAAGTGGGTGGGTGCCAATCGTACAATTTCCAAGGTGGTGGGATGTTGGGACTGTGAGGGATTATTGTCGGGGGGCATAATCGACCTTCCAGCTGCCTATANTATCGAAGTGGGTGGGTGCCAATTGTACATTTCCAAGGTGGTGGGACGTTGGGACTGTGAGGGATTACTGTTGGGGGGGCATAATCGACCTTCCAGCTGCCTATATTAAACGAAGCTAGCTCCCTCGTCCCTTCCCCATCATGAGCCGTGCTGTGCTTGCGTTGCGAAGTCCCCGCGAAAGAGCCTAACACAGACGCAGACGGACACGGCCACTCATCCTCTTAATGGCGGAACACGGTAATATTGCGTTTTCTGTATCGAATCTCTCCGTGAAGTTAGATCTTATCGTTCATCTGATCGTAAACTTAGTGCCTGATTTCCCGGTTGTTTGCGATCAATATTCGCTGTCAGAGTATCTCGAGACTGCTGTCGATGCAGCGAAGAGAGCCGGCGAGGTCAGTCAATTTCTATCCTACTTTTATGTTCTCGCGTTTTTGTTTTTACAAAATTAGATTTCTGCTGCTGATGACTTTGTATTCGTTTCTTACAGATAATCCGTGAGGGGTTCTACCAGACCAAGAACGTCGAGCACAAAGGCCAGGTAAACTCTGAAATTTGCGGTAAATGAGGTTTATTTACTCAGTTTTCTTCTTGGAATGGAAAAAATATTAAAATTCCGTTGGTGCATTTTGTTGACTGTATTGTGTCGTCAACTTGGGCCTCAGTTTCATTTTGGATTTAAAATCACTTTTGACGAGGGATCAAGGAGATCTTGCGGAATATGTTCTTGTTGTTGGCATATGTTGGATGATTTCTTGTTGAGGACAACCGCTGGATAGATTTTCCAACCACTTGAAATATAAAAAATTGTTCTGGAGGGAGATAGATATGCACGAACGGGTTCCTAAAGTTTCTTTTGTTTTCATCTTCTTCTGATAACTTATTCCATGGTGTTACAGTGTTTGCTTTCTTTAACTTGAATCTAGTTTTTTTCCAAGCATCTTTTGCTTGAATCTAATTTGAGCTTGGACAGTGGCAGAGCAAAAATAAAACTATGGCCAGGGCCTTTTTCAATTAAAATGTGTTTCAGTTTCATCATTTTCTTGATATTAGAAATGTTAGTAAGACCAAAAAGGAAGCCCCGAGGGGGTGGGCGTTTGCAAGGAATTCTTTCTCTCACGTAATTTCACCCGTCCATTAAAGCAATGGAACCATCATAGTATTTTTTTTTTAACTGTCCCGAAAGGACGTATCTATCTTTAGAAGTAGGGCAAGAGAAAGTCAATATTTTGCCTGCAGTGCGGTAAGGTACCACCTTGTTGTGCCAGCAGCCAACACTTGCTCGCTCTGGAGCTTATGGAAGATGGAGGAACTCTAATGATTGATACAGTTTTAGTTGAAAAGGCAAAAGAATAGAAATGAAGTAATGGCGAAACGAAATGTCTTTTTGCTCTTAGAGAAGTCAACTGTTTTTTTCATTACTAAGAATCATCTGACAAGTTTAGAGATGGAGAGGAACTTATGGCATAGACTAGATTAAGCTTGTTGATGTTTAGCAATCATGTTGAAGATGCAAGAATGCAAATTTCCGCATTTGTCCAGGGCCTGAATCTTATACTTTTCTCTCATGTATTATGGGATAATGGACTCTACTGCATTTTAGTCACTAATTATTTGCTAGATGATTAATTTGTGATTGTGAATATAAACGAGTCTTGGGACTCATTGAATTCAGAAATAACCTTCAGATCTAAATTCTTAGGAGCTAAAATTGCAGGTGGATTTGGTGACTGAAACTGATAAGGCATGTGAAGAGCTCATATTTAAACTTCTGAAGGAGCGTTACCCCAAACACAAGGTCAGTTCAGCTCCATGTTTTTATTATGCTTGTGGATAACAACTGTTTGTCATTGGAAATAAAAGTACTGAAAAATAGTTCGACATGTGGGGTTCTTAACTTATATTCCTAAGCGAGAGTCTTTCATGTCTTCTCTCTCAAATCTCCAATATGGCGATGAAGATTGATTGATAAATAAGGAGCAAATCCTTTAGATGGCAGAGTTATGTTTTTTAAAGGAGAAATCCAAGAGGGATCAAAAGGCAAATAAACTAAGTAAAAGGTCATCCTTCCTTTCACTTGGCAAGTGATCTACTTATTTTCTATTATTCATATAGGATCTATGTCTATTTGAAAAGAGGAATGATGTTTTATTCTCATGAAAAACTACAATTGTACATGTATTGATGGAAGCATCTTTAACTGTTGGAATTCCATCTTCACTGCTTAGAAGTTCTAGTTTGGTTTATGCATCACCTATTTTATACCATCTTCATCTTAACATGATTGAAATCTTCGTGTAGTTCATTGGGGAAGAAACTACTGCTGCTTGTGGAACCTCAGAACTGACTGATGAGCCGACCTGGATCGTGGATCCTCTTGATGGAACTACTAACTTTGTTCATGGGTGAAGATTGACTTCTTGATTTTTCACTTGCTTCTTGTCTTTTTTTGCCTTACCTCAGTTCTTGAAGTACTCAAGTATCTTTCTCCTTAAAAATCTTCATTTATAGATTCCCCTTTGTATGCATCTCAATTGGCCTTACGATTGGCAAAGTTCCCACAGTTGGAGTTGTTTTTAATCCAATCATGAATGAGGTGATAACCTTTACTATCCTTGTTCCTGGCTGTTCTCCATTTTTAGATTCTATGCCTCATGCATTCAAATTAAGTCTTGTGTATTTTCACATACTTATAGTTGAAATCTAAATGAATTCCTAAGCAGTCATATGTTTTCTTTTTCTTGATCTGTCATGTTTGGTTTCTTTTACTTATTTGCGACATTTATAACCAGATAAAACTTAGTCCATTTTACCCTTGTATATGCTGTTTCTAGTTCACCATTCAAATGAAAGAAAGATCACATGGAATGTATATGGTTGTCTGGTCTGCAGCTCTTTACTGGAATACGTGGAAAGGGTTCTTTTCTGAATGGCAACCTCATCAAAGGTGAGTTTGGTTTCATTGCTTAGTCATTTAGGCACTGTTTGGGTACTTATTTTCTGTATTCAGTATCTAAAAGCTGTTTCTTTACTTGCCAGCGTCATCCCAGTCTGAACTAGTGAAATCTCTCCTTGCAACTGAGGTATATTATCACTTTGTTCATAGAATATAATCTGATTTTGGTTTCTTTTCTTCAAGCTGCACAATCAACTGAAAGTTTGTACTTTATGTGATATTTTTTTGTTGGATCTTCATTAGGTGTTTAAAGGACCAGGTTAATAATAAGTTATTGAAATCATTGAGGAGATTTTGCTTGTACTTCTGGCTTCATTTGTTTTGCGAAGACCTTTCTCCAGATGTTTCTCCACTCTTTCTCCCTCATTATTTTTTTTTCCTTGATTAAAATGCCAACAAAGTCATTACTGGGGAAAAAGTGGTTCCATAGAACTTACAATAGTTTGTTGGATTTAACTACGGACAAAAATAAATGATTGGATATTTTCAAAAATATTTTTTTAGATATTCAACATTCCTCCATGCCATAGGCCTCTGCACAAATAGCGGATGGTTTCAGCATTCTGATCTGAGACCAGTTTAATTGACATTCTTTATCGATTACTCTTTCTTCAAGTGGGTGTTGAACCCACTGCCATGTCTAGGTTTACTTAGATCAGGACATGTTTTTTGGTTGTGTGATGGCAAGTACAGCTAATCAATTGCCCACACTAAAGTTTCCCTGGGGAGCATGGTTATTGTTGACCATACATATAGTACTCTTTGAATAACTAGTCAAGCTAAACTATTATGAGCTTGAAGCCAATAAAATTGTGATTATGCGTAGCCTGTTTATTGGCAGATCTAACTTTTGATTATGATTATCTGTGCAAGTCATTGACCTGCTGCTATATATTGTCTATGGTGTCCTTGAATAAGATTGCTACTTTATAGTTCTCATGATCTTTCCTGTCAGACAATGAACTGTTTTAGCTGTGAAATTTTCCATGTTTTAGGCGGGAAAAATGTATCAACTTCCATCAGTTAGTGTTTTCACTTTCCATTGATTTATCGGACAAGATGAAGAGTGAAGGATATGCTTAACTGAATTTCATACTGCTGGAATCATAGGTTGGGATTAAGCGAGACAAATTAACTGTGGATTTAACTACAGGCAGAGTCAACAGTTTACTATTCAAGGTAAGACCATATATTTTACTTTTACCCCTGAGAAAACTGTTATGTTTATTACTGGACCTAATTTCAGTTTTTGTGGCAATCAGGTAAGGTCACTTCGAATGAGTGGCTCATGCGCCCTGAACCTCTGTGGGATAGCCTGTGGACGTATTGATCTCTTTTATGAACTTGGCTTTGGGGGTCCCTGGTACATCTCCTGTCCACTTCTGGATTGAGTTTTACGATTAACTATCTAGAAATCCTCAGTAAACAATTTATGTACTATATTATTTTCCCGTGAAAATTACACTTACATTCCTTTAGGATGCCTCCAGTCCTAAATTACTATGAGATGCCCATTGCCTTTCCACTTTCCACCTTCAATTTATTCTCGGAGCCCAATTCTTTGATACAAATTCTGCTGAGTCTACTATCACATTCCCTCCTTTCCTTTTATTTTGAACAGGAAAGTCACCAAGAAATTGACCATATTACCATATGAATAGATTTCACCCAAATCTTCATTAGTTAGTAAAATGTATGTATCAGTGAAAATAGAACAGAGGCAGAAAAATTGGTCTAAAGAAAGTGTCTTTGTCGTCAATGTCAAGAAAGGTGCATTCGTATACCAAATCTTTAGAATTTGTCTTCAGTGTGAAATATTAAAAAGAGATTAATCTTTTTTATGACAATCTTTTGGTGCACAGGGATGTGGCGGCTGGCGTTTTAATTGTCCAGGAAGCTGGGGGACTCGTCTTTGACCCGTAAGTTGAGAGCTTGCTGCAACTCTCTCTCCTCCTCAATTTATTATCGTTTCTTGGATCTCCAACACATTGTGATTTTCAAATTTCTTGTCTGCTCGGCAATCTCACTCTTTCACAATAATTCTATTTATTCTTGAGGTTACTTGTTACGGGGTCATTCTCTGATAGCCACATAGCTTCTTTGGTTATGTCGATGTTCAAATGACAAAAGTCAAAATCTCAATAGCTGGGTCATTATAGTTGGATAGGTTTTGTTTTCTGCTTTCTGGTTACCTGGTCGATTTCATGTGGTGGTTCTGTTTTGCAATCAGATCCGGTAAAGATTTCGACATCACATCTCAGCGAGTGGCAGCGTCGAACCCCATCCTCAAGGATGCATTCATCGAGGTCTTGCGACAGTTCGAATGAGTCCCAACTGATCAGAGACCAATGAGGAATTCTTCTTCAGACCATTGGTTGAATGAGAGTACCGATTATTTCACTAGATTTATGACATTGATTCAACTTCTCTTGTTCTTAAGAAAAACTTGGTTTAGTGGGTTAATGTGTCCCATTGGAAATGGTCAACGATGGAGGTCGATGGACTTGATGGAGATGCATATCTATCTGACTTGGTTGTAAGGAAATATCAAGCATGAACGTCGTTTGCTTCACCATGCACTAAATTGCCAGTTTCAGTGTCTATGTTTGTAGCTGCTATATCAAAATTCATTGCTTCATTTCTTTATTTACGTATTTGTTCAATCACCGTGATGAATAAGAGTCAATCATATAAACAGTGTGTGTGTGTGTGTGTATATATATATATATGTGGGGAGAAAACTATCAAAGAATAATTACAAGATCCTGAACATCATCAGTACAATACAGTAGAAGAGGAGTCAAACCCCTAAGATAAGAGAGGAAACCCAAAAATCTGAAAGAAGAGAGATCCATCCATCAGGAGAAGAAATCAAGAAATCAAACAAACATGTAATGAGCAAGTCCCAGGTAAAGTCCGAGATCTCTAGGCATCGTAATGAGGCGTGCCACCGCCGTACCCGACACCGTTACCGCCATTATTGGCCCCGATTCCCTGTCCATTTCCATTGCCAAATCTGTAGCCGGCCTTGGCCGTGCCATCCTGTGAGCTCTGCTTCCCCCTCGTCAGGACGATGAACCAAGTGTAGGCCTCCAGCCAGAGGAAGTTCGCCCCGAGAGCGATGAGGACTCCGATGTACGCACGCTTCCACTTCTTCTCGGGATCCAAGGCATCGAACCCCTCGAAGATGTTGACGATGCTGAGGATGATCACCGAGTACCCGACCGCGTGGTGGTACAGGTTCCAGTACTTGCGGTACTTGTGGTCCTTCTTCGGCCTCATTAGCAGCGCAAACACCTGCGCATTTATAAGAAAACCATCGGAGATCAGACGCTGGGATCCTCGCCGAAAGACAGTGAAACATCTGTGTGTGCGCGTGTGCGTTACCTGAAGGGTGGCGAGGCAGAAGAGGACGATGCCGATGGTCCTGTGGGTGGTGTAAGTGATTCCCTTGGACTCGCTGCCGAGCTTGAGACCGGTGGCCCAGCCGGCGACCCCGACGATGTAGGCAGAAGACTGGCAAGCAACGTGCAGGTAGAACCAGGCGGGATCGGCTGACTTGAACACCTTGAGGTACCTGGCCATCATGACTCCGATTGGCATCAGGATCCCCCAGCTCACTGCGTTTAGCACCCCGTGGATCTGTATATATGTATGCCCCCCGTTACAGAGAAGAAGAACAGATTAGTATCCCAGATTAGTGAAGGCATCATCATCTTCACCATGTTCATGTGGAAGCATGAAGATTTTTAAAATAATAAAATTGATACTTTTTATTAATTAACGAACGTTGTGAAAGAAAAAGAAAAAGAAAAAAGGAAGAGTAGGAATATAATAAATTAGANAAAAAGAAAAGAAAAAGGAAGAGTAGGAATATAATAAATTAGAGGGAGTTGCTGGAGGGTCAGACATCAGATGAGATGTGTAATCCAGTATCAGCTAGACGACCATTGACTGCGGTAGGGAGATACTGAAAAAAGATTATATGACTCACTCAAGGTTTGATTTTTCAGATCCAGACTATGATTCGAGACACAGTTCCGAATTTTAGGGATTTAAGACATTATCATTCTTTTGATTTTAATCCAATTTGCCTTTTAAAATAAAAATTAAGATCTATCCTACAGACACCCCCATGAAAGCTGACTTTGTTTATTGAGTGTACATGTAAAGGACCAAGTCAAATTATCATCATCATGATCATCCCGATCATTGTATCTGTCTGTGCAATAGTTTGTCACATATATGTATATAATCAAGGGCTGTATCGACTGATGACGAATTCTAGAGCAGCCGATGGTTTAAGAATCGATCCATTCACAGATGTAAAAGAACTAGACATAATAGCAATATCTTACGTTCTTCCTCCTCAATCTCGAGTTGCTTCCGCCGGAACCAGCCTGCCCGGATGCAAAATCAAGGTTCCCCATGGACAGAATATTCGGTCCAGTCCCGTGTCCGCCAGGCGTGCCTCCGCTGGTGAGCGGGCCGTCCTGCCACAGCTGGTTCACCGTCGTGGTGTTCCCGGGAAGTGTGATGGTTGCAAAGATGGTCATCTCGCCGCTTTCGTAACTGGCCGACTGATCCGATACGTCGAAGCTGAGGCTGCCTTCCGCCAAGGTGGGCTGGTAGTCGCTGATCGGGGAAGTGTAGGCTCTCATGGAGCCGTTCGACAGCTGATACGCCACCAGTGCCTGGGCCCCCGGCATCTTGGTGGACGTCGGGTTTATGGCCCATGCGACCCACCTGGAGGTGTCCACCGAACTGTGCCGGTACGCCAGCTGAACCTTGCCTATAATACAAATATACATTAGTTGAAGTATACGAGTGTAAGCTTAGGACGAGAAAAAAGTAAAAAAGAAGAAGAAGAAGAAGAAGAAGAAGAAGAAGAAGAAGAAGAAGAAAAAGCCACAGAGTGAGCCTGCAGGAGCCAGGTGCGTATAACAACTCTGAGACTCTGAGCACTTCGTCACCGGTTGTATCAGTATGGTTCAGAAGAAGCGATGATCAACATAAAACGATGTGTAGTGTACTAAGGGTTGATCGAAATGGATCGCGGGTGCCAGCGATGTACCCGTGGAAGTGTCGTAGTTCCAGTGGAGGAAGGCGTTGAGGTAAGGGAGGTCGGTGCAGGAGTTGAAGGCCTGGTTCGACGTGAACCTGTAATTGGAGCAAGTCTGGGCGTTGGAAGATAGGAACATCATCGAGGAGACGATCACACATGAGTAGTATAGTCCCAGAAGGAGAGTCCTCCCTCCAGCCATGGCTGACCCCCGCCCTTTGATCTTCCTGAAAAGCTTGATATATATATTTATATATGTATATCTTATGCGTTTGTTGGGGCTTCTTTTTCCCCTCTCCCAATGCCTCTGGTGCTCTCCTTTTGTTTGATTTCTGGGTTTCTTGATGTGAAGATTTCTATGGGTGAATTAGATGAGTGATCCAGTTGAGGGTAGAGATGGAGAGGGAATGGTGTCGAGGGAGAGGTTGAGACAATTGATGGGGAGTGGGGGTTTATTATAGAGAGGGGTGGTGGGCCGGGTTAGGTAATGGTTTGGTGAGATTTTGCGAGAAAGTTCCATGCCAAAGTATTACATTATTTTATGTCCTAATCACATCACGATACTCCGGTTAATTCGATGTTCATCGACGGGGCATCTCGCACTACTTTATTGCTCATTCTACCGCCCCCTTCTTAGGTCGCCTTGTAATCGGAAGAAGGAATCCGTATCATGATCAAACTAGGATTACTACGGTGTCTCATCGGTTTGAAACACGGGATGACACCGACATAAGTTGATTGAGATGATTCGACGCATTAGCACATCATCGTATCGATATGCAATCGTATCAGTTCCAGACATTTGATGGCTGTAAATATTATAATGCGCTAATAAGATTAGTGCTGAGAGCCGATTGGGATGGCATTGAAGACTGCGCGCTCCTGTTACTGTTAGTATGCGTTATGCGTATTGACCATAGAGCATCTGTGTACCACTTGACGAAATCGAGCTATGTTGAGGCATCGGAGCGACCCGACCTCAAAGTCGATTTGAGTTTCTAGCTGACCTTCGGTCACGTATCACCCTTAACTCTATCCATCCTCGCGTTCGGTCAGTTATCCACTTGCCATGGCCAATATCATCACCACCGATGGGCCTTTATTTCCTTCGTGACTTCTACGACTGCCATAGTGGGAGAGCAAGAGACTGAAGTGGCAGCAAATCAACCCACCAAGCCAAGGCCCGCTCGCTCTCTCAGACTGATTTCAGTGAATCACGACCTCTAGAATAATCGTAATAACTCGGTGGCTTGTGGGTGGAAAAAGGATTGGTTGTGTTAATCTGGAGATTTATCCACACTCCCCAGGTTCTCAACCACCGTGTCAGTCCTCGTTCACACANCACCACCGATGGGCCTTTATTTCCTTCGTGACTTCTACGACTGCCATAGTGGGAGAGCAAGAGACTGAAGTGGCAGCAAATCAACCCACCAAGCCAAGGCCCGCTCGCTCTCTCAGACTGATTTCAGTGAATCACGACCTCTAGAATAATCGTAATAACTCGGTGGCTTGTGGGTGGAAAAAGGATTAGTTGTGTTAATCTGGAGATTTATCCACACTCCCCAGGTTCTCAACCACCGTGTCAGTCCTCGTTCACACACCACTGGTCACCCAACCCACCTCCTCATCTACTCGGTTCCGTCATCGTGATGGAATTTTACACGGCTGACCAGCTCGGCCGACGCCGGGCGGTAGAAGCCTTCTGCCGCCGCCCGAGTGCTCACCGACCGGGTGCAGAGCTCAGGATGGTCAACTAACTATACCTCTCTAGGGCGGCACGGTTTAGTGTATTTAATCTACATGGGCTGGGTCAAACTGGACGCCGTCAAATGATAGCTTACACATACGTAATGCACGGTTCGTATCACGTCGGATGGCCGGCTGCTGCACTGTCAAAATTTTATTTCTCTCACTCTCTCGGGTAGCGGAGAACGACACGCATGAATACCGAATCTCTTTTATTTATATATACATATATATATTTTATAAATGGCCGATATCCAGTTGGATGTTGTCCAGTAGACTAATCTGGATTGCTCCGGGTCAACCCATTTAAGGGGTTAAGAGCTACCCGCCGTAGGTGGGACTTGAACTCGAATCTTCCCATTAGAATGATGAGTGTCGAACCACTTTACTATATTCACAGTGGATTAATCTCTTATACTATTAATCTGATGTGAAATACAATATACATTCATTCTCGATCTATTTATTCAGCCGCATAAGGTGTAAAACGACCTTGACCGAGTAATTCCCCACATGTCCAAGACCGAGTATTATTGTACTGGATCATACCTTTCGTAATCCCCCCCCACATGTCCAAGACCGAGTAGGAATCTGGGCTGAGCTTTGCCCGGAATTTGTCCACGACGGCTGGCCGGAGGGATATGCACGAAACTTCGAACAAGTTTGGGTTTTGATTTATTTTATTTTTTTTAAAATGTGAATGCTGAACTATCGCAATTGTACATAATCAAACGAGAAGAGGATAGGTTGGGATTAGGTGTGCGGTTGGTCGTCCGTGGACCCTTTCCATTAGTCAAAAGTCAAAACGGACCCTCCTCCTGTCGTAGATGGGGTAGCTAATTGCCACGTGGGGGAGGGTTCAGCGTGGTGAACCCGGCCCCACCCCAACCCAACCCAACCCAACGCGGATCTGGTCTCCGTTACGTTGGGGTCGGCGTCGACCTGGCCCGATCGAGACCCATCGAGGCGAGCCGGATCCATCCGATGCCACGTGTCGGACAGCACGCATGCATGTCCTGGCGCCGGGGAAGGTTCCCCTACCTAATCATCCCGTCGAGCCGCTCCTGAATGTTTTGTTTCCTTTGTCTTTGCCGCGTGCTGATGTAGCTCTGGACATGACATAATTAAATAAAATCTGAAGTATGTGGACGTCCACATTTGGTTCAGTGAGAGGATTTAACCATAATATTTGTACTTTGCGCACGAATTGATATACGTATTCCCAACTTCTAAAATTTCTCTTCTTTGCCAACATATATTTAGACTACATTAGAAGAGGACGATTGTGCTTGGTATTGTTAAAAGTACGGTTCGAGCCCACTCAAAACGGACCTAAAACCGTTAGATCCAATTACAGTTCGATACGTTTGCTTAATGGACCAGTCCAATTACACGTCATGGTTTAAAAGAAATGAATCGGTATAAAACCATTTATAAATAAGCCGGTTTAGCATGTAAATTGTCCATCTTTTTATTTTTTAAAAATAATTATTTTAATTAAATATTTTTTAATTTTTAAAATTTTAAATTAATTCGAAAAAATTTAATTATTAATTTATAGGATTTTTGACTGTCTAAACTAATTTTCTAAACAACTTCAGACCAACCCAGCAAAATAACAGCTCAAGCCAATTACGGTTCAACAGATCTATATTTATAAACTGACCCGTAACAACCTCCAACCCAATAAGAATGATTATGTACCGGGTTGGAAGCAGTCCGGACTGATTCCGGATTTGGACAGTCCAGTTCCGGTCTGATTACAGGCCAGCCCGGCCCATTTAACATCTCTATCATGCCCTGCCCAGGCATATTCCAAAATGGGGCTCCCCCGTCTGAGATGTACCTCCAACTTTTTGACATTTTTACACTTCCAGCCAAGGTTTAGTCCGAGGAATTGAATTCCCTCTCCTCACTAGTCCAACGACTAGTGCCTCAGTTCTTGGTGCAGACTATAAAGTTCATGAGCCCCAAAGCCAAGACCATCATGAAAATGAAGTGGGTCTGCATCGAACTTGCAGAACAAAATGGGAGGTAAAAGAGACCAGTAATCAAACTAGACAACAAATAGATTCAAGCTTGAATCCAATGTCAGACCCAGGGACAAACAATTCTTTTCCCGACCTAAGGACCTACGACTATCTGGACTCTTCCATTTTCTTCACTGATCGGGAATTCTGAAGCAGAAGCTTAATCGGAAAATAGGTATCTGAAGGCTTTCTCAGCAAGTGTTGTCCAATGAGTAAACTGACTAACTTGTAAAAAAAAGAAAAAAAAAACCTTTTGCAGAAGCCCTAGAATGTCTGCGATACTACTTCTCTCACTAATATCTGTCCTCCCTTCCACAACACAACAGTACAGGACCATTCTACCTCTACCCTAGATCATTTACTACTTGATTTTTTGAGCTTCTCCTTCCTGCAATTCAATTGAAAAAATACGGCAAATATCAGATTCAGCTCCAAGATTAACATACTCGAGGCAAAATATAAGACCCAAGATATATTCAATAGAATCCTGTTTTTACCACTGAGCAAAGACACACAGGGCATGCAGGTACCCCGTACAAAGTAATCTTTCAGCATTATCAAAATAATATCAAGAAAAACTGCTGTTTCATTGGGAATACAGGTCCTACATATCATGTCTTCGTATGAAGTTCAAAAGAAAGGCCAGAGTTGTTTTGCAAATTTTGGAGCTAGTTAAAGGTAAAGATTTGTGAATCCCTTTTCCACTCTGTCGATCTCCCATATTCTAGTGGGCCAAGGGCTTGATTAAGCTAGCAGTCACTTCCATTAAATAAAGCCTACAATGGACTCTCTTATTCCTTTATGCTGATAAAATTAACTAAAACAACTAGTTCCTCTCAGGCATATTAGGATTGCCAATAGTTGATCACTCATGTATCTGATCCACTTCAAGTCCAAAACAAATATTAAGACAGAATACAGGGCATTGAAGATCATGGTTAGGGGATACCTTGATAACTTATGCTATTTTTAGAAGTCAGTCCTCCTTCAGGATCTAATACTCCATGCCTTCTGCTTCTCGAACGTCGACAGACACATAATTTTTAATCAGAGAAAAGCAAGACCTTGAAATGAAGAAAGAATGGAGCAATTCATTTATATGTACAACTGATAACTCATAATACTAGTTAAAACAGAGTAGTGCATGCAAATAATACCATCACCATAACAGCTACTCAATGATGAATGCAATTAGAGCTAGTTATTGTGACTTCTGCTCAGAGTCTGTTGTTCTGCGTTTGATTCATTGGTACCTAACTGAGCCTCCCCCTTCAACAGATTTTCTTGTGCTGCATTCATTTTGCTCCAGTCAAGTTAGTAAAACCCAATAGAAAAGGAATGGAACAAGGAGGATCAAGAATTTAATGCAATTTGTTACCATCTCTTTCACATTGGTGTTGCTTATTGAGGTCCTCTTTGAAACCATTCTTTACTGTCCGTGCAAGCCGTTTTATGCTGTTTAGACGTACTCCTTGTGTTGATTTACCTGAAGCAAATAAAACTTTAATTATCATGTCACAAGCATGATGCTTATTCAACTCTTTTTCATACATCTATCTACGAAAGAATGCAAAAAATAAATAAATAAATAAATAACACAACTAAACCTACAGCTTGCTGCTGGGTTCTCCTTCACAATTATATCAGCTTCAACTTGCAGACTACTTTTAGTAAACTGACAGACGGGATGCTTCAATGATCGTGCAAAATGTTTCACATGGCTCAGCCTTAACCTTCTGTGTAGCTTAGCTAAATCGTATGCCAGAGATTCAGTGCCTGATGAATGAAATTGCAGATAAGGTATAAGGAAATTGTTACAGCCAGAAATTTTCAAGGAAACAAAAATGCATCCCTGGTGACCAATGTGTATATTTATTGAAGTACATACCCCCTGACTTCGCCTGTTCTATGTTGATCTTTTGCAGGACATGATCAATCCCAACAGGAATAATAGCATTGCAATTAAGGCTCAGTTCTGAGGCACCGGGTGTTGCTTGTTCTTCAATTCTTTCACCAATCTCACTGCCTGAGGCTGTATCCCTGAGTCCTGATTGATAACCCACCTCCAGATGTTTAATTTTCTGCCTACGAAGCTGATAATTCTTTCGGCGCCGAGCAAGATGCATTTGTCTTTGTTCTTCAGTCATAGATTGTCTTCTCTCCCTATCCCGCATACGGCGCCTTTCTCTTTCTTGCTCCCTCCGCATGCTATGCAAGTCAGATCTTTGCGAGAAATCACCCATATTCATTGGCTCTTAACAATAAAAAATCTATGAACTCGTGCCAATCTCTGCTCTTGATCCACTTGCACGATTAGCCAGGTTCAGGTATTCAACATCATTGATAATGAATCAAGTCAGACCTGAAGTGAGAATAATGTGGGGCAGAATGATCCTTTAACCATTTTGAAAGAAAATATAAAGCTGTGATTCACATGTATATAACACCGCATGAAACAATGTAAATGACACGTCAAATGTAACCACGCACAAGCACCACACACATTAAAGCAGCAACTATTTTAACATTATTCATAAAAAATGAAAATGAAAATGAAAAATGCAACTACTTCAACACTAATGAGAGAGTAGCAAAATGCACGTGCTTTAGAAAATGCGAAGTTCTCTGGATGGGAAAGCGCCATTACAGTACCCAGCAAAATTCTGTTCAACAGCCTAAAAGGTGAAAACTCATGACCTCTAATGCATGTCCGAACAAATACTTCGCCGGTGAAATTCAAGAAGTCTCTGAAGTTAGCCCACAGCACATCTCAATCCGATGGGAGACAACATTACGATGTTGGCATCAAATCGATTGGAAAGTAAGAAAACTGTTTCAAACTGAAATCACATACTCAAAGGTTGACAGATAACACAGCATTATTTACCTCCAAAAATTAGCAGAGGATCGACACTATGAATCAGCAGGATTAAGTCTAGAAATGCAAACAAAGATTAACCGTTCAATTGATCCGGCCGCATGCGACTCAAAATCGCCAAAATCCCATATAGAAGACACACCCAAGTCCAGAAATTCAAGAGAGACAAGCCCCACGAGAACGAGTCCTGACCTTCATCGAGCAGACAGATGGAAGAGCTGTTGCGTGAATGAACAGCGAGAGACTGCAGCCGGACAATTTAACTGGCGATACCCGCTGGCAGTGATCTGAATCCGGCGAAAATTAGAGAGCAATTCGACGAATTCGTGGAATCTGTGGGCGAAAAAACCAGGACGACGGAGGCAAAATGCAATTTTTGAACTGAGGGATGATATCGGATCGGAGGGAGCACTTATTTCCATGGACCCGGTGCAGCGTGTTCAAGAGCGGAAGGGTCGTAACAATCCCAAGGCGGCGCCCTTCATTCCCTTGGCAGTCTAGTGGACCGGGCGTGGGCAAGTTTTTCAGTTCTCGGGCACGGGAAGAAATGATCATTGAACCATTTAAGCGTATGTGCAACAAAAATAAAAAATAAAATCAGCCAATCAGAATTCAGCGAAGGAAGGAATAGCCAATCAGGAAGCGCCACCTCCCGACGAAGTTTTCTTTCAGCTCGCTTTCCGTGGAGTTGGTCCTTTGGATCCAAAATATTAGATGAGGCCTCTTGCGCGTGTGGAAAAATGACACCCTTTTGTTTTTTCTCCTGCCCTTTCTGGGTGGATTGTTTACAACATATTTCATTTCGATACTGAAACTTTCTGTTTTGTTTCAATTAAGTACATCACTCTTTAAAGACACTGCATGATGATGTAAACCGAGTAACGTCGTCGCTAATTTCTGACGTGGCTCCTCCTTGTCGGTCGACGTTTCGTCAAGCGGAAAACAACAGTTCTCATCGACGTGAAAATTTGCAGAAAGGTAGAGAAAAGAACTTTTATCTTTTCAAGTATCTTCGTTTTGGAGATCGAAATCATAAGTAAATCAGAAGAAGATTACATGAAAGAAATCAATCATACATACATATATAATATATATATGTACGTGTGTGTATGGAAACTAATTAGGGTAAGGAATAAGTATGTTCTAACCATAGCAAAAGTGACTNTGGAAACTAATTAGGGTAAGGAATAAGTATGTTGTAACCATAGCAAAAGTGACTTATACAAATATAGATGGTTTGAGTCAGTTTAAAATATGTACGAAATTATTTAGCATGGTTGCAGTTCGGCCTATTGAACATAATGGGCGATCCGGTTGCGAGCCATAATTCTAAAAATCATGAACTTAGTCGAAACCAAGCCTAAACTAGGCCGATTCATGATTCTTGTTAGTTTAAACTGTGGGTACTCTTTCCTTTTTTTTAAATTATTTAAAATGAATAATTTGTTTAAATTTAAAAATTAAAATAAAACAGCCAAAGAATTGACCATGGATTGTATTGTTTTGGCGATTCAGGCCGGTTCGGTTTGTTTTGCAATGATTCCAATGGTTCAATGAAA
The DNA here is from genome assembly GCA_900006705.1 of Sonneratia caseolaris. Taxonomy (NCBI): domain Eukaryota; kingdom Viridiplantae; phylum Streptophyta; class Magnoliopsida; order Myrtales; family Lythraceae; genus Sonneratia; species Sonneratia caseolaris. The sequence goes on along the minus strand of CXYZ01005013.1, from coordinate 523,014 downwards.
AGATATGTCAAACTAGTTTTGGTTCAACGGCCCTATTTATTGACATTGACCGATTACTGTTTCTCAACCTAATAAAAATGGTTATGTGCCGATTTAGAGGCAATCTGGGTCGGTCTGAGTTTTATAAGTTGGTTCTCGGGCGGAGTTTTATAAGTGCTAGATAGTGTTACTTAAGGCTCTAGTTTTATTCGACAATTTCGGTGCACACATTTACCTTGCATGCGAGAGACATTCTCCATCTCCATCTCATTCTCATTGATCATTTTGATGAGGTCGATAGGTAGGTATGATGCTCACTCTAGGGGAAGATTGTGACGGGTTCACCATGGAGTATCATTATGGTGACAAGGTGAAATCTGGGTGGTCATCCTAGTCATTCTCACAAGTATTAATTCTACATGGGACGAGAAACCAGAATCCCTTTCCTAGACCAATGTTCCATTCCAGCAGAGAACTTCGAGACTTCTCGTGCACTTCTAATTAAAGAAGACCCCTTAGGTATGGATGACTATGGTCTATCAATCATAGAGGAACCAACTAAAGCCCTCATGGGCATGATCCAAAAGACTATAATGGTACGTTCATCCATGGCTGAAGTGCACAGACTTGAGTGAACAAGATAAGTCGATAAGATCTCGGGTGTCAAGATGAGATCAACATCCTCCCGGCCCATAGAAAGTCCGTCAAGCATGCATATCGACAGGACTGATCCATCACATCCATCGGTTCCGGTATATTAGCATGTCAACCAGCCCCATAAGCTCCCCCGTGGTCGTCGTGGTCGTACGCACTGCATTGCAAGGTCTTTTAAATTCATGGGTTGAATTTCAATGATGACGCTAGCCTGTGTGTTAGGAAAAGTCAGAGCCAATTAAAGCCGTTTGAATTGAATTGGCCAGTGATCGGTCAGTCCAGCATGCCGTGCTTAGGTTTTATGAGTGAGTCGATTATATTATTAAGCCAAGATCGATCATCATTGACATTTTCTAACTCAGCATGATTTCGTGAGGTCCGAGACTGATTATTCCACCACCGACGTCGGATTCCTTCCTGAATGCTGCAGTCACTTTGGAATGACGCCTGGATCGGCATCATAGAGGCATGGACTCACAGAGCCGAAGCTCGTGCAGCCCTAGCAGCCACCCGGTGCATCTTGACCAAGGACAACGTCGGTCACCTTTCTGACTTGATCGAGGAGTTTATTCACATTCAAGATGCGCCGCTAAGTGGGCAGCCGGATCTCATTTTGAAGGGGCTTGTATCAATCCTCCTCCTCCTCCTCCATCCTCTCCGTCCACTCGCGGTTGCTACCTCGACCGTAGGGCACGTGATAAATTCCCCGCCGGGTTACTCGGAAGTTTCCGAATTCAATCACGCCACGTGCCACGCCGTTTCGGAGTCCTTAATTCTTGCCTCTTATGAAGTGGACGTCTCTGTCCACTAAGTTCGGCTTTCTTCTCCGAGTCGCGAGCACATAGAAGAGACGGAGATGCTTCCGAGATGCTCCCCACCCCCCCGGGGGGATCCGACGGGGTACTAAATAAGAGCCCTAGCAGTTCACCTGAAAACACGGATGTGCCCTTTGACTTTGACCGACAAAACTGTCAATCAATTAGCGTCGTGTTTAGTGGTAGACCAGTCAATCTGCAGTCACCCTTTCCACCTGCACGCGTTTGTTTGTTTTTTCAATCTTTTTTTTTTTAATTTTCCGATAATCTTATCTATCCTCCTAATAACAATTACACATAAAGTCCGGCACAAGGGCTCATCTTATATATATATATATAAAAGGGCCCAGTACGAGGGCGAGGGTAACTTTTTTTTTTTATTTATCTTTTTCCGAATTTACTAGCATGCTTAATGATTTTTTTAATTAATCCACTAAATTTAAATACAATAAAATTAAATTTTCATCAAACATGTTGCGTTAATAAAGTGCGCATGACATCACTGACGTCTGGATTGCCATTACTATTAATCCTAATCCACACAAAATAAATAATATTGTCAAGCCTTCCTTGGAAATTTGCAAGGGTGCTTTCGTAATATAGGCATCATTCATGGGCACTCGTTGTCCTGTCGTGCGTATAAAAATGTCCAGTCTTGTGTTGCTTCATTCATGTCGGGGCGAAAGTCGGTAAAGGCTGTGTTTGCTTCAGAAGAATCCCGAGGCTGACCGAGATTTCGCTCTCAGCCGAGAACTCTTCAGCTAAGGTACTAAGCTATTTTTGGCTGAATTCTGGCTTTGATTTAGCTTTACATAAGTTTTCTGTTGCTTTGCTGCTGTCTGGGGTTTCTGTGTCAGATAAATTTCGTGGGTCGTTGGTATTTTTGGCTGAGCTGCACCTGCGGTGAAGTCAATCCCTTTTTTTCTGTTCCCCCACCGCCCACAACCAAAATTTCCTGCCAAATTTCATTATTTTTGTGAGATGGGTATATAGTAAGAGCTTACTTACAGGGATGATTCTGAGTAAATTTCTCATCCCCCAAGATGGAGCATCAAGATAGACACACGACAGCTAGGGATTTTGTGATTGAACCATTAGCACAGATGCTCTCCAATGCCGGGTAGGGCGAGCATATGATATGTAGACAATCCCTGAAACCTGCATGGCTATCGCAGTTGTTTCATAATCCCTGAAAATGCAATTCATTGCGATAGGGTTCCAATGAGGTCTTCAGCTCATCTGGAGAGAGGTTGTGATTTTTCGTGAGAGAAAGCCGATGGAGGTTTTGTGGTCCGAAGAGAGTCTAATGAGAGGCTGAAAATGTAAAAGTGTGAGTGATTTTGTGAAGGTGGGTCAGGTTATCTGTGCTGAAGTGCTAGCTACTTCAATGGTATTTACTGTAATCTCATTCACCAGTTTGTGATCTATATCCGAAGTTCTCCCAACCCCTTGTAACAAGCCTTTATCTTCTCTTCTTGGATTCTTAAGTAACACCATCACCATATTTTTTTGTGGTCAAATTTTCCTTGTGTAATTTCACAGGCAAAATGGCTAAACATGATAAATTTGTTAGCATTTGAATTGATCTAATGCGTGTGTCTCTTGTCTCATTCTTCAGTCGGTACCTTCTCATATTGTACATTGAGGCTGCATTTTCTGATGTTTATCATTTAATTATATTTTCAGGTATTGGCAGTCAAGCATAATTTCAAACAGTCACAAGCAGTTTCCACAAGGAAGTAGTCTCATTTTGGCTTACGAGTTTCTTCGAGCCACAGGGAAATAAACTAAGGGCCCTTTTGAAACCAGCAAACCACGTGATTCTCACCAGCTTGCAGTATTCCAAATAAGGATGCAAGCCTTTCATGAAACCAAGAGTCCTGGGACCATCATCGGTTCATACCACCAGTCTGTGCAGAAGTTTGGACATTCCTGTTCATTTCATTTCCCCCCAACAGATATGAATGCCCAAAACGTTTCCACCCATGAGACTACCTTGTCTTTTGAGACTTGTAATGACCAAATTTTCACACTTGAATCTTCTGCACTTGCTCCCATATCTAGTGAACCAGTCCAGGACTCTTCTTCCACAGTTTCTAAACATTTTTTCGAAAATGAATCACCCCGAAGTCTTTCCTCCTTCGTTAGCAGTTTGAATTTGAGCACTTCCGATGACTGCTTAATCAGTTCCAGTGGAGATTGGAACACTCAGGTGGTTCCAGCATTTGACCTTAAGCAAGGGCTTGTTGCTTGTGCAAGATCGCTCTCTGATTCTGATAACTCAACAGCAGTTGGCTTAATGAGCATTTTAGAGAAGATGGTGTCAATCTCTGGAGATCCAATCCAACGACTGGGAGCTTACTTGCTGGAAGGGCTAAGGGCAAGAATAGAGTATTCTGGGAATTTGATCTACCGGAAGCTCCAGTGCAGTGAGCCCACAGGACCCGAGCTTATGACTTCCATGCAGGCCATGTATGAGATCTGCCCATACTGGAAGTTTGCTTACACATCAGCGAATGCAGTTATTCGGGAAGCTGTTGAGAACAAGCCGAGGATCCACATAATTGATTTCCAGATTGCACAGGGTGGCCAGTGGATGCCCTTCATCGAGCTCCTCTCAAGCCAGGCAGGAGGGCCCCCAAGCATCCGGATCACGGGGGTAGATGATTCCCAGTCAGCCATTGCTCGTGGTGGTGGACTCGAGATCATCGGCAAGAGGCTCTCAATGGTCGCAGAGTCATGTGGTGTCCCATTTGAGTTCCACAGCGTCTCCATGATGGACCACGAGGTTCAGGCCGAGCATCTCACGGTTCAGCCCGGCGAAGCCGTGGTGGTGAACCTTCCATATGTCTTACATCATGTGCCAGACGAGAGCGTGAGCACCGAGAACTACCGGGACCGTCTGCTGAGGCTCGTGAGAGGGCTGTCCCCAAGGATCGTGACGCTCGTGGAGCAGGAGTCCAACACGAACACATCCCCTTTCTATGCGAGGTTTCTGGAGACACTGGACTACTACAGCGCCATGTTCGAGTCGATCGACGTGGCAAGGCCGAGGGATGACCCCCAGAGGATCAAGGCGGAGCAGCACTGCGTGGCTCGGGACATAGTGAACATGGTCTCCTGCGAGGGACCCGAGAGGGTGGAGAGGCACGAGCTGCTCGGCAAGTGGAGGTCGAGGTTCTCGATGGCTGGATTCCAGCAGTGCTGCTTGAGCCGCTCGGTCTCGGATGCGGTCTTGGACATGCTGAGGCGCGAATATAGTCACAATTATCGAGTCGAGGATAAGGGTGGGGCTGTGTATCTCAGCTGGAGGGACAGAGCGATGGTTACTTGCTCTGCTTGGAGATGAATGAATTGCTCATAAGGAAGATACGTGGAAAACACAAAAAACTTGCTTTTGCAGTGTTGTGTCGAAACTAGGCATAGAGAGCAGCCAAATCGACTGGTTGAAGTGGTTCGGCTCGGCTGCCCTTTTCCTCAATAAAACTTCACATTCAAATAATGTAAATATCTATTTTTATATATCTTCATTTATTTAGTTGTGAATCTTTGTGCTTCTATTCTATCTCTAAAACTTTGCTATCTTCCATTATTTTTGCTGACGTGTTATTGGGCTACAGACAAATACGATGTGTGAGCTCCTGGCCTGGTCAAAGTGGGAGATGATGGGATACGGATTTAAGGACACAAGCGGCAGTGGCAATTTTTAGTTCTTAGGTTTGAGTGAAAAAAATTATTTTAAAAGTTTTGAAATTTAAATTTAAAAAATTATATTATTTCGAGAAAATGTATTATAATTATATAATTTACTATATTTCCCTCCCCTCCCTTTTTTTTTTTTTTTACCTTCTATGCATTGCATTTGTCCGTATTTAATTGGTCGTGCTCGCGCCGCCTACAAATATGCTTTGATTACGGCTTCCGGAGCGCAGACATCCATCGTCGCCGGACTTGATTCGGATCGTAATCTTTTTTCCCGTTCTACCCTGTTGATTATTATTCCATCCTCCGGGGAATGAGCGTTTCCTCCGACATCATCACGTCGTGAGCGGACCGTGCCGAGGCTGGCTCCCCTGTCGAACCAAGATCCCGGGGACTGGAGAGATGCACGGAACTCCGACGACCCAAGATCTGCACGCGCCGATAACCGGGGTTTCGAAACGGCTCCGGTACCGGCGGAGAACGCGGATATTGCCCGAGCACGCTCCAATGTGAGTCCTCCTGTTCAAACCACAAGAGGGAAGAAAAATAAGAAAATAATTTTCGTTTGTTTTATGAAAATTTAGTATTAAGTTTGTTGTTTTTTTTAATGGAATATTTGATGTTTTTACTTACTACTTTTAGGCTACTAGGATATCTTTAAAAAAATAGAGTTTAAGTGAAAGAATTTATAAATAATTAAAAAATCAATTAGATAAATATTTTTTTTTTATATCTAATCTGTCGAGTACTTGTCTCTTTTGCTGACTACACTTCGTCTCCGAAATTCAAAAGAATCACCCATTCTCTTCCTGACATTCCCGGGAACGGCAGCCATTACTAACACATACAGTCCCATATGGTATCTCAGTGAAATTTTAATCTTTAAAGAGTCTTACCCAGTTCTCCAGCTGACCCATATGCTCAATTTGGAAGCTTGCTAATGAGATTGAGGTCCTTGCCGATTCTTGCCTGTGCCCAGCATTTCTAGGGTTCGGGTGTTCTTCGCTGTGTAAATCTTGGCCCCCGTTCTTTCTTGACATTGCGGGTTCGTGCGAAACCGTCCGATGGCGTGAGCAGGTACTGGTGAGCTCGATCAACTTTTCAAAGACATGGGTCGCTCTCGTGGGAACTTCCACTCCACTGATGAGGATCCCACCCAGAGGTTTGAGCTTGATCTTTGTGCAACCCTTGCGCATTTCTAGGCGCCAACGATTCTTCTTTCTTGAGTGTTTGCTGTCTGAATCACCGAGTTCAGATGAATCTCACTTGTGCTCGGCTCGCAAATTCCTAGGTTCCTTCTAGCGTTTGCTCATGCATCTGTGTGTCCATAGTCATGGATTTGATAGGCATTTTCATGATTATTGAGGTATTTTAAGAATTTTATTCGGAATCATAGGTGGTGTTTGCAGAAAATATGATGTTTGTATTATTTAAGGGATATTCTTGAATATTCAGTCAATGTTAATCAGCTAGACAGTCTAATCAATCTAACTCGGTCATTTTGGGTGTAGAAAAAGTGGGGAAAATAAGAAAATCAATAGGAAGATGAGCAGCTGCTACTGGGATAAATAATGGTGTTAGAGTTTAATACTCGGTCAATCATGGGTGGAGAATTTTCATGTTGCTTATCTGAAGGAAGTTTGCCAGTTTGTTCTATTATCCTTATTCCAAGAATAACACTATTTTCCTGGATTTCATTAAATTCTCTTACAATTGTAAGTTGGTGATTGGGTCATTTGTTTCATGAAGGATATAACATAGAACAGAGTCATCTGTGCAGTAGTTTCATCTATGACGAATTATTGATTTCTCATTTCTGATGAATGCACTCTTGTCTTTACAGATCAAGGAGAAAGAAAAATGCCTCAAGTGGAGAAAATTCAGAATCTGCATCCATAGGTATATTTCCTTGTAAACCTAATCTTTATAGCGTCTTGGCTACTTGATTATTGTTTCCAACAGACTGTTTTCATGGCACAGTTCTGAACTTTACCAGTTGAAAAGGCATATATTGGAAACTCTCCCATGTTCATTTCCATCTTAGTCAGTTTATTTACTTTTTCAATCTTTTTGGGATTAAACTAGAGTTCCTAGCTGATAAACAATTGTGTATAATAGTTAGTTCTCCATTTTTGCATTGTTCAACATCCTTAATCATCGTTGGCAAAAATGTTGTCGAACTTGAAATTTTGTGGCTTGTTATTCTTAGACAAGATTCTTAAGATTATTAATTCAATGAAAGATAACGGGAACTATTAGGCTGGTTAAACTATAATACTCAATTTATAATTTGCCGATTATAGGTTTTTAACATGTCTGTTTTCTAACTTGACTTTTTAAAAATGAAAATTTTCAATTGCTAATTTAACATCTCATGTATTAGGCCAAGGAAACAGTGATGGGAAAAGGGCCTTGTATCACTGCAATTACTGCAACAAGGATATCACTGGGAGAATCCGGATCAAGTGTGCTGTCTGCCCCGATTTTGACCTGTGCGTTGAATGCTTTTCTGTTGGTGTGGAAGTGACACCTCATAAAAGCAACCATCCGTACCGAGTTATGGTCAGTACAACTATTGGCATTAATGAAAATTATCTGGCCCTAGTGTTGCGTGTTGTAGATATTCTGACATTTTGAAAAGCCCCTCTCATCAAATAGTTTTGGTTGATATCATACATCAAATTACAGAAACTTATATATCTAAGTTGTAATGGAAATGATTGTGTCACTGCTTGCTTGTAGAAAATTGAGAATACATGGTTAAACTATGTCCTGGTTTCCTTTTTTCCTTATTTCATCATCGGATTTTTCCAATGCTGGTGATGATTCTCCTGCCATATGTTAAAAATAATTTAAGCTAATAATTTGAATTGCCACATAAAATAATACTGTGATGTATCTTCAGGATAATTTGTCGTTCCCTCTCATTAGCCCTGACTGGAATGCTGATGATGAAATACTGCTACTTGAGGTATTGTCCATTTTCACTTGCTTATCAAATCAGTCATTCAACTTTTCTTCATTTTGGGCTTTGATAAGGGTATGGATATTTGGAAACTTAACTCACTTAATCATGGTAACAACTTAATTCTGTGATTCTTCTTCTTCTCTTTTTTTCTTTTTAGGGAATTGAGATGTATGGGCTGGGAAATTGGGCAGAAGTAGCTGAGCATGTTGGAACAAAGAACAAAGAAAAATGTATTGATCACTATAATGAAGTGTATCTGAACTCCCCCTACTTTCCTCTTCCGGTATGAATGTCTTAGTCAGTTAATTGAGTTAACTTCTTGTATGGTACTTATCTGTGGATAAAAAACTGAAAGTATGAGATTTCCTTTTTGATGCAAAGGACATGTCTCACGTGGTTGGGAAGAATCGCTCTGAGCTGCTTGCCATGGCCAAAGGTCAAGGAGAGGACAAGAAAGGTTGATGTTATTTTGTTGTTATGACTCTTCTAAAAATGTTGTAGAAATACATACTGTTATGAAATTTCAATTTAACAAGCATCATATTAAAACTTTTATTATGCACTGATGGCAACTGTTGCAGGAGTCTCAACACTCAGGGATCTTAGTTTGAAAGAAGAATCTCACTTTTCTCCTTCAAGGGTCAAGTATGGTTATCAATTTCTTCTACTTTGCACTTTCTTCATTGAGCTATGTTTTTTATTTTAAGAACCAGACTTGACACCAATCTGGTTGTGGTGGGAGCTGATAGAATTAGTCATGCTTTCAGTGAGTCTGGTAGATTGGTGACATAATATAAAATCATTCTATCAGTGAATTTGACAAATTTAAGGCAGGAATGGATTTGATGCAGCTGAAGGACTTAGTTGCAAGTTAGTTTTTGCAAGAATGGCTTAGTTGGGTCTAGTCCAATACCGTGGAAATATTTGATTATTCAGTTAAGTTGTGATATTAGCTCAACTGAACCATCATCCTTATTCAATTTTGCTACTAACAGACTTGAAGATCCACAAAAAGGTGGCTCCTCCGGCCGTTTTGTTTCTGGTGTAGGTGCAGGTTAGCTGGTTGACATCTTCAATACTTGTAAAAAGTATCATTTACTTCATTTTTTTATCTATCATTAGCTTCTGGATTAATCTCTGAATCTCCTTCAGATATGGATGGTAAGCCATGTTCCAGCAATGCAAATTCAGCAGCAGCAGCTCCAATGAAGAAGGTTTCTAACATGGCCCACATCAAAGATGGTATGGTGAAAATGGAAGGTATGCTACCATTTTATTCACATGTAATTGACCAAATTGAATGGGCTGCCTTTTCCATTTATTTATTTATTTTTAGATTTTTCTGTTGGTGTTGACCATGGCTTTTGTACTTCATGAGTTATTGCATGGTTTGTGAACTATTTGCTGGTAGAAGTGTTGGTACTTTAGAAATGGCATTGCCACTAACTCATCATGCTTAGTTATAAATCAAATCATTGTTTTGTGGCCTTCTTTGCCTTGATGATGGATCTCATATATATTAGAGCTAATCCTATGAGTCTTCAATGATCTTGAAATGTGTATATATTCCTTGTGCTGGTAAAATGGAAATGTTGTCCAACTAAAATACTCCCCTTTCCAAAAAAAAAAAAAAAACGGTTCCAGAAATACTCAAACAATGTTAGCTTTGACATTACATTATTCTGTGGTGGTTTTGGGGCCAATCAAGGTGGTTTTTTGGGGTTTGCTTGTATCTTATGCTATAACGACTAAGGTCTATTTTAAAGAGCACAATGATGTGATTGGTAGACATTTCTGAAGTTGTTTGCTGCATGATAGTTGCTTCTCCCATTCAGTCCATGCATTGAGTGGGAGAAGGCATGTATAATTGATTCCTTTTGTCTTCTTCAAATGGCACTGACAGATGCACAGGAGGATAGGAGTGCAGTAGGGAAAAATGGCACCTCTCTCTTGGAGACAAGTGGTTACAATCCGAAGAGGCAGGAATTCGACATCGAGTATGATAATGATGCTGAGCAGTTGCTTGCTGAGATGGAATTCAAGGATACCGACACTGGAGATGAGCGCGAACTTAAGTTACGAATTCTTCGTATCTATTCAAAGAGGTATGCTTGACAACTGCCTTATGTCTCTAGCTCGCAGTTGCTACTGCTTGAGATGATAGCCTGTGAAACTGTACTGGACGAATTTTGCTTTAGAAGTGTTGAGATATACGATCCCACATCGATTAAATGAAGAAAACGTTGTGGGCTTATAAGAAGCTTGGGTACCGCCACCTATCAGCTTGAGCTTTTAAGTGGAAACGGGCCCGATCCCTTATGGGCTCACAATGAATTTAACATGGTATCAGAGTCAATGGGCTCGCACCTTGCCCGACCCGAGTCCAGAACCCTGGCTCGTGGTTAGTTGGTATAATCACGAGTACGGAAGAAAATTGCCCGACTCGTGGCCAGTTGTCCCCCTCATTTGAGACCGGAAGAAGAGTACCCGGCTCTTAGACAGTTGTTGAGGGTGGGTGTTTAATGGCACGTGGCAAAGTGAACCATGTTGCCACGTGAGGGCTGGTGTTGAGATATACGATCCCACATCGATTAAATGAAGAAAACGTTATGGGCTTATAAGAAGCTTGGGTACCGCCACCTATCAGCTTGAGCTTTTAAGTGGAAACGGGCCCGATCCCTTATGGGCTCACAATGAATTTAACAAGAAGAATGGCTGAGGGTTTCAGTGTGTCCATACAGATAAAACAATGATTTTCTCATAGAAAAGAGAAGAAAAAAATGAATTAGTGATCTAGTTTGAGCAAATAATTCAAGAGGATCAGCTGTCTCAAATGCACTGTTGGCTGTATCTTGGTCAAGCTGATTGTTTTAATGGTTCCATTTGCCGATCCAGTTATCCTGGGAATCAATCTAGACAGTTCATTCAGGTCCTTAGGCATCAGTATTGAAGATACAGCTCATTGTCATCGCGGTTGCTCCTCTCTTCCCAGTGTTTCTTTCATGGGTTAAAGATTACTGTATCTTTAAAAGGGAAAGCCTATATTTATTATTGCCTGTATAAACAAAATTTCAGGCTTGATGAGAGAAAGAGGAGGAAGGATTTTATACTGGAAAGGAACTTGCTGTACCCGAACCCCTTCGAGAAGGATCTGACACCTGAGGAGAGAGCGATATGCCGTCATTACGACGTCTTCATGCGATTTCACACAAAAGAAGAGCATGATGAACTGATCGAGGCTATTATTTCTGAGCACCGAATTAAGAAGAGGATCCAACTACTCAAGGTATGGTGCTATAATCTATCAATTCAACTCTCTTCTCCAGATGGATAGGGCTACAGTGAATTGTTTCTAGAGTTAATTGTTCACTATACTCATGTACAGAGATCAGCTTGGAATTTCTTTTTTCCATGGTTTTACTATCAAATGTGAGCTGTTTGAGCGAAATGCTTTTGAGAACATCAAGAATGCGTTTTTCCCTGCTTTGCAGAGATGGCTATGCAACCATAGCCTGATACCTTTTAGGATTGAAGAGTTATGGTTTGCAGAGTAAAATATATATGCTTGACTGCTATTTGATGAAGTTTGTAACCATATATTGATTGTTTGCAGAAACTTGGCATTCATTTGAACTGCTTTAGGAGAATTCTTTGAAAACCTATTCTGGAATGAGCTTAGAAACAATACTTGAGTCTCCTTTTCATAGAGAAAGGAGTGGTTGCTCTGGAGTTTGCAAGTTGGAAATTGTTTTCAAACGAACATAACCATGAAAAGCTTGTATTCTATTGCACAAAGTAATTGCATTATACTATTGTTTTTGCACCGTGGTTAGTGAATCATTTGAGTTAGTTTGATAGATTCACGAGATTGAGAAATAGTGTTTCTGAAAACACTTGATCTTTGGATGGTTTATGACTACCAACAGTGTAAACTGCATCTTTATTTCTGGTGGTTGGACTTTTTCCTAAAAATGGTGTTTTTGTGAAGAAATTCTTGGAAATAATTGTGCAGGATGCCCGTGCTGCAGGGTGCCGCACCCCTGCTGAGATAGATGTGTACTGCGAGCAGAGGAGAAGGGAGGCTGAAGAGAGTGCTCATAGGGCCAAAGATGGCTCTCAGATGGCCATTAGCAGTCACAGTGCCTTAATAGGATCTTTGGATCCAAGAGCTGCAGGACATGGCTCTTCGAGCTCTGCTAACAATGTGGAAATGATGGGCTGTAGCAGCACTGATCTGCTGTCTGAGAATGTGAGTTTTGCAGCCCCTCATGCATAGTCATAAGCGATGTTTGAACCATATTTCCAATAAGAGCTGGATAGGCCTGTTTTTCTGACTGGAAATGGCACACATAACTCATCTCCTAGAAAAACTGGCAACCAAAACCTGTTCGGTAATCCACTCTTGCAATGAACTTGTTCTCAGAGTTAACATTTTATGGGTTTCTATAGCATCGTAGGTTCTACATTTTAGACACTGAAGAATTGGAGCATCTTTATTACTGTTGAATTGGCATTGTGCTACCAGCAATTACAGAAAAATAAAATTGATGTCGTGTCAATGTGAATGAGGTATTGATGAGTAGTATACTATCTGTATATTTGTGAGGTAAGTTTTGGAACTTAACTGTGTTTCAGACTGTTGAGCCCCCTGATTCCTGTCCTGTCCTTTCTTCTTGGAATTACCAAACCGACTTTTCATCGTTTTGGATGCTTCATTTTTTGTCCCCCCTGTTAGGTCAAGTCCTATGCATATTGGTAATTCGGTCGGGTCATGTCTTCTGAACATGCAGGAGAAGAGGCTTTGCACGGAAATTAGGATACCGCCACATGTTTATCTTAACATGCAGCAGGTGATGTCAGTGGAGATCTTCAAGGGCAAAGTCACCAAGAAGACAGATGCCCACCAATTGTTCCAGATGGAATCTAGCAAGGTTGACCGGGTTTATGATATGCTCGTGAGGAAGGGGATAGCCGCACCCTGATGTTAGATTCCGACCTGTATTTTTCCTGTTAGCATTTTGTCGAGTCTCTTGGACACCGACAAAACTCTTTTGATTGATGATGATAGGCCACAGACTGACTCATAAAAATGATCTCTAGAAATGAGATGAGATGAGATGGAATATAAATGCATTCATATGCCGTGCTGCTGCTCCGCTCTCATGTTTCTTCCCCATATTCATACTTTCGGGCGTCAATCACATCGATTGGCTCTTGCTACTGTGGGCCAGGTTTTAGTATCTTCCCACTCTCTTCCTTTCTCCTCCTCCCCTCGCAATGCCAGATTTTTTTAGATATCTTCTATAGGGTAATTTATGTTTGCTCTTGCTTTTCAGATTACAGTTGTCCGATGAAAAATACATTAGTAATAATTATTAGCTGCGATATTTTGCCACAAATCGTGTTTTCTCTTGTGGGGGAGGGAAGAATTATAGATCATAACCAACAGCTCCAAAAGTTGTCATGGTGGACTTCTTTTTTTCTTCTTTTTTTTGGCACCACATAGTATTTCATACTAGTTGAATTGCACTTGAAGACTAGTTAATGGTCGAGTCAGAGTACTTGAAAAAATTTTCATCACTCTCTCGATTTGAAATTTAATTATTAAATTATCATCCATTTAAAAAATTAATAAAATAAAAATTTTCAATTCTTGAATCATCTATTCAACTTGCTAGAGTCTCATCTTGATATAGATAGTTACTGCCCCTTAAAATAAACAGAATTTCTGGGGAAGTTTAGGCGTATTCATTTCTACTTTGATACGTACACGAGATGGTTGTAAGATTAATTATGGACAATTTGATAAGAGTAGAAAAATTCCACATTTTTACGTCGCATAAATTCACGTCATAAAATTCATTCTACATGATCTCGTAGTGTGATAAATCTGACTGTCATCTAATCTCATCTGTGGTGTAAATTCTACTCTTCTATATGAGACTATAGTGTGAGATCATCGGATGGAAAGTGTATAATCCTATCCTACTACGTACAAAGTCAACTGAATAAAATTAACTGCATAAATCGGACAGTCATGCTGAGGTTCATGACTTTTTCACCCCAGCCACCAGCCACCAGCCACCTGCCACCTGCTGCTACGAGCCCCCCACCGCTATTTCACCTATCATAATAGAAGAAGAAAGGGCAACGACTCAGTTTTGTTTGAATGTCTCTCTGTTTGGAGACCCAGCTACCAGACAGCACCCCAGCAAAATAGTAATGCCTCTCAGCCCGACTGTTTGCCCCATCTGCTACTCTCTCTACCACTGTGATCCGGCAAATTCCTCCACCGAATAGGATAGAAGGGGTTGTGCCCCCATTNCTGTGATCCGGCAAATTCCTCCACCGAATAGGAGAGAAGGGGTTGTGCCCCCATTCCATTCCCTATTGACATCAACAGAAAAATGTTCTGTCGGTCCGGATCCAGACTATCTACATTCCCAGCTAAAAGCTCGGACCAGATGAACTAAAATTAACCGCTCTACTCTTAAGAGATGGATCACCATCTTCCTTAACCACCGCCAGTCATAATTACACCTCCACCATCACCTTTTGTATGTGTATGTATGTATAGGTCATATGCATCGTCTCCATCACTGAGACGAAGCTGCTTCTTCCTTCACCAGCTCATCGGGGTCTGTTTGATCTGGGGCTCCTTGCTCACCTTCCGTTATGTCCCCGATGTCAAGAGTTGACACCCTGTTATCCCTCGGCCCAAGCAGCACTTCCATGGCGCTAGAGCCTGGAGAGAGTTTCGGGATCTGAATTCCCTTTGAAGATAGGAAAGCAACTATATCGGGTTTTGGCTTCATCTCGACCCATCTGTTATCAATCCAGTCTCTCGAATTCCTCAAGCACCTCCTCTCCAGAGCCAGGATCCTCTCTTCCCCTAAAATGTAAACCCATGAAGAACATCATAACATCATATTTGTCAGGGAAAGAAATCAGCCTCAAGAAGAAGCAGCTGATGTGGGTAAAGTAAGGGGAGATGTGATGAGTCATGAACTCCAAAGCAGTTTCCTATTAGGAAAACATGGCAAAGCTATACAGATTGGAAATAAAAAATGTAAACCAGATGGGAAATATTTATTATAAATAAATGTTGTCTAAAATATGCACCAATCACCTACTTACTGGCAACTCCAACCAGGCTACCAGCCCAATCACCAGTATCAATTTTCAATATAGATTTTGAAAGAAATCCCTTGGAAACATTATGATCTTGACTTCCAAAATACACCTCAACAATTTTCCAGAAAATAACTCCCGAAATGAGACATCTTTACCATGAAGCATACCAGGAAGATAAACCTGCATTTTATCAGGTTTGAAGATGCATCCAATTACAACACCTTCCCACCACCCATCACACCACCAAGCATCCACTGCAGATCCTATCTCGAAAGAGCAGTATCCAGTGTCTTCCTTGGGAGGCCATGGCCTAATTGTTTTGCGACCAAAGGACCTCATCTTCAGCTTATCAGGTTTCGCCACCCTCGATGCGGCAACCCACTCCTGCAAAAGTCAGTAGAAAACATAAAATATGTTTAATAATTTAACCGTACAATGGTTAGGACTTTGGTTAACTGATGCTTCCTTTGTAAAGGAGAAGAAACGGTTAACCATCGGCTTCTTCATTGTCGATGGACAGGGAGATTGTGGTGTGCAGCTTTAGTGATGTTGGGAGTTCAATGGATCATTACTGGAATGTTATAGCGGGAGATTAAAGCATGGGCAATCATTGCTAGAGCAGCAAGAGACAAGAAGGATAAAGGGCTAATTAGACTGATACATCTCTTCATTTTTTGGTGTGTGGGGAAGGAGAGGAATAGAAGGGCATTTGAAGGAGAGGAAATACAAGACACCATTTGTGTGGAGATAAGGGTAAAATTAAAGTCAAAGATAAATTAAAATAAAATCAGCATAGCTCATTTCTGAAAAGGGTAAAATTTTTCCAGTTTTCAGTTTCTATCTTGTTGAAAATCCCATGAAAATAAACAAAGTACACTGATTTTACTTTTAGCATATTGTGAGCTGCAACCTATCATATCTCTGCTTTTCTTACTATAGAAGAGGAGAAACAAATGAGAGATTCTCAATTGTCAAATAATTTCCAGTTATTTTCCACAAGTTTTGGTATTGAAATACTGACAGTAATGAAAAAAAAGTCATGGTTTTGCAGGTCACGAGTCCTTTATAATGCAAGCTGTTTTTGCATGATATGATCTAACATAGTTCTACCTTTTAAAAGATGTGCAAATGTTCTAGCTTCATAGAACTAGAAGTTTCCAAGAACTTCTGTACCTCTAGCTTTGCAGAACCATCGATATCCATGATGTCTTCATATCTGACTTTCACATTCCTAAATGAGATCATCAGGACCCGACACCTTAACCAGCAACCTCGAATCCCACTATCTTGACAGAGCAACTCAATCTTCTCATTAATCCTAAGCAGAGACAAGTCTCTGGGCTCTAAACCATCAATTTTAATGCCCGCCATGCGCTTTGATATCTTCAATCTCAGTTCAGGTCTCACAGGTTTCAGTGCAGGTCGGACAGGTTTCAACACCTGGCTCCTAGGCCCACCTGGAAGAGCACAGTTCACATGAGCAACTTCTTTGTCATCATCTTCGCTCCCATTACCTCCCTTGATTTTGAACCCCGCGCCCAGAGATGGATCTAGAAGAGAGACAATTTCTTGGTTGCAGTAACCATGCAACTTGAAGAGAGAGAAAGGCCGGACAATATTGTTCTGTATCTGCCGACAGCACATAAGGATTTCTGAAGGTGAGGCAATCTGTACAGTAGCACTTAAGAAAGCTTCATAGTGCTTCAGGGTTAAGACTGCTGCAGGGCCCTCAACACAATCAGCATTGATCACCTGAACCTGAGGTGTGATGAAGGCTTCTCGAGGATGTGGGTTAAACTGAGGAAACATGTGAAATATTTCCTGAGTAAGGTAAAACCATCTCACTCTGACCTTCTTCAGTCCCATACTGTCCTCATGCATGTCTTCAACATAACCAAGATAATGCCCTTCTTCTTGTTCATCAAGTTCAGCCATGATAAATACAAAAGAGTGGACCTGGATTTTGGGGAGTTAGCATCAACAAAGAAAGAAACTGAAACAAGTAAAAGAAGAAACTAGTTTACAGCACTCGAAAGGGCAATACTAGCCTAGATCTAGTAGGAATGGATATATCATAGATCATCACATCCCTGATTTGCGTAAGCCCCAATATCATCTTAGGACATGCAGTAATCAGTATGGTAGACCCAGCCAGAAATTCAGTATAAATGATACTTTAAAATCAGTTTTAGTTAGTATTTTCCAATTCAGTAATTAGCACAAACCATGGTCTTCAACCCACAAGAAAAGGAACTTCATAGTAGTGTTTGCTGCAAATTATACAACAGTCTATGATCTTTGCAGAAGACCTTATTGTGTAAGCTGAGAATTTACTGCTATGCAGTAACAGTAGGGCAGTCTCAGGTTTCATCAAGTCCATTCGTTAAAAGTTGAAGATTGTAGTGTAATGTGCAACCATCTCCATAGATGATGGTGATAAATGATCATTACCCAAAAATTTACTGACAATCAAAAGTGCAAGGGAGAAAACTAAGATATTTGCATGAGCAACAGAAAGTGACTTTTTCCAACTTTCTATTAAATCCTAGAAAAGAAGAGACTCTTTACACACTTATCAGAAAGTAAATAAATAAATAAAAGAGACTCATCACACAGCCACTTTCTAGGATAGGAATACCCCACAAGTCAATGGATCTAAACTACATGCTAGTCCACATGGGTGACCATATCTCCTTTTCTCTTTACATGACCACAACAGAAAGAGAATACATTTTACTTACAGCAACTGTAACATTACTCCTGCAAAGGGCCGAATAGTGCTTGAGCTGCTTAGCACAGAACCAAGCATCACCAGACCACTTAATCTCCTCATTGCTACTTCTCAGCTTCCTTGTAGCCTAGAATAGGATTCTTGCAACTAAGTTGGTGACCAAACAATAGCCAGGATAAATGATTGGTGATTGATATGGACCAATATACTGACCAATTGTTCAGCCGATGTGAAACATTCTGCTGAGCCTTCCATTCTAGAGTCTGTATAGACAAACACCCCAAGTTACTTGGTAAGAATGAATTTCCCAAATTCGATCAACAGCAAACAATAAATTAAGGACACTATTTTAACCATAGAGCTGATTATCTTCTATATATCAGTATTCTCTACATCATTGTAAAAGCCTATCTGAAGCCAATAGCAAAAGAACCAACCTACCAAAGTTTCTAAGACTTTGCACCAGCATTCTCCCAAAAAGATTTTATCAGTGAAAATTTATTGATCTTAGGGTATAACACTAGACAATGAGGCAACGGCCTATAGATAAAGGACAGAAGGAAGCAAGAAAATAGAGTCAGTCAAATTTTGATTTTTATCAGCAAAAGAATCTCCTCTTAAGGGAAGAAATTTTGTAAAAGATACTAGAGATGTTTAAATCAGCAACAGTATGTAGACCAATATATTTCTCTTGAGATAAAAAACATAACTTCACCTGATTTATTGGATGATTCTTTTAAATTACCTTTACCATTAGATGATAAATTAGCTAGATCATTCATTGAATTCAATCATGGAATATGCAACTAAAGAAGGCAATGAACTTTAGCTGCACTCAAAAAATAATTCTCTGACAAATGATGTATGACAGCAGCAAAAGTCGCAACATAAGAATAATCAAACCTTCCTCCTCATTTGGATTGCATCATGCATCAAAATGCCGTTTTTACAATTAAAAGTTGCATGCAGAGAAAATAAACAGATCGGTTTCTTCAGCCACCAAATTACTCTGTATACATACAGATCGGCACTCCTGCATTATTCTTCTCGGTAAAGAAGCAGGCTAAAACATGTATAGCACACAGCTAATAGAAATTCACAAAAGTACAGTCATGGATGGACAATGATAGTAAAGTATCATATCAGACTTAAGAGAAATTCAACTCGCAATGAATACGAGAAACCATCAAAGAAGCAGCAGAAATCAACATTAAAAAAATAAAAATAAAAATAAAGGAGAGAAACAAGAATTCCATAAGTGAAGCGAGATTTCACAGAGTGATCAAAGAAAATTCATACTAGATACCCACACTCTGCTGGAGAGGGTTTTCTCTTATGGTATATTTACTTTATCAATGAAGGTATGGCAAATCTCGTCACTTAAGATGGAAGAGAAAACAGATCGGAGTATAGACAGGGGATACCTTGGCAAAAAGCTTATAAGCAAAGCAAGACGTCAGCATTCTACAGATATCCTAGCTTTTATAAAAGCAGTGTCAAATTATGATTCTATGAGTGTTCTCCTCAGAGAAGGTGGTCTCATTTATGCCAATGGTAAAGAGTGGTAAAAATTGGTCAATATTTGACTTCTTCCCCAAGATGAAATGATTAACATGAACGAACTACCAAAACAAGATATGACAGTTAAAACATATGTGATATATACATTTCCCCATGTAAAGCGTAGCTTCTTCAAGCAAAACCATCATTCATTAGCCTAATTAATGAATTAGTGCCATGTTTTTTAGTTTCACTAAAAGACAGCTGAGTTTTATTCGATGATAACAAGATCCATGTGGCAAGACAACGTACCATCATCTATGGATATGAAGTGACATAGTTTCAAGGAATTCACACGGTTCAATTGGCAATCTCAGTCATAAATACCCAAAAAAGGAAGAAACTAAAAAAACTAGCCAATTCAGCAATTATAAAGAAATTTTCAAATTTAAAACATAAGCAAGAAGGAGAGGAAAATTTTACCAGGATAGGGAGAAATGAAAAGAAAAGCATACCAAAACTGGAAGAATACAAATATTGTATAATTAAAGTATCTCCAATGATAAATTCAATTCCATAGCTTGGGTAAGGCTATCATACAGATGACACAAATCATATTTATGGAACATACACTGAATAATTGATATACTTGTCTTTTTTAATCAGTCAAAATGGGAAACTATTTCATAATTTGAAACAGAAATTTCCTCATGTACTAAGTTACCAACATTGAGAACAACTCCAATCAACTGGCATATCCATGAAATCTATTAGAGCAATTGCAAACTATTGCATTTCCAATACTATGAAATTAGGTAAGATCGTGCCTGCACATTATGCTGCAAGGGCCAAACGAAGAACCATTTCCATATGCAAATATAGTGTTGTCAGCATAAGTAAATAGCATTTTTCCCAGTAACATAACAAGTTAAGTGCATAGTTGGATATTGTCTACTCACTGGATAAAAAATGATGGAAAACACTGCAAAAACATCCTTCAAAAGAAATTGACGTCGAATCCTACAACAAATTGTCCTGAAATAATTATTATTGTTGAAGAGCAGAATTTATAATAGTTAGAGAAATTTTGATGGTAAAGCTTGACTGTATATGTTTTCCTTGTGCAATGCAAGAGCCTTTCAAAAAGATAAGGCCAAAACATAGGTCAAAACATATAGTCCAGGATTCTATGCTGGTGGACAGCACTTTCATTGCTTAGGCCATGTCTTCCATATGAAGACATTTTCTACTTGCTGGCATAGCTTTTACTCCTCTGTAGTACTAATTAAAATTTGGGTGATCTTCGATAGATCAATGGATAAAAAATGTAGTACATCGACCAAAAAGAAAAAATCTATCTTCATTCCAATAAGGACAACTTGCCACTCCATCTTAGAGCACCAATAAGCCAAGAAATCTAAGTAAAAAATCCTAGCGCTACCTATTTTGAAGGGTCAAAACATGATCAAATGAACCCAACCTCACCAATTTAGAGGAAGAAAAGACTCTACAGACAGTCATATAAGATATTAGCCTACAATAAAGTCCTATAAAGACAACACAATATCCAATAAGCAAATATTACGAGTTTCATTATGCTCGGATTGTCGTACACATGAATTATCCTCTTCAAACTGAAGAGTAACCACAGGATTCAATGGAACAAATGTATTATTCTCTACACATGAATTCAGCAGAATGCCTAAAGAATTTCGTATTGAGAAAGACAATTCGAATAAATGTAAAATCACACAATGAAATTTATAATCAAATGACAAGTCCAGGGCCTGATAGACAATGAAACTTATTTTGGCAATAATGAACAAAACAATAGTCCAAAATTGGTAAAGAATTTAATCATCTTGCAAGTAGTTAATTTGTATGTACCTGAAACCAAGGAATTGAGCAAGTCCACTACTTCTCGCCTTGCTCGCCACTTCATCGAAGGTTTGATCAACCTGTGATTTCCACAGGTTTGCAGGAGCTCATTTGTGCCGACATATAACATGTGCCTAATACTTCTTTCTGTCCCGATAACACTAAGCATTGACTCTCCAGATGCTTTCTTCATATAAAAGTGAACCAACCTTCGACCGCGATCGCTGCACACAATTTGCTCCTCCCATGAAACGAAATGCTGAGAACCCTCCACAGACATAGTTATAGTGCAAGCAAAGGGTTCTTTAGACTTTAAAAGGCCAGATGTTGAGTCTCCTCAAAACTCCCCCGAGACAAGGCCCACCGCATGCCAATCAGCATCCTAAAATTGGCCTACATCAGTATGTGAAACGCAGTAAATACTAAATGCAATGCCATAGCCTAGTTTCCCCGTTAACACAACTGGAGAAGAAGAAGAAGAAAGAACGAAACACTTCTCAATATAACCAAAAGTTTTAAGAGGCGCGAACTGCATCCAAAGGTTCACTGGTCCATCACGGATGGAAAAAAATCAGCCCGAACCAGTCATCTTCTAGCCACATGAAAAGAAAACTCGATATATTTACCCAACCAATCATCTATTTCGGCGGCTTATTCAGATAAAGAAGACAACTCTAGGATATGGAAGACGATGAAAAGTGAAAAAACAACACGAGACATGCTCGGGGGGCTTCGACTCATTCGGAAACCTCGAATGGGCAACAAAAAGAGGACCCAGAGGAAGGCAACAGCCAGAGCCAGAGCCAGAGCATTATCTATCGCCTGACTTCAAGAGTCTAAGTTAAAGCTCATAGGTGAGGGACCTCACCTCTGCGTCCGATGTTGGGAGGAAACGGTGCCGGAGCCAACCGACCGACTCACCCTGTCCATAGACAGGGAAACACACGCAGAGACAGCCAGGGAGGAAGAGGAGAGAACTCTCTCTCTCTCTGTGGGGTTTTGGGATGCTGTAATCTTCTTCCTTGTCTTCAAAAAACTGAAAATCTCATACTTAAGGTGGGGGTGCGGGGTCAGAAATAGAGCTTTCCCCCCATGCGAATCAGTATACGTACATTCAATTCACAGAGTCTGATTTTCTGCACTTTTAATCCTCAACTTTTATAATTTTACCATTTTCACCACAAATCTTTATTTTTTTATTTTTTCCCTAAAATTTTCGATTTTTATTACTTTAATCCTATTATTAGATTTTCTACTAATATTACTCTATGGTATTTTAAAAATTAAAAATAGTCGAAATAATCAAAGATAGAGAGAAAATAAAGCAAGTTATTCGTGGGTGCGTCCACGTGGGCCACCTCCATCGAGGAAGGTCGGCGTGCGGGTCAAGAATGAATATATAATTTTTTTAATTATTAAATTAAAAATAATTCTATTATACTAAATTTTATTTTTCAACCCAACCTCATTCCAGAATAGAAAACTTAGCGACGGAGGTATTTTCTCCCTTTTTTTCTTTCGTTTTGTGTTTTTTTATTTTTTAGTTTCATGCTTTTTTTCATCATTTTTAATCTTCTCAAATGCCATTACCCACCAACGGTAAACATCATTGGACGCGGAGTGCCCCCCTTCAAATTCCCTAAAATAACATTTACCACTCTTTTTTTTCAACACAAACCAGCTGAAATCTAAAAGAAATCGATCAATAACTAATGTAATTTAAGTCGACTCGATTAATTTAATGTAAATACCCTCTATATAAGTTTATCATTAATACCCTATATATATAAATATATTAAATCATCATAACCTATAAATTACACGTCTACTAGAAGGTCTGGGAGGCACTCTAATTGCTATGATCTAATTGTCATCTCGTGCGGAGAGAGGGCCCATAGCCCAATATTAGCTTCTAGCTGGATTTATATAGTGGGGGAGCTGGGCTGGGGGCTTCAGATCAAAGGGTAATTTGTCGAGGCTTCAGATTTATGTAGGGCGATCTTTCACTCGGCTGTGCGTGCCGTGAGTACGAACTTATATACCAAAATCATTCGAGCCAAGAAAACTTAAGAGTGAAACTGTGCTGCCAAGTGTATCCCACATATGTCAGGGTGACAAGCGCGTGATAATCGATCCTCGACCTTCATCTTTAGGCACGTACCAAGCCTCCTCCGACACTTGCTCTCGATTCCAGAACAGAGGTAGTGGGCGAAGAAGCTCTCTTGATCTCTCCGACTTGAGAAAAAAAAAAAGAAGAAAGAGTGTTACTGGGTGGTCTTTGGAGGCCCGACGAACAGAGGAAATCACCAGGGATTCAGAGGTTTCAATGACTCTTGATTATTGATCGAGATCTTATGAGAGATTTGCGACAGCACTCCCAAGGTTCGGTGTGTGATAGCTTCGCCGACGGTTTGCATCATCACTAACCGATACGCATCTGTGTGTGATAGCTTCAATGCTTTCCAGGAACGTCGAAAGTAGTGAAAATTCTTGTCAGTTAATTCCCAACCGCTTTACGTGGAATTTCATGGCCAGTATTATTAGTACGTACGCGGGCGACTCCTACTCCCTCAACCCACCCTGCGCTGGGCATATCGCTATATGAACTCACCAACAAAACCTGGGACACCATCGCAGGCTGGGGAAAAGTTGCACAGGAACTAGCAGCACCCGAGAAGATGGCTTTCCTGTGGCGGTTTGCCCGACGGTCGGAGTCGGCAGGGGTTACGGGAACATGATGCAGAAGTATGGTCTGTCGGTCGACAACATCGTGGATGCCCAGATGGTCGACATTAACGGGAGGCTCCTCGGCAGGGAATCGATGGGGGAGGACCTTTTCTTGGCCATTTGAGGCAGTGGAGGAGCGAGCTTCGGCGTCATCCTGGCCTACAAGATAAACCTAGCCCTAGTTACTGAGATCGTGACGGTGTTTCGGGAAAGTAGGACCATGGAGCAGAATGCGACCGAAGTCGGCTACAAGCGGGAGCAAGTTGCCCCTCATCGTAGATGTGGCCAACTCGACATCTCAAGAGGGTAGGAAGACAATTAGGGTTAGATTCCTGGCACTGTTCCTAGGAAAAACTACAAAGGAGAGTTTCCCAGAATTGGCTATCTCGGGTCCTCAGACTGCACAGAGATGAGCTGGGTCGAGTCGGTTCTTTACTGGACGGCCTTCCCAGAAGGGACCCCAGTGGAAGCGCTCCTCCGCCGGACCCCCCCGCAAGTCCTCATACACTTCAAGAGAAAATCCGACTAAGGCAAGGAGCCTAGCTATCCCGAGAGAGGGTCTCCAGTACATTTTCAACAGAATGATCGAGCTTGAGAGAGTCGCCGCCTTAACTTTCAACCCTTACGGTGTGAAGATGGCCAAAGTTCCATCGACCGAGACTCCGTTCCCGCACAGAGCCAGGAACCTGCGGAAGATTCAGTATGCAGCGAACCGGGATGAGGACGGTGAAGAAGCAGCGAACTACTGCGTCGGATTGATGAGGAAGCTTTACGATTACATCCGTGCCGAAGAACCCTAGGGAGGCCTTTCTGAACTATAGGGACCTTGACTCGGGCTGCCTGTTGGGAAGCCATGGCTCATGGGTTGAAATACCTCAAAGGGAATTACGAGACGCAGGTTCAAATTAGGGCCAAGGTATGTAGTTTCCAAATATGTTGAATAAAAACCCTTTTATGTGAAGAACGTGAAGATCGCTTTTCTTTTGACTGTGCCCTGTGGAAGCAAAATGACAGCGAAATCCTCGAGATTTTGTCACCTTTTGATATCGAGCTCCTTACGATTTCGGTTTTGGTTCATCGAGTCGTACGGTTTGTTAGCCGATAGTCGGACGCGACGGCATGAAAGCTTTAGGATTAATATGATTTTTGAGATCTTACGGCATCATCCAAACCTAACTGAGATTGTGAAGGGAATTTCTAGGGAGTAGAATGTAGAGTACGTAGTAATAGAAACTTCCGAGCATCTCTAGTCATCAACACTCCCCGATTGGAGCATATTGCTATAATTAGAGACATTACATAGTCGGTCTGAGCCAGTTCAAAACAGATCTTAAACCGTTTAGTTTTTTAAGCATAATGGGCTGCCTAGGCTATGGGGTCACGGTTTAAAAAAATATGAATCAGTATATAATCGTTACTAAGCTAGCCGGTTCATGATTTAAACCAATTCGAACCGTGAATAGTAATTTTTAAATCTTTTTATTCAAATTAATTAAAATGAATACATTTTTTAATTTTTAAATTGAACTAATAAAATTTAATTGTTGATTTGCAAGATTTTGGCGATACGAGCTAGTTTTGTAATGGTTTCGGGTTAATTAAATAGGAAAACGTGTTAGATTAGTTTCGATTCAGCGGACCTATATTTTGGATTTGGTCCGTAATTGTCTCTTAACTCAATAAGAGTGGTTACGAGCCGGTTTGGGGAGGTTTAAATCGGTTATGAGTTTTTACAGACCAGTTCCTAAGTCTGAGAATTGCTTCCATCTCTGATATTTTTAGGCACCAAAAACTTGATGAATTTTGTGACTCCACCCAAGCCCCAGAAAAGTGCCTGCGACGAGCTTCTACCTCCCAATCTACGTCGGCCCCGGCCCTATTCAGGGGACCGAGACCATTCCCCAGGCAGCGGACAGGTCTGACAAGCCGAAGACCAAGGCCGGGAGGAGCTGAAAAGAGTTGGTCTTCGGCATCCTAGGCGGCCCAAGACAGGTTCCTCCGGAAAACAGCAGCAATCCTCGGGATGGCATGGTCTCAGTCGCAGTGGTGATAGACAAGGACAAGAACAGCCCGCAAGACGTCCGTTGGGCCATCGACAACCTTGCTGCTAACAACCCCCACGTCACGCTGATCCTTGTCAGACGCAGGACACAGTGTAGATACCTCTTTCGCAGTGAATGCCCTTAGTTTCTTCTCTCCTGTTGCCGTTTATCAGAAAGAATCGCAGAACTCCAACATCGAATTCTTCGCCCAGCTCCGTCTCTACCATGTCATTCAGTCATTCATTTTCATCCTCGGAGTAAAGGAGCAATTGCTTGTGCAGATGACCATGCAACGGACGGACGTGAAGCAGATTTACGTGATCTTTTCGGCCTCTACCTTGCCTACTGCAATCGGAAAGGGGTAAGTAAGAGGTTGGCTACTATTCGGGAGGCCGATGGTCAGCTTACGAGACGTCGATCGAACTGGAAAGGCTTTCCCCCTCTATTCAGGTTCAAGTGAAAGAGGTGATTATCGAGGAGAACGATGTCTCGAAAGCTTTACTAGAATACATTGTAAATAACTACATGGCGAACGTTNTTAAATTGAACTAATAAAATTTAACAATTGATTTATAAGGTTTTTGACAGTTTGGATCAATTTCGAAACGGCTCCGAGTCAATCTAATAAGAAAACATGCCGAGCTAATTCTGAGATAATATATCTACTTCTTAAACTTGACCCATAACTATCCATTAATATANAGCTCCGAGTCAATCTAATGAGAAAACACGCCGAGTTAATTCCGAGGTAATATATCTACTCGTTAAACTCGACCCATAACTATCCTTTAATATAATAAAAGAGAGAAGGTTCATTCGCTTGTTCTGGTTCTGATCAAACAGCTCCGTTGTTCTTGTCACCTTTCTCACCTATTTATTCTCTCTCTCTTTTAAAGTATTCTTTTGCTTATTTACTCAAAAAATTTTAAAAAAAGGGATCAATAAAAAAAGAAAGAAAGAGTCCACAACGGCTCCATATCTGCGGTGGGTCCAGGTAATCGACCGTTGGTGGGGCCTTGGCCTCGAAATCCCCGAAGGGAAATACTTAACCGTTGAAAACTTTTCTGACAGTACTCCGACCAAGAGGCATATATCAAACTTCGAGGACCAGAGCTTTTCCTCAGTCCCCGTCTGTTTCCTCCCATTAATTCCCTGCGTCCACTACTTCCTCTTCCTCCATCTAGTTCATTAATTTCATTCAGTATTTTGCTCAAACAAAAGCAAATTCTTCAATCATGACGGTCGATGTCAAATCTGAAGAAACCCAAACGGCGGAGGTCGTGATTGCACAGGAAGAAGAGCAGCCCATCGACAACAAGACTTCTGCTTTCGAGGAGGAACGGGGGACTGAGACGGAGGGACAGAAGGAGAACGTCAATGTCCCCGACGGATCTCCGTCACCGAACACGGTCGAGAAGAGCTCTTCCTTCAAGGAGGAGAGCAACTTCACCTCTGACCTCAAAGCCTCTGAGCGGAAGGCCCTGGGTGAGCTCAAGTCCAAGCTCGAAGAAGCCATACTCGGGAGCAATCTCTTAAGAAAATTAGAGGGTGAGGAAGAGGCTGCAGCGGTGGGACAGGAGGAGGATGGCGAGATCTCCCTCTGGGGGGTCCCACTGTTGCCCAGCAAGGGGTCTGAGGGCACCGACGTGGTTCTTCTGAAGTTCCTGAGAGCCCGAGACTTCAAGGTCGCCGACGCATTCGAGATGCTGAAGAAGACCCTCCAGTGGAGAAAGGATTCCAAGATCGACACCATCCTGGGCGAGGAAGTGGCCCTTCAGCTCCAACCAGCAGCCTACATGGACGGCACCGACGGCGAAGGCCACCCTGTGTGCTACAACATGTACGGAGTCTTCGGGGACGAGGAGATGTACCAGAAAACGTTCGGGACCGAGGAGAAGAAGGAGAGGTTCCTGAGGTGGAGGGTCCAGCTGATGGAGAAGGGCATCAAGAAGCTTGATCTGAGGCCAGGCGGGGTCTCCTCACTGCTCCAGATTAATGACCTCAAGAACGCCCCCGGACCCACCAAGAAGAATCTCCGGGCCGCCACGAAACAGGCAGTTAATCTCCTACAGGACAATTACCCGGAGCTCGTCGCCAGAAACGTGAGTTCATTTCACGCTAAAATTTGATCTACTCCATGGACCCATCAATCACCTTTCGTTTTAATCTAAAACCTGAGGAGACACTGCTGATTTGCAGATCTTCATCAATGTTCCGTTCTGGTACTACGCGATCCACTCCCTCTTATCGCCATTCTTGACTCAGAGGACAAAGAGCAAGTTCGTCTTCGCCCGCCCGGCAAGAGTGACTGAGACGCTCCTCAAGTAAGTTTTCTCGCCTTACCATAAATGCTCAGAAACGCTGTCCGAACCAATTCGTAACAACTAAGATCAGAGGAGTGCACAATAAATATTTAATCAGTTTATCGATCTGATGAGTTCATGCCCCCCAGCGCGTGTCTATGGTGGAAGACATTGATGGAAGTGGCTCATTCTAGACTTGGATCCCTACTGTTCATTAGTCGTCTGTGCTGTTTCTTGACCACAGTCTGAAAACCTTCTCCCAGGTACATTCCCGCAGAGCAGATCCCGGTTCAATACGGAGGCTTCAAGAGGGAGAACGACTTCGAGTTCTCAAGCGAGGGCGGTGCAGTTTCTGAAGTCTCCGTCAAGCCCGGATGTACTGAAACCATCGAAATTCCTATTGATGAGGTAACAATCTCTCGCGCAACCCACAGCTCTCCGATGAGGAATGTTTCTCTCCCGGAAATATATTCCTCCCTTCACTCTTCAACTAACTGATTTTGGATTGATTTGGACACTCGCTCACAGGCCACTGAGAGAGAACCTTTCTTGCCGCATCCTGTCGTGCTAAAACCATGTTTCTCTTTCCTTAACCGATTTTCTCTGAGGCTGCAACGCCATTAAAAACTGAAGAACGTTTGGTGGTGGGTAACNGCCATTAAAAACTGAAGAACGTTTGGTGGTGGGGTGGGTGTTTGCAGGTTGGTAACACATTGATATGGGACCTGACCGTCCTGGGCTGGGAAGTGAACTACAAGGAGGAATTCGTCCCCGCCGATGAAGGGTCATACACCATCATAGTGCACAAGGGGAAGAGGATGAGCGCGGACGAAGGGCCCCTTCGCAACACATTCCGGAACGGCGAGCCAGGGAAAGTCGTGCTCACGGTCGAGAATGCCTCCAGCGGCAAGAAGAAGAGGGTCCTCTACAGGCACAAGACCAAGAAGTGCTGCGGCGGCGGCGGCGGCGGCGGCTTCTGAGTTCTGAGTGAATGAATTTACAGAGATCATCAAAGTGTTGGGAGTGGAGATTCTTTATTTGTTGCGAGGGCTATATTTTTGGGTGAATTATCTTGTATTCTTTTGTCGTCGTCGTGTCTATGTTCTTCAACCATTTTGGAATGATGGATTTCTTGAGCTTAAAAAGTTCAACTTTATTTTCAATAGCTAAAATCTTCTTATTTTTATTTTTATTTTTAAATAAATATATCAATAAGAATTTGAAAGAAACTAGAATTAAAATGAATTTTTTTTTTTGTTTCAATAAGAGTATATAGGATGGCAAGGGAAACTTCACTATTACTACCAAATGGTACCAACTATATACTAATAAATGTGTAAGGTCTCCCAAATCATTTCAATCACATGCTTGAATGGTGGAGGAGCAATGATCTCTTACCTAAGCCGACATAAAGACATTGAAATTCAAAGAAGTATATATATATAGAGAATAAAAACTTAACTACATCATTCAATCATCAAGCATATGTTTAAATATATATATATATATGTATATTTATGAACCTCTCTCACACAGAGAATCTACAGGGGAAAAAAACACTAATTAATATGATTATTTAAAAAATTCCTTGAAAATATTAGATATAGGGAGCTTAAATTGACCCGTCTAAGACGTGCGCTTACTGGCACCGTTTCACACCCGACATCATGATGGGGCCCCAAACTAGTCCCGATCCAGTAGTACCCTGGAATATTCTACAGCAAGAAAGAAAGCAATTTCAGTTCAGTGGTAATTATGATCACAACGACAGTACCAAAGGTGGGCTCTAACTTTAAGGTAGTCAGTCTCACACAAACATTTGAAAGTTTGAGAAGCTTGAAATAATAATACACACATCCCATCCCATCCCATCTACTTGATACAGATACAGAAATCCCCCCACAGCCACCACCTCACACCGAAAGCACCCAAATTTAGAGTTCCCATCGAGAAGAAGAAATCACGACAAGACTACTACTAGAGACCCAAAGAAACACGGAGTTCTTACATTACTTGTTCCTCGGACTCAGAAGGCAAAGACCCGGCTCAGGCGTTGATTTCCTCGTCCTCTTCCTCTTCATACTCCTCCTCCTCATCGTCGTCGGCAGTGGCATCCTGGTACTGCTGGTACTCGGCCACCAGATCATTCATGTTGCTTTCCGCCTCGGTGAATTCCATCTCGTCCATCCCTTCACCGGTGTACCAGTGCAAGAAGGCCTTGCGCCGGAACATGGCAGTGAATTGCTCGCTGACCCGCCTGAACATCTCCTGGATTGAGGTCGAGTTGCCGATGAAGGTCGAGGCCATCTTAAGCCCCTTGGGAGGGATGTCGCACACGCTCGACTTCACATTGTTGGGGATCCACTCGACAAAGTAGGAGGAGTTCTTGTTCTGGACGTTGATCATTTGCTCGTCAACCTCTTTCGTGCTCATCTTTCCACGGAACATTGCGGAAGCGGTTAAGTAGCGTCCATGGCGAGGATCAGCAGCACACATCATGTTCTTTGCATCCCACATCTGCTGGGTCAGCTCAGGGACAGTCAAGGCCCTGTACTGCTGGGAGCCACGAGATGTGAGTGGAGCGAACCCCACCATGAAGAAATGGAGTCGTGGGAAGGGGATGAGGTTGACTGCGAGCTTTCGGAGATCAGAATTCAGCTGTCCTGGGAAGCGGAGGCAGCAGGTGACACCACTCATCGTTGCAGAGATAAGGTGATTCAGATCACCAACTGAATGATTAAGAAACAAGGCAAAGGTTCAGCCCCAAACAGAACGGAGGGAAATGTTAAGCGCAGGCAAGATATTCCTTTTTACCCTGCAGGCGACTTGAGGTGATAAAAACCAAGAGAAGTTTCATTGATCACCATATCATAAGTTAAAAAAGGCCATAAGTATGACCGTATGTCTCTAAATAGCAGTATTAATTCTTTGTTCACTTAAAATATTGACAGAAAGATGTCCAATTAAAATTTTCATGCAAGAGGAAAGCTGCAAAAGTTCCATTTACAAGAGGAAAAATATGCTCCAGATAAAGATTGTGAAAGCAAAGCTGGGACTCGAAATATTTCAGATTTTGTACTTCATTTTTTTTTAGTAGTCAAGAAATTAACTTCATCAATATCGCATCAAAAAGATGCGTAAAATCATATACAAAAATGCATCTGGTGAATATGGCAGAGGACAGGGAAACGGACCCAGGGAATAACCGGGATCAAGGGCAAAGTTTCATGCTATGAAACTAAAAGTCTATACTTACAAGTTGGAGTGGCGAGCTTCAGTGTACGGAAGCAGATGTCATAAAGGGCTTCATTATCCAGAACCATACATTCATCTGCATTCTCGACAAGCTGATGGACAGAGAGAGTTGCATTGTATGGCTCAACAACTGTATCAGACACCTTTGGTGAGGGGAAAACAGAGAATGTCAGCATCATGCGATCAGGGTACTCCTCTCTAATCTTAGAAATGAGAAGGGTACCCATCCCAGAACCTGTGCCACCTCCCAAAGAATGACATACTTGGAATCCTGGTCAAATTTACCAAGTTGAGAATGAAATTAGAGAGCTGAAATGATGAAAAATAAACACTAACAGAACTTGATATAGATAAATTGCAGAAAACATAAACAAATTATGCAAAGTTCCATTGAGGCACCCATTGGTAATTATGGACAACATTGTACTGTAATTATATTTTCTTATTGAAGATAAAGAAAACGTTGAATCTAAAAAAGAAAGCATTTTGTTACAATTGCAAAAATCTTAAACATTCAGAGTTCAGGCATACAGCATTATTTCACAAAACAGTTTTCTCAATTGAGGGATCAAATGTAGTAGCAATATCCACCAAATTGGGAAGCAGAAGCTAGAACAAATGAATAGCAAAATAAGTGAAATAAAATGTCAGAGGACTGAGACATGATCAAAGAATTAGATCGAAAAATGTACAAAATGAAACAAAATTGAACATCTTAGATCTCCATGCTTGAAATCCATGGGAATACACATTTATATATCAGGTTCAATGGTACCCAACTGATGGTAAAGATAGGATCTAAATCTCCCAACTCCATCAGCATTTTCTATTCAAAATGTAGTAAAAAACGAGCAGCAGCATTTTAGCCTTTTAGGAAGTCAACATGTTTGAATTTAAATATAAGCAGTTGAAATCACCTTAAGTTTAAGCACTAGAGAACTGTATAACAGGGAATGATTCAACTTACCTGGACTGACCAGCAAACATGTAAGCATTCCACAAATGCAGAACATAATAATAATAAAAACAGATACATCAGACAACTTATATGCATAGAAGTGTTCCTTACGATTCATAATGTCTTCAATGTTTTGTATAAGTAGTAGTTCACATTTACAGTGAAATTTCTAAAGATTAATTTGTTGTTTGTTATTCTCTACAAAGGAATCCTGCCCAATTCACTAACTACTTGATTTTGCTCATCACATTCTTAATACCGCAATTGCATTAATTGTAGAAAGCGTGAAATTGCTTTTAGAAGCAAACGAAAACCATAAAAAAAAAAACATAACCATAGGACTCTCTGAAAGCTAGAGCTTAAAGAGGATCGTCATCATTCACTCCATAAATCAAAGAAAAGGACAAGATCCATTAGAAAACTCAAGCAAAAGCATATCAACGTCAACTCCGGCATGGAAAATATCGTCAGATCTAATGTCAGAGAGCGAAAGATCAGTATCACGCTAAATGGATGAAGGAAAACGCACGAAATGATTATGCCTCGACCAATTTCACAAACAACAATGCAATGCGATGCGAATACCACATAAATCAAAGCATAGCAGAAGACAACATGTCGCACGATGAAAGATCAGAGAAGAAAGATGAGAAACTATAGCATTCAATCCTCATCTCCTAAATTATGAACGGATAGTCGATGTTAAGTAGAGGGGAGAGGAGAGGAGAGATCTGTCTGTTACCCTGCAAGCAGTCGCAGTTCTCGGCCTCCTTCCTGACGACGTCTAGGACGGCATCAATAAGCTCGGCGCCCTCGGTGTAGTGACCCTTGGCCCAGTTGTTTCCGGCGCCGGACTGGCCAAAGACGAAGTTGTCGGGGCGGAAGATCTGGCCGAATGGACCAGATCTGACGGAGTCCATGGTACCGGGCTCGAGATCCATGAGGACAGCTCGGGGGACGTACCTGCCGCCGCTGGCCTCATTGTAGTAGACGTTGATCCGCTCGAGCTGGAGCTCGGAGTCGCCACTGTACTTGCCGGTGTGGTCGACGCCGTGCTCGTCACAGATCACCTCCCAGAACTTTGCCCCGATCTGGTTCCCGCACTGGCCGCCCTGAATGTGTAGGATTTCTCTCATTTTCCCCTCCTTACAATCTCGGCAAGATTGAGGATCAGATCAGAGAAGGCAAACAGGGGAGAAAGAGAGAGAGAGAGAGAGAGTGAGAGTNAGCAGGGGAGAAAGAGAGAGAGAGAGAGTGAGAGTAGGGGACCAATTGGGAGGGGAGGGAGGGAAGCGATGTCAAAAGTCGGATCTGATCAGGGAGTTATTTATTTATTTATTTTGGGGCGAGCCTTTAAAAAATATTGTAATTATCTGGTCGGTTCAACTGTCTAATCAAGTCTACGAGGGTAAAATGGTCTTTTCACAACTTACCCTCAGCAGTTACGCCGCCACCAACTGCAGGGATGGATGCCAATCCCATTAATCTCGTATGTTCCTCTCTCTCTCATCCCGACACCTTACCTCTCCATCATTGCGATTGCACATCACGCGATGCCAACATTGAGGATAATGTCAGGTTTAGATTTAGCATTTTAGGGATTAGATGATCCTATCAGGAAGTGCTTTACTGTCAGGCATCTCCTCTCCTTTCTCTCTAATTTTGCTGCGTTTATTTTTTGTTTTGCTTGAAGACTAGGTTGCGTGGAATCACGCATACAGATAGTGCATGACATGTACTTAGGTTGTCGGCACATATCCTTTTTCATATTTTACTTTGATGCATGATAGACACATGATAAGAGTTTAGTAACATTCATTCAATACCAGATTAGTTAGGACGAGCCACTCTTCAAAGACGATATCCAAGTGTTCTTGACCCTTGATTCCTTCGTACCTCTCCATATTGCACAAGTGTCCGGTGACAAAATTTTGAATTTGCTGATGTTTCTATCTAGTATGACACCATTTTACTATGTAGCATCAATCTTCCAGAAAAGCTTACTGAGAAGGTAAGCATTAGCACATCCTCCAGCACAAAATTCCCCCCACAAAAAGAAAAATGGAAAGACCAAATTTTTTCATCTCTACAGACATCCTCCCCCGAGGTTCTTCAAATGCAGAATACTTCCTAAAGACTCTACAGAAAACCTTCAGAGTCTTCAACTAATTCTTGTTCAGTAGGCAGGCGAGATTCCGGAGTTCTTCAAAGGCCTGCATCGTCTCCGAATCAAATCCACCTGCAAACTGCAATTTTTCCCCCCAAAATGGCACAGGGAAAGGTAATCAGATTAATAGCATAGATGGTTGATGAGCAGTATGGAGAAATGCAGATGTTTCATGTTAGACCTGGTGAATTCTAAAGGCGAATCTCACTCCCTGTAGGAGCATATAGTCCATTGCTGGGTCTTTGTCGGGTGCAGCCTTCGACTGGAGCTCCAATGCAACCCTCTTCATATACTTCTGAGCCAATTTCACTGACCCAAACTTTATCTGCAAAGCAAGTCAGATTGAATCACTCTTTTGTGACAATTTTTTTTTTCAATATGCTATAAATCAGAATAATTCGTTAAGCGTTTGACTTCATATGGAAATAAATAAATCTATATGATGTGAAGGTGGTGCTCTCCACCAACTACGACCAGATTTCCTGAGTCCCCATTACAAAGGATATTCCAAGTCCAACATAAGGATTATAGCTTAATTCATATCAGCGTGATGCTTCACAATCCTTGATGGAGAGCTGCTATTACTAATGAGTTGGTAGTTTTAGGCAAATCATTGGACATGATAGCCTAAAATAGTTGAGATAATTCGAATCAGCACACCACTTCAGATATAAAGCTAAATTTGGGCATTGATTTGTGCTATTATTACTGCAGAAAAGCCGAACAATTGCTTCGTTGAAGCACCCAAATGAAACAACAGAGAATGCCAATGAACATACGTGAGACATTCTATGTTTTTGTTCAGCATTACCATGGAGCTAATCCACAGAAAACAACTCTACAAGAGTTTGAGAAGATGAAGACAAACTTCTTACCTTGCTTATGATGCCATTATCCAACATCCAATCGATTGGAATACTGAACTCCTTGCAGTTGCGCATCAGAGACTCTCGTGTCCTAAGAAGGTTGTATACGGTCCGTTCCATCCTGATAGAACCATTAATGAATTCTAAATATCCAAGCCATTTGTAAAGAGAGAGAGGCGATGAGGAAAAAACAATTAGATCACATTCATACTTCTCGGACAAAGCAACAATTTTCTTCAGAGCAACATCGCAAGGCAACAGAGGATCATCTTTATAGTTACAGACTTCAGACTCTAGCCTTTTCAGGTCCCTATAGCCAAATGCCGCTTCTCGTAATGTGTCAGCTTTCTTCTCCGGCCAGTTAAAGTGCTTCAAAACTGCCCTTTCATCAACCTAGCAAGAGAAGCACAAATTGCAGGAAATCGTATTTCAGGTGAACCAGTAAAAAGATGAAAGTCTCAAATATCCAGCCTGAATTCTCTACAGATAGAAGGATTTTTAGAATTCATTAAAAGCTTACATTTTGTTTTCTTTGGCATTTTCTCGGATTTTTGAAGCAGCAAGATATGATCCTTGAATTGGTTTTCCTAATAGGTCCACTAAAGAAACTGGATAGTAGGCATGACACTAAAAAACTTACAAGAAAGCAAAGCTCATCATCAAGCCACTTCACGAATGCCACAACATCTTCGATGTTTTGATAGACTGCATCATTCACCTCCCTGATCAATGAGTTGACGAATTCCCCTTGTGTCTCAACATCTGCCTTTATCTACATTACCACAAATTCAAAATTTAAATTAGTCGAGGAATACTAAACAGAAATGACACCCGAAAACCAGGACAAGCAATTTCATTATCCTGTCATAGTCATTTTATCTAATATGCTTGTTCTGCATTTTTTATCCTTAAAAAAATTGTAAATATCAAAAGAAAAATTCTTTTTTTGTAATTGCATCTAAAATTAGTCTGGTAAAGCGTGATTTCCTGTAAGATTGGAATAACTGTTTGATAAGTGATTTCTTCACCATACTGAAGCTCTAAAAATCCAGATGTATACCAGCTAAAATGTACTCACAGCAAGCAAATAGGAAGATCGGTTCTCAATTTCTCCAATCATGCTGCTTCGGACATTAGCCACGTCCACTGCATCACAAACTCCTCCATTGGATGCATCTTTTCTAGAATCCCTCTTCATGAGAGAATGATAAAACTCAACCACTTGGGGGGCCCGCTTCACCTTTCCTGGAGTACCCTTGCCTGCTGACCTGGCCATTCGAGGTGGCGGGGGAGGAGGTGGTGGCGGTGGCGGATGTGGTGGGGCAGGTGCCATAATTTGAGCTGCAGACTCTTTCTTGAAATCATTTGGAAGTGAATGGCAAGTAGGCCTGGGAGGGGGGTTCGGTATTCTTAAGGTCCTCTTCTCAATTTCATAAGGGATGGCTAGTTTACTGATTTCTTGGCAATTCACACTCCAGTCGAGCTTTTGCGGAGGAACTGACTCCATTCCCTTTTCAATCAGCACAAATCCATCAGACTGCCTTCTCTTACTCGATTTCATCTCCTCAGAGCTGCAGCGAATCCCACTTATGGAGTGCCTTCTTGGACTTCTCTCGTCATCCAAACAGACCCAGTTCTTATCCAATCCATTCTCAGTGACATCAAAGCTTGACAAATCCTCATCTGTAATAGGCCATTTCTTCAACTTCTTTACCAGGCTTACTTTCCTTGCACTACTACCATAGTCTGAAGACTCGTAACTTTTTACAGACAATGTTTCAGCTGAACCAGGGCTTGATTCACTCTCAGAATTTAATTCCGACCCATAGTTCCGCAGCTCTTTTCTTAAACAGGAGTTTACCCATCTAAGGTACGCAAGCTCCTCAACTTCATTCAATCTGCTCATCTGTAGACCTTCAACTTGTTTGCATAGGTCTTCATTTGTGTGTCTCAACATGGATGCCTCAGCTTTAATCTTCTCTACAGTGTCAATCTGATAACCATTGAAATTCAATATATCAAACAATCAGGAAGGGCAAAGTTCATGAAGGAACACACTTGTTTCATGGAAAGACTTTCCTCCTCTGGATAAACTCGAATAACAGGTTCGCCTTTTCACATTTTTGTGATCCGGTATGGGCAACTAGAATGAGACCATTCACTCAGCAAAGTGATGAGGCAGAAAGAAAAGCATTGAACAGAAAACCTGTATTCAGTATGATCAATCTAACCAGAGGTGATTTGTACCAGCATAAACAACTAGATAAGATGAATGGCGACACTTTTCCATCATGATCACAGGAATTCCGACAACAGACCCATCAGAGATGTCTAACCAGTATAATAAAATTTAAGCTAAAGGTGATTTTAAAGCTGACAAAGGTTACATCCAAGAAGCATAGTAACAATCACTGCCACTTCCATTCTTCATTATAACATTAAATTCTGTTCTTGGATAATCAACGTTGAAAAGAAAAACATAATAATACGACTGTCTGGGTACCTCAGAAGCCTTTGCAAGTCTCTCAAGCTGAGACTCCAGAGAAGAAAGCCTGTAGGCAAGATTCCTCTTCTGCAGCTGCAACTCTTTATTCAGCCTCCTCAGTTCCAAGATCTCCACCTCGAGGTTCCTTGACCCCACTGTGAAATCACCTCCATCATCTCTCCTTAGCGTCATGCTTCCCTCAACAGTAAGAGCCGCCAGTTGCTCGGACAAACTCGACTTCTCACGTTGAAGCGATTCGACCTTCCTCGCGAGCTCCTCAGCCTCTACCCTCTTGGACGACACTTCCCTCTCGAGGCTCCTCCTGCATTCGGACAGCTCGGCCTGGAGCTTGCACTCCCTGTCCTTCGACTCCTGAAGAAGGCACCTCAATTGATCCAGCTCAATGAGGAGGTCTCGGGACCCGGAAGAGGAGGAACTCCTGCGGTGAGTTGGGTGGGCCTGCAAGGTTCCGACCGAGCAGGACAAGTCACTGATCAGCGACCTCTTGACCCGTGGATAGGACGGCGCGGCAGAAGGGTTCTTCTGGGCTGCCGAGTCCGACGAGAGGAGCGGAAGTTTCTTGGTCTTCTTGTCGAAGTTCTTGACTATTTGAGAACCCCACGAGGAAGCTGATCGCTGCTTCGAGGAATTGGTGCTCTGCCTGACGTTCTGGGACTTCGGCATGTGATTCTGATCGGCGAATCTCAGAGCTCTCGGGTGGCCGTGACCCTCAGTTGAAACAGAAACCACGACTTCCTCCCTCATTCTCGAATGCTGCCGCACTTCCACTTGAATCGAAATGAGCAAAGTATCAGTCCTTGAAAGTTGACGAAAAATGTTTGAGAACTTTCCCTTCAAAAACCAGGGGGAAGAAGGCGGCGCTTCAATCTTGCTTCAAACGCATGGGGCTCGTTCTCGAATAGGGGGGTGGCATCAAGTTCGCGCCTTTCCCAAGTCAGATAAGAACCCACTGGAAATATGGAGTCATTCTAATGATTCAACCATACCTCTCCCCTCAGTCTCTGCCGAGAGGCGTCTGAGAAGAGAATGGGGTTCCGGTATTCTTGAAAGGGACAGAGCAGAAGCGAGCTATCCCATCATTTTTTTTTTCTTTTGTGGGTATTGAAGAAGGTGAAGCAAGAAATCACCGATTTCTAGGCGACGTAATGACATTTGCGAGAAAGGTAGGGGGCGTGCAGCTTTATTATCTCTGGGTTTTTGAATTTTTGAATTTGAATTGCGTTCTCTTTCCCCCTGATCTTCGTGTGCGGGAGCCAGAGGCGGAGGAGGAGCCGGAGGAGTTTGTTTGTCTGTAGCGTACGAGGGTGGGAGGGCAACGGTCGATTCTGTGCCGGGAGCGGGCCCGCGTGCCCTTCTTGGAAAAGGACAACAAATTTGACTTATTACTGCTTTTCACGAGCCTCTTGTCCCATAGTAAACTTGCACAAGAATGAGACCGGGCTGGGGGAAAGGCCATAATTTTTAAAATCGGGTTAGGTCAAAAATTTGTATAAGTATAGGTTTATAAATCGGACTATGAGTGTAGTTGATTAAATCATATATTTAATAAATAATATTA
>CXYZ01005013.1:459063-482816 GCA_900006705.1 Sonneratia caseolaris | reverse complement strand
GAGGAGTGCAAGTGCCAGAGTACGAGGCATATACTTGGACGTGACCGTGCAAGGTCGTGTAAGGGTTTTGTGTGTTCTTGTAATTCGTGTTTGTGAATACAAGTGAGATTTCCCTTACCTTGCATTGTTCGATCTTGATCCTTGATTGCTAAACCTCGCCAAGCTATTTCGCTATGTGTGTGTGCTTCGAGTTGGCTGAGAGTACACGGGTCACTGCTCAGCACCATCGCAGGAACGGAAAAATTTGGGTGAGTTCCAATACCTGTGACAAATGCCACGGCATGATCGCGCATTGTATCATGGTGTCGGCACAAGAGCACCTCACCCGTGTTTGGGGTGGGCTATTGCAATGAAAACTTCTATTATTTTCAACCATTACCCCCCAACTTTTGACAAATTTCAAGCAAAGTATGTGGTCGGTACTTTCGTGACAAAATATATGGGAACAAATTGAATAAATTTTACTGACAAATTTTGATCAAATATGTTGGACCACATTATCGATAAATATCATTGTCCGTAATATCTTATTTTAGAAAAATTATGAGATTTTCTCTAACAATGTTTAACATTGGAAGCTTTTTTTTTCTTCCTTTTTTCGTTAATTTACCATTAAATAATCTACAGAAGTGTTTGTTTGTTGGTAATCCTTCCCCTTGATGTAAATAACAACTGATTATTTTTATGGGTAACACTACTAAGATGGGATTAATTGAATATATTTTCCTCATTATTCCTATATGATATTATAAATATAATTATCGTAACTAAAAGACGCGCGTGCATTGAATGACTATGGCATTATCATAATCTTCAAATATATTTTATGAGTTCGCTTACCGTTGCAAACAAATCACGAACAAGAAAGATTAATGTGTTACTGGACCGGATGAATACCAATCATATCTTATCATGCCGTGTCGTGCCACCTAACCCTATATTTTAAATGGCATCATTGGGCCAACCCTTGTTATGCCTGGGCCGGATTTGCCACCTCTATTCCTTATCCTCTATTTAGTGTATTCTATTATATATTAAATATATTACTAAAAATGATACTTTGTGTGTACAATATCTGCTGAGATTGACAGCTTTACCGACAACCTACGACATAGTCATTGACCGAAACCTTCAGCTAAGTCAGTTGTCAATGCACACTAGACTGAGTGAAGAAAAATATACTGACTTCCAAGATGGCTTTTCGACAAAACTTACACAAAACTAGTTATTGGTATTATCGGTTAATCTTCGGTGGAAAAAATTGTCACGTGCTTGTTGGTATAACGATTTCCGATAAAATTTCCTCAAATTTGGTGGTTAATATTATTGGCAAATCTCTGATGACTCCACTCCATCCTTGATCACTGGCCCAATTGGCATCACCGTATTCGAGCAACATCAAGATGGCCAGAAATGTGAACAGTTGCTATGCATGTGTTCAGCTTGACAAAAAAAAGAATGAAGAGCTGCACGAGAAAGATGACACTTCAAGGGATCTCTCCGCGATACAGATGTGGTTGAAAGTTGCTCGAGGAAATGGTTCAATGGCTCCAGAGGGGCACCGCCGCTCGCATGCTTGAGGCACGAGGTTAAGGTCCATGTGACCTGAACCGAATCACAATCGATGGTACATCGTTGAATTTAGTTGCACCACGTGTTGCATTCCTGAGCACTGCAATTAATGGTCCGATACCAAATCGACATTTTGTGCGGTATAAGTGAAGCCTTTTTCCAACATGCAGAATTGAGTGAGGTAAGGTGAATACGATTTGGACTTGATGTCTCATAGTAGTCTTGGTTTGCCTTGAGAATAATTTTTTGAACCGAATCGAACCAAACCAAACCAGGCAGGTGCCCCTACTGAGAAGGGAGTTTCAAACCGGTCGAATCATAAAACACCCCTTAGAAGGGTCAATATTTCGTCGATGGGAAGCTGACTTCCATGCAGTAATTATTATTATTATTATTATTATAAAATAAATGAGGTTGAACGACGAATTCATGAAGTGATCTTTTGACCGATTTTTAATCCAATCCTATTATGAAAGTATGGTTTTTTCGGTTCCATAATCGTCGCCAGCCAGATCCCTCACCCCTGTCATGTGCAAGCTGTTAGGCTGCAAATTAGAGCTGTATATTGAGAGAACTTGATTGAATTGAAGTGGTGTAGCGCTTATAGTGCGAGTGAAGGTCCACCAGCGCGTCGCGAGACCCCTCGTCCGTTGGCGGAAGAAGAACGAAGACCAGAACATATGGCGGGTTCCGATCCCGACAAGCTTATGCTTAAAGCCGATAAGCTGTCAGTTTTTTTCCCCTTTCCATATCTGAATTCTCTGCCTGGATCATCTGTATCCTCTGTATTACAGATTCATGATAACGTCCGATAAACTCAACTGGGTCGGAGAAAGGGATCGCCTTTTTCTCTTTACCTGGCGGTTCACGCCTCTTCTAAACCATGAAGCCTCTTTGGATTCTGTCAAGGATTCTCAGGAATAGTTTAAAAATCAGAGCTTCCGTTCCTTGAATTTTACTGCTCATTGCTTTGTGTTCGTGATGCCTGAAATGAAAAAGCCCATTTGATTTACTAGATACTTGAGAGATTTGAATGTATTGACGATTTTGAGTTCCACCGTCAACTTTGAACACCACGTTTTGTTGAATTTCACAAAAATTGGCGTTCACAATTTGTTTGTGGATACTCTTCGTTATTGTGGTTTAGCAATGCCCGAGATGGACTTTGAAGATTTTGATTTCAGCTGAAAAGTACGAAATAAATTTCCTTTACTCACCAATTTTAAAATTGAAATGCAAAGGTTAAAATCCAACTTTTTTGTGCTTACTAATAAGCTGCTGAAGAGATCTGAAAATATTTGCAAGTACAAATGGATTGAAGAAGAAGAAGAAGAAGAAGAAGATAATTTAAGGCTACACGAGATCCCTCATTTCTTTTTCCTCACCCTTGAGACTGATATAACGCGCAAGTTTTCTTTAATATTTCTACTTGATTTAAAGTAAATGGTATGTTTCTGCTTTATTATCCATCAATTTCAAGTTAGTTGTAATATTTGCTTTTGGTTGGTAATGAGGATTTTAGCTTACAATTTGTTCTAACAATGCTTGGCCTCCAAAATACATAAATCGTTACTGGGTATCTATTGAAAAAGGAGTAAGTAAAAAACCTTTTTTCAGTTGAAGTAGCATTATTTCAGTTTATACTGATTAGCCCAGTCCATGATCCACCCTCTTGGCTTCTTAAACGATGGAGTGAAACTCTTTTATACTAATCCAGTCAGCAAGCTGCATACTAGGAGTAACATAAGAATTAATTTCTTTCTGAATCTTTGGTACCCATCAGAACAAAGTTAAGTCTTACAAGGTGGAATGCTGATTGGAGGAGTGCAACCACCCTCTATGAGCAAGCTGGTAAGTTCACTCGTCTGTTTTATTATCTTCAGCACTGGCACTGAAAGTTGTGATTCTGTTTCATAAGAAGAGCTGATAAGTTAATATTTGCTTTATATTCCTCTACTGACATTTCTTCTGGTGAAGCTATTGCGTATAGGTTCACCAAGAATTATGAGAAGGCAAAGATAGCATTTGAAAAGGCCTCAAAGGGCCAGGAGATGCTCTCCTCGTATCCTGTTCAGCATAAGTTAATTTCAGGATCTTCTTGTTTCTCTTTCTATATCCTTGACGAATTAAAAGCCCCTGGGATGCTGCTAAGCATATGGAGTCTGCTGCTGCTCTAGCAAAGGAACTAGGAAACTGGAAAGAGGTTGCTGACTTTTACAGAAGGGCTTCTGAGTTGTATAATGAATGTGGAAGATCGCAGCCTGCATCTGATGCTCTAGCAAAGGGTGCACGGTGAGTTCATATTCATTTATTTTTCATTTTAATTTTCGTCGTT
Organism: Sonneratia caseolaris; assembly: GCA_900006705.1. NCBI lineage: Eukaryota > Viridiplantae > Streptophyta > Magnoliopsida > Myrtales > Lythraceae > Sonneratia > Sonneratia caseolaris. The sequence goes on along the minus strand of CXYZ01005013.1, from coordinate 478,909 downwards.
TTTTGTTTTTTGATGTGGTAATATTGTGTACGTTTTGAAGACTGTTAATGTGGCTCATACTCCACTAATAGAATCTGATTTTTTATGTGTTCTGGTAGTAAGCTAGTTTATTTTGAAGTGTTTATAGTTATGACCAGGATGTATTCCTATTTGACTTGTTTACTGCTCAGGTAACTAGGAACTTACCTTCTGTGCTAATTACCTTTCCTCCTTTGACTATTTATTTTGTTTGGTTAGCTATATATGCTGGTCATCATTATTAATTGTTGTCATTCTCTAGATTTAGCTCAATAACTTTTTTCTCTCTTTGTTCCTCTACTTTCACCTTCTTTGCATGCTTACCAGTATCTAGACCTTACCACTGAAGGTGAAATTTAAATATTTGTTACAGTGTTCTAGAAGAAGGTGCTCCTGAGGAGGCTGTTCAATTGTATACCGATGCTTGTGTTCTTCTCGAGGAAGATGGCAAAGAACATATGGCATTTGATCTTTACCGTGATTTGACAGCTCTTTATGTAAAGCTTGAAAAGTAAGTAATATTTTCCTAGAGTAGAGAAGTGTAGTTGAAATCTTGGAAAATTCCTCCCTTTCTTCTATATTGTTATTTAGGAGAAGTGATGATTAATTTTTTCACTCTCATCAAGTTTGACAGTCACTTAACTGTTTTTCTGGCTTCTAGGTTCCATTAATGCAAAGTTCACAACTTGTATTATTTGCATGCCATTTTTTTTAGAGAATTAATCTTTCTTTCAGCTTGGTTAATTCTAGTGCATCTATGGATTGATATAATAGAAAATACAACAGGTTGCATTCAGGGTTTATTGTCAGAAATGATCCCATGTAAAAGAGATCAGTGACATTGAATCCCATTTATGCACACTTGAAAGTGCCTATTGTCCAATATCATTGAAGAGTTCTTTTGAAATTAGTATGATTGGAAGCAAATGTATGATATCGTGAGAATTTTATTTGATCTGCATTTTAACTTAATTAAAATTGGGAGTAGCAAGCTCTATCACGAGTTCAATAGAAGTTTTATTACAAAATGCATCAATTTGCTGTTGAATGATAATCAGTCATGAACCTTAAATAAATATTATCCTTCTTCCCAAAGTTCTACTTCATGCTTTCATTTCCTCTTGCTCTGAAATAAATGAGAGTTTTCCTTTATACTTTATGAGTTTTCTAGCACTTGTATGCTTATTTATAATTTGCAAATGTGTCATTGAGTAGACCAGAATGGTAAACTTATGATCCTTACGCCATTATCATCAGGTATGCAGATGCTGCAACATTTTTGTTAAGATGGGGACTCACAGCTGACAAATGCAATGCTACCAATAGCCAATGCAAGGTCTGGAATTCTTGTTTATTTATGAGGTCTTTCAGCGATTGGGCCCCGGTGGGGGTGGGGGTGGGATTGGGGATTGTGGTGTTTTGCACATAGGCCATGACACTTGGTTCTAGGAGATATGAAAAACAGTGGAGTTCTTGTGCAGTAGGCATCATCACGCTTTTGACAACCTTGGTTTGAACTGAACTGGATAAAGAAGGGAAAGGGGGATTAAAGTATGATTATGCAACTTTTATATTCCAAAATTCTACCACAGAGTTTCTATATTGTTGCTTTAATTTCCAGCCCTGCAGCCAACTCTGGCCTCATGATGTGGTTAGATTCTCACTGTTTTCCCTGATTACATAGTTGAGTCACATCTTGTGTATGGAAGAATTTTCTCAGTGTATGGGGATTATATCATTAGTGGAACAAATTACAGAAGGAGAACCTGTCCCTTCTCTATTCTAGAAGACAGTTGGAGATATAGTATTGACCTAGTCCAAAATTAGGGATCTACAAGAAGTAAAGTTGAGGATCTCAAATAAGTGTTGAAGTAAATCTGATATCTGCTGGACTAGGATTAAGTGACATGATGTCTAGGCTTTTAATAGAAGTTGGCGAATTTTGACCCTATTTTCAATATGGTTGTCAAATTTTTTTCATCCACCTGTATTTTTTTGGTATCTGGATCAGAGATTATGTGATGCCTCGTGTGTGATAAAATCTGGGTAGCTTCAACACCGTTGGTATGTGGATTGTCATTCATGGACAAGGGATCTAGAATGAAGTCAAGGAGACACCAACAAATATAATGATAGGAGTGGCATATACTCCCCAGATGGAAAATGGTATAGAGGTCAAAAACCATTTTCCTCTAAGATATGCAAAAGGAGTGAGGACAGGCAAAGGAAAGGAAAGAATAATGTAATAGATGAAACCTGCCCTTGATTGAGGAATGTCTCTTAGTCTGTAATAATATCTTCTAAATGCTGGCTGGGAGTCTAGGACTCTGCTGGATTTTTGTCTTTTTAAATGAAATTTTGTTAAAAAGGTAGTAATAAAATTAATATTAGTAAGTCAAAGCGAAGGTTCCATTTGATGTTTCCAAATAGGAAGGCAAACAGTTGGGAGACCACATCACCTGCATTTTTCTTGCCCATATACAGATCTACATTTTTTCTGGACAAGCCAAACCTGCACTGAAGTATTGTTCTATGATGTTTCAATGATAAGCCTGTGGAAGCAGTCTGCAAGCTAATAGGAATTGAGATTGTAGAGTGTAGTAGACCTAGTTCTCTATATCTGTTCTTGTAGTTACTTTTGTTAACTCATTGAATCTGATCCTATCCTCTTCTTTAAATGTCTATCATGTTTGGTTTGTATTCCTGTCCCCTGATAATATGGAGGTTCATTGTTCTTGAGTATTAAGCATAAAGAGACTAATTTAATTTGGTATACATTGCAGAACTTTGTAGTATTCTTTCTTTTTGCTCATTTTGTCTTCCTGAGGAGCCATAAGATATATGCAGATTTTTTTTGTCTCAGGCATATCTTAGTGCAATTATTGTCTACCTTTATCTCCACGACATCAATCAGGCAGAGAAGTGCTACAATGACTGTTCACAGTACGTATTTGTTTGTACAAATTGTTGCTGTCTCTTTTCTTCAAACCTGAATTTCAATGATGTAGTTCACTACTGAGTAAAGCCTATCTGTCTATGATAGTATGAGTGGATCTTTATTCATGAACGGTCTCTTTGTCTTTGACACATCTTGTCCTGGCACTATTTGTTTCATCAGGATCGATGCTTTCTTGAGAAGTGATCAGAACCGCTGTGCCACTAAGCTCCTAACTGCATATAACGAAGGTGATGTAGAGGAAATTAAGCGTGTGGCTCAGTCAAGCACTGTTTCACATCTTGATCATGTGGTAGGTTTGTTGGTTGATGGAAAAACAAAACATTATCTCAGAATGTCTGTTGCCTTGTATTCCAGCCACTTTGCATGCTAAACTTTTGATTTGGTAGTCAAAATGATAGCTGGTTCTTGATTCACCCCACATGTGATCTTTGCATGCTAAACTTTTGATTTGGTAGTCAAAACCAGAATGTCTGTTGCCTTGTATCGATTTATATAGAGCTTGAGTTTATGATTTTCAGTGAGGAAAGCAACTTGTCTCATAGGGTGCTGCAGGTCCTAGTCATTTGTTGTAATATGAGCTTGCTCTTGAGGAATGAAAAGAATGTAAAATCACATGCTACAGTGAATCTACACTTGTTCTTTTACTTAGCATGAAGATAACTGTAGCTTGGCTGTCTTGTATTCGCTTTGCTGCAGATAATTAGGCTTGCAAGAAAATTGCCTACCGGAGATGTCAGTAACAGCCTGAGGATTGATGCATCCAAGGAGGATGAAGAACCACTCGATGAAAATGACCTAACCTAGGTTGCAGTCAATCTTCATCTGTCTGGTCTGGTTTGGTCAATTTCTGCAGCCTTGGTTGGTGTATTGCTCGACTTGAATGTGATGAAGCATGTTACTCTGCCGATATGTCTTATGGACTCATGAGAGACAAAACACACTTGTGATGTACAATGGTGAATGTAGATAACTTACCATCTCGTTTTTATCGAAGGATGAGTTGAATTTCTTGACATAACTCAAACACATGTACTTGTGTATGTTTGGAGATGCAAGCGCTGGTCTTGCACTTCCACTCCTTGTTCAACAAGAATTCCCAGCAACAGATCTTCTAAGCCCTTAAGTTTTAAATCCAATCAAGTCCACCCTATGGCACTACACTGTTAAAATTTTTATAGATGCAGGAAGGCTTTCACAGACTGAGCCCAAGTCTCCACCCCCATCTATTGACTTCTGACAGTTCTAACCAAGCTGAAACATGGAAACGATACCAACGGTAAGTCCAGGAAGAATAGAAATTGAACCCACGTCCTTTCAGGGATTAGAAAGAGTTGGTGTCCCATACAAGTATAGACTTGTTCACAAATAATGACAACTTCCAGTTGAGAATCAGTCACTGTCTAGTTACACCACGAAAGGCACATTGTCGAAAAAATATGTGCACATCCCTCTCATGTGCTGGATCCATTCATCCATCCTGTTCTGCTACAAAGAATAGGCGCTAGCAACTGAATCAACAAAGAATGGGTTGGGGTTAGATCCATTCAACTTGCTAACTGATCGCCTTATTTATCCACACACATCCCTGAGAATTCTAAGACATTTGTAGTCAGTGCCCACTCGGTCGCCTACCAAGGAAGCAGGGCATGCCTAGCTACCGAAGATAAGAAGCTTTAAATGGAATGATTTGCTGCCCCAACAATCTCCACGTTCGGTCCACCAAGTTTGCGCTTATTGGCATCAGCTGAACAAACTTGTAAAAAATTTCCGGCCGATTTGTGGTTCCAGTAGTCGATGCACAAATGGTTTGAATCCATAGCTTCAATAATCTAAAAACATCAATAAAAATGAATATTAGCAATAAAATCTAATTTTAGTTCACCAATGGCCGAAAATTGGCATCATAAATCACAAAGGGTCCCAAAAATAGTCAGTCAAGACAAAATGATGATTAATGTTCCATATTTTGTATTCATTTCAAAAGATCTGAACCTGTTCACAAACGAATAGAAATCATTACAAGTGAAACACTGTGCAAGAAGAAACTGAAGATACATCAGAGAGAAGGCACTGGTAAATCACGACCAGATACAAGTATTTAAGATGATAAAAAGAGATCAAAAGCACAAAAGAAATGTTGTTAAGAGTGAATCTACCTCAATGATTTGTGGTGACGAAAATCCAAACATATCAAGACCGTTGACACTCTGGAAATTATCAGGAGTTGGCAATCCTTGTACTCCTAAGCTGCTCTGTTGTGCAACTTCCTGCTTTAGTTGCTGTATGACTGATTCCCAGCATTTCTCTGGTGAAACGTCAGTGAAAGTGATAGCAGGGTATTCCTCCAATGCAACCTGCAATAGATGAAAATGAAGAAAATTTCAGGGATACTTAGGTGATATTTGAATAAAATCCCAAACATCACCTTAAATTAACCAACTGCCGAAATACAAAATTTAACAGGGATGTCCTGTGGGAAACTCCAGATTGCACAAAGAGTATTGGGAAGTTTGGTTGTGCTCAATAATTCAAGACAAGCTTAAGGACATTCTGGGGAATAATTTGACACTTTATTGAAATTGTTAGAAAGTGATTCTTCTCTCCTAACAATTTTGGAGATTACTTCTCAAACCAATATCATGTCTGCTATGAAGGGAGTGGAAAGGGACCGTTTTCCAATATAGAGCAGCCAATTCTCATTTCCTCCTCTTCGTAACAAACATGGTAGAGGGTTAGCAATGATATCGTGGAGAATGCTTGATTTCATACAAATAGAAATTTTCTTCCATGTGCATGAATGTGAGACTCCATCATTTGAATATAGTTAAAATGACAAGGCTATAGCAAGAAAGCCACACAAGTTACAGATTGCAATGGTGAAATTAGCATTTCAAGATAATTTCGTTGAGTGTTAAGCACCTTGAAAGTAGGCCCAGGTAACCCTGTATCTGCAACTTCTGATATATAGCTACAGATCTTGTTGGGACTGAGAACACTGAAGAAATTGACACGGCTTCTGTATCCTGTAAAAGTCAAAAGTAAAGGTTAGTGCATCAGTAAACAATAACAAGTGAGTGAACAATAACTGAGACACCAAACTACAGCAACAGCTTCATTTGAGTCGCCACCCACCATTTGGAAAAATTGCCTCCTTAGATGCCCAACACTTTCCAACCATGATAGACCCAAAATCTATAGGCTCGGCGCAAGGAAGTAACCACTTAACAGAACAGTTCAAGTCTGTCAGAGAGGATTTCTCTTCTGAGATGTCTCCATCCTCACAGGCCATCAAACCATGTGACTTTTGTTGAGACGAACCTTGATCATGAAGGGAAAAATCAACCCCAAACAGCTTCCGATCACCACCCAACAGCCCATTCTCTCCTTTGTTTGATTCAAGAGTATTCAAATCAATGTTGGGCTTGTTCCCATCGTTTTCAAGCAAACACCCGTAAGAGATTACATTATGCTGGTTCTTCTTTTGCTGGTTGAACTCAAACAGAACCACCTCAGAAGAAAAGGTCTCTTCTTTCTTGGGAGAAACTGAATCTATTGATATCCATTCCTTTATAGCTTCCTGTCCTCCTTCCAATGCTTTGACCAGCAAGTTCAGTTTTTCTAATTCGTACCTCAAAAGGACAAATCTGTCATCTGGTTCACATGAACAGGAGAAATTTGCATGCTTCAAACATGCAAAACGGTTAGGGGAGCATTGACAGGTGGCAGCAGAGAGATATAGGTCATAGAAGCACTTGAAGCACTCTCTCTCATTCTCAGAGTCGTTGGGACCAGAACACATAGGTTGGAGTTTCAGCCAACCAGGAAGGCAATCTATTCTATCCTCCTCCATCTCCAACCTTTTCTGCAGGACAGATAATGACATGAGTGATCTTTATGAGCAAAAGGGCAACTTAAGTTTAGGCAGTCATACTGGTATAAGCCAAATATACCTCATCTTAAAAACTTCAACTAGTTCAAGTATAGATAAATCATGCACTTCCGTCACATTTTTATCCTCATCATATGTGAGGGAGTTCTTAAATGCCCACTTTAGACTAGAATAATATAAATCTATCAAACAGATACCTGGAAATTACAGAGTGATCAGAAAAGCAACCATGGGTGATAAAACCACACTCCAGTGAATTAATAGGCTCAACAAGAGGTTCAGTGACATGAAATCAGACAGTCAAACAAATTCTTCATCCAATTTTTGGATAACTGGACCGGACTATGCTCTCATCCTCATCTGATCTGCATAACAAATTAACCTATCCTGTTTTTCTGATTCTATGTTTGGAAACAATTCGTATTATAAGATTCAAAAGGTTGGGGGCTGCATTGACGACGTCTTTCAGTTTAACCCAAAAAAAAAAAAAACAGAGATAGAAAACAAACCTTAACTGCCTGGGTAAGCATCCCTTCTTTACCACAGGCATCTGTCCACCTTNATGTCTTTCAGTTTAACCCAAAAAAAAAGAAAAAAGATAGAAAACAAACCTTAACTGCCCGGGTAAGCTTCCCTTCTTTACCACAGGCATCTGTCCACCTTAAATTATCCAAAGTCTCCTTCCCTAAGAAAGTTACCTCCCAGAGGGCCCTGACAGCTCTTCTTGCTGATATGAATAGCAGTTTGTCATGAGAGATTGAAGTATGGCGACGCTGCTTGCTGTACAACTCCACGGAATTCTGTCCATGCTCTAACCAATCAAGTGGCGCCACGTTGACTGCTTCAGCGCAGTTAAACCCACAGTTGAACCCAGAATGATAAGCCCTTGGGAATGTGAGGACAAATTCCCCTGAGCGCTGGACTGCCCGATATACTGGGACCCCCTCTGCCTTTAAGATGGATGGGGACAACTGCGTAACCTGTCCGATATATGCCATGCATATTACATTTTGACTGTGCTCTATCCATTATAGATGGACAAACTCAGATGATGCACATGCTGGCACAATTTTTAATGCAAGAGAGGAATTGAATGGGCAAGCAACAAATGACTTGCCCAGACTTCCACAAAATTCATTAACTGGAAAATACATCTACCAGTCCAGTGATATATCACAAAAAATTATTACTCGGCAGTGTCTGAAATACAAGGGGTGGTCATAATTTAGTCCCATGATTATGTGCTTATTTATCCCCTCCCTTGAAGGGAAAAAAATTTCTCTAAATTGACACAGTCTAATGGCTGAAGATAGTATAGATGCTTAATTGTGAGGCTGCATCAGAACCATATGTGTAGATCATGTCCTCTTCTATACCTTGTCTTTCTTAACCAGACTACTTTTTGACAATAAGGTAATATCACTTATTACTGGAACCCAAAGGATAAATTATCTTGGAAGATGAGGAATATTGCCTGTTCTCACAAATTTAGGATTAGGTATCTGTTCCCCAGAGTACAGTAAATGAATCTTATTTGCTCTTATTATAAAAAAGGAATATCATTTAATTCCTTAACTGGAAAAAGGACGTCAAGAAAAGAACAAGTTGTGCATTGGTGATGGATATGAGAAAATCAGAAAGCAGATTCTACTGCTAAAATAACTAGAATTTAATGGTAAAAGGAGAAAATAAATCCCTTGTTCTGCACTTAAAACACTTAATAGCCCAACACTTAAGAACAGGTGTGAAACAAGGAAGAACAAATGAGAGAGTTGCATACCAGTTCATTGAGTAGATCGGGTTGTTCTTCAAAAAGATCAGATAAATGTTTCCGCATGGTTCTCTCCAACTTGGTCGCGTGGCTTCCAGGAACCCCATACCATACTTTTGCATCTCCAAAGTGAAGATAATTGAGCGAGTAGAGGTGATGGTCTTCAACGTGCTATTTTACATGGATAAGATAATAGCAGTAAAAATTCTATTAGGTTGGACACAAATGAAGCCAAATCAGAGGATTGTGAAACTTCAAACGTCAAATAGTAACCAGTGATGCAAAATTAAAAATAAGAGAACTAAAGCCTTTTCAAGACTCTGAAGTCTAAAGGGCATGCTGCTCTGATTTGGATAAGATTTATAACATTCACTTAATGAGCTGACCAAAATTTAGCAATGACACCAAATGCAAGACCAGCCATGCCATTGTTTCAAATCAACTTAAAAAAGATCACTTAAGAATATGTGCATTAATAATAGAACTTGAGGGAAAAGCCAATTGGTCTTGTTCAGAATCACACAGTTCTATGTCTAGGTTAAAATATAAATTACATCCCTGAAGATCATATTTAGTGTAGACCATGCTGAATCCGGAGAATTGCACTCAAATACGTACTAGTTAATATAAGATATAACATACCCAACAAAATGACGAGAGGCACATTCCGACATAGAGCCACGGCACTAAAACCCCTGAGATATCACTCTCCTCAAAAGATAATATTGAACCAGGCAGGCGTGGTAAGTTATTCAGATTCCACCCTGACTTTGCATATCGATCCAAATCATAGTCGGTCAAAATTGAAGTCAATTTTGGAAATCCGCTTCCAAATTTTGCTGTTTCCAGGTCAGCTCCATAATATACCTGTGTTGTAATAAGAGACAATTATGTCATCAACAGAAATGCATTAAGATGGTGGTTCTTCTGAAAGAAAATTCTGATAAATGGAATTGGTGGAAATATTATGACACCAAAACAACAGTTAACATCAATCACGTTCTAACATTCAACAGTCAGGATCCACATAATTCACAATGAAAAGGAATAACTTTGAAATGCCAAACGTGACTTCAAAACAAAATAGTGAAATGGAGACAAAAATTTCAGAAGCAGCACATAAAAGTGATCTGCAAAGCAATCATACCTCGACCTCATCTGTTGGTTGCTCAATTATCCTCCAGTACTCGCCCTCAATCTCATCTATAGAGGGTTCCCTGCCAACACTCTTTTCTGATGCAGAATCCTTCATTCCAAAATAAGACTCTCTAAAGTCAAGAGCAAAATTTTCAAACTCTGCAAGCGTAAAATCTGATCCTGTCTGGAACCCAAACTTCTCGTCAGATTCATGAGTTACATTGTTGTCTGAATTAGAATTTGCATTCTGCTTATTCTTCAATGTTCGAGAATTTCTCTTCCTTTTCCTCTTCCGACCCCGACTTTTCTTCGTCATGGGCTCCCGATTTTGAAGCAAGTCAATTTGCATGATTCGAGTTGAAAATTTGGCACCTTCCCAGAGAAATTTCTGTTTAAGAAGGCAAGGAGGTTTCCAAGAGGCAGGAGGAACTATTCGACATATTCCATATGATTCAGCTTTGGGGCGAATCTTTGCGATGTAACTGAGTGTATCTTCAAACTCCTAGAAAGAATGATAACTTATTGAAATTGCAACCAGGATTTTCTATTCCCCATGAAAGATCAATAGATCACAATACCATCAATGAGCAGTAACATAATCTACACCCATCAAGCATAAAAAAGTGAAAGAAACAACTCTACATAACATAGAGCTCCAATGAGTGAATATGACTCCAGGAGCTCACCCTTTAACTATGAATAACTGAACTTTTGTCAAGCCACAAGTACACAACTAGCATTCAACAAGAAAATTCAAACCTCAACTCAATTACACAAAGATTTCGTCTTTGATTAAATAAATTACAATTGCTGATTATAGAAGAATATCCATTGTTTACCATAAAACAAGTAATGACCTCTGTAGACTACATGCAGTTCATTTGACTTAAATAATTAGAACAGGTTCATATTATAATTTGCCCTTCCTTCTAACTAAGAATTACTAAAACCATAATGGAAAAATAGCTCTTAATTGGGATAAAGTAAACATAAAAGACCGATTACCTCCACAGTTGGATAAAACACGGGAGCTTCATCAAGCACAGGTCTGCAGGCTTCAGAAGGATCCCATCTTGCTGATATCTGCATGTAAGGGCATGTCAATTCATATCCAAAGACTCTCCTCATCCAAAGAAAAAAAAAATCCAAATAAATAGTACAGGTATTGCCATCTATCTCATTGGAACACAACATGAGGACACTGATAAAACCAAAATAGTGTAGCATGATATTGATAGGGCAATCATACTTTAATAGTTAAGGACTTTGGAGATAAGGCACCTCAAAATCAAGATTGGAACCCCAGCGTCCCTAATTCTTGCATATTTGTGCAATGAGATAACATGATTTTTTTTAATTGCTCTATCTAGAGTTATTTTGGGAAGGGGAAGGTTATTTACCGGTCGACTCCGAGGACTGTCTGAGCACTCTGGTGCATTAACAGTCTTACTGGCATCCTTAGAATGTTGATCCTGCAACAGGCATATCCTCTAAGAATCTAAAAATTAAAAAAAATAGTATGAAAAGTTTATGCATCTCTATTTACAGAGATATTTATGTATCACTTAAGAATCATTATGCAATTGTAGTTTTGCATCAAGGAAACTTATACGTTGAACAAAAGTAAGTTTGATTCACACTGCATTGTGGAATCAATAATCATAAAATGGACATGGCTCTCGTGTACAACAAATTCATGAGGGCATCATCAGAATAAAAATGATTTCAAAATTACAAAATTATACATGCTGATAAATCTATCAAGCATCTCATCGAATTAAATACTGGTTTGCCTAAGGAATCACTCATGAAAGTACACGATTTCAGCCTGACAGATACTAAAAATCGAGAGGAATACTAGTACTCATTCCTCCATATTACCCTGGAGTGTTGTCTAAAAAGCCAATGATAAACAAAGCAAAAGGGGCGATAATAACAGTTGAATGAGAGGAAGAAAGATCAACTACCAGTCGTGTAATTGAGGCAAAACCCTATCATCAACAAAAACAGCAAATTTCCATTCAAAGTAAGGTAAGCATGTAGCAGTATGTGAATTAGGGTAAAAAAACATAAAAACAAAAGAGAAAAGTGCAATTGATCTCTAACCTCTTTCAATGCAGTCTGCGTCCCCATACTGAACTGTTCCATGACAGTAGTGTATAATTGCAAAAGGAAAAAAAAAACTTTCTAGCCAATCCGAACCCCAATGGCCGAAATTCAATGCCCAGAAACAGTTTCGAGCCCCTTATGATCCAGAAAACAAGAAAGAGAAAATGGTCAATTTAAAGAAGAATCCCAGCAGATTGCAGTTGTTATTACTATTACTTCGAGGGAACTCTCATGAATTTGAAAGGGTCAACAGCAATTAATACCATCCCCCTTCCACGAACAAATGAAGGAAACAGGGGTACAGTATTATAAAGGATCAACCCCCACACTGGCACTGATTGCACGTAAACCCCTCGATTCAATGCCATACACACACCACCTCCCCACGAAGGAAACAGACAGATCGACCAACCATTAGGCCTCGTCCTCGAGAAGATGAGACCAGCCTAGGAGATTGAAAACAGGGGAAGGAAGTAGAACAGAGAACCATTGATTGACCAAGGACGTCTGTGTAAAAAAAAAAAAAAAATTATCGGTTCATGATGAGGANCAATTGATTGACCAAGGACGTCTGTGTAAAAATTTTAAAAAAAAAAAATTATCGGTTCATGATGAGGAGGCTAGAGGGCAAAGGGTACCTTGAGAGAGAGGGTAAAGGGGACTTTAAGGACTGACAATGCGTGATCTATGGTGCACCCATGGATCCACACCTTTCTCCCCCTCGTCACCATTTTCGGTTTTATGGAAAACAAAATTGTGTAGATTTCTTAATGAATGCCGCCATGAACCGCGTTGCTTCAGAATCTTGTGTCGAATTGGCAACTGATAGGGGGCTGGGCATCGGGAGATTCAGTTTTTTAATGGACTTGATTTTCGGATAATTATGATTTAATGGATTTGTTAGCATTTTTTCTCTCTAATTATATTTTAGTATTTTATTATAAATTATGTGCTTAATTACCCAATAAACATAAATATATAAAATAATAATTAAAAAAGGGTGACGTAATATGGTTGGGAACTGGTCAATGAGAAGCCGCCCATCATTGGGGCACACTGTTTTAACGGAAACCTGCGGAGACACCCGACTTATCCATATCTATACTATCCACACACATTACATATGTATATGTATATGTATATACATGTGTCTGGGCCCGTCCTGGTATAGTGACTATCCGGCCCACTTGATGATGGGCCGTTTAGGCCCGATAAGAGTATCTTATAGGGCCGTGATGGGCCGAGTGGATTGCATGCTGTTAGATCATGGCCTGTAGTCATAGATGGACTAGGCCGTTGCACCGAATCTCTCTGATCACATTGAGCTGTGAATTAGGAAACGGAACACTTCAATTCGATAATGTGGTCTCGTTCCGTGCCGATGGGGCCGTTGTTGTATACGTGTCATAAAGCACTGAAAGCACGCAAAAAACCAGCCATTGTACATTTCAGAGGTTAAATTAATAACAGAGGCAAGAATCTAATTCTGCCTTCCAAAAGGCAAGAGAATCCCATCAATCTCTGGTCTTGTTGCAAACACAAGCTAAATACGAGCTCGGGGTTCGAGCCGGATCGACCCGCCAGCAGCCCGGCTCGAAACTCGGACGTCTCAAACCATCTCGAGTTCTTGGCCGATGGCTCTCCGTATAAATTACATATTGCACACACATCAGTACACACCATTTTTCTCACTCACTAGATCTCCTGGCTCTCTCTCTCTCTCTCTCTCTCTCTCTCTCTCTCTCTCTCTCTCTCTCTCTCTCTTTTGGGAGGGTTCGTTTTCAGCCATTGTAGACATTGGGATATTTGATCTAAGAAGATGACACTGAAGATAGGGTGGTCGCAGAGGATGTCCTGGGAGAGGGCGCGCAGTGGTGAGGCGCCGCCTGCTTCAGAACCACGGGAGACAGTATGCTCGTCCTCCTCCTCTCCTGCTCCTTGACGATCTCGCCGGCGAAATTCTCGATCCGGTCCAAGTTCGTGTCCTCCGTCATCTTCCTCCCCTGGAACATGACCGACTTGACGTACTTCTGGCCCAGCATCGCCTCGACGAGCTCCAACACTTGGACGGTGGCGGTCTTCGTCGACTTGGTGACCCTCTTGAGGCTCTCCCGGTCCTTGGCGAACACCCCCAGCGCCTGGACCCGGACGTAGTTCGTCTCGAGAGATGGTCCGAATGCCATGGAGACAGCTTGATCCACCTGTTGACCGCAAGATCAAACCGATCATTAGCTATAAGTCAATTTAACCAAGTAAAAATCAATACTGGCTAGATATGAGAATTTCCCTACGTTACAGTATTTTTTAAAATTATTTTTTAAAAAAAACTCTTTTATTTAATCATCTACTAATTTTGTAATTCATGGCAGTAGGTTGCTCACATAAAGTTTCTACCTACCGAGGCATTATTGCACCGATCTTTCGACCAGACAATACTTTTCGAGCATATTTATTTCGGGTATTTATTATATATATATATATATATATATAAACAAAAACGGACTGTGTACATCAATCATGAATGTTTGTTAAATTCTGTTCACTAAATGTGTTAGCCATCAAATAAATTACATCATTTAAGAAATATTTTATGGGTCCGTGCGTATTAAATAAATTATTTGCTGAAATAATGGAAGAGAATTAAGCGGAAAGGCCGATGAAATGAACGAACCATGTCCGAAGCTCCGTCCTCAGCGATCCGACAGAACCCCGAATTGGTCGATCCGGGCTTGCCGTGACCCAAGTCCGACCCGCCGTTCCCAAGTGAAAGCACCAGAATGTCCTCGACGCCGTTGCAGAAGGGGAATTCCTGCTTGTTATTGAGCACGTGGGTGATGGCCGCAGCCGTCGGGTTGTTCATCGCCACCCGTCCATCGACGGCTACGATTCTGGTGCGTCCGTCCACTGACCTCACCTCGACCGGCTTCCCCGCTGACGTGGCGGCGCATACGTCCCTCATCCTGAAGTCGTAGCCGTCCGTCTCCAGCGCGTCGGTGCGTGAGAACACGAACGGCGCGTCGGAGGAGAGATCGTAGCATGGGATGAGCACCGGCTTCACTGTGTCCTTCATCGTGTAGCTGTCCCCGAAGGTCTTGGCCAGCTCCTTCTCGGCCCTCGAGAACCGTCGCAGGATTCCGGATGACTTCCGGCGGAGACCGGCCAGCAGCTTGAGAGCGTCCTCAGCGGAGAACAATGGGGTGCTGGACTCCTTCGCGCGCGTGAAGAGAAGGGCCGCGAGGAGGCCACCGGCACCGGAGCCGGCGGCTACGTCGAAGAAGTCGGAAATCCGGGCGTTGGGGTTACCGGACTTGCGGCGGAGAACGGACTCCAGGTGGGCAAGGGACCTCGCGGCGAGAAGGCCGCTGGTAGCTCCGCCGCCATCGATGGACAGGATCCTGACCTTGCCGGCGGACGTGCTGCCGCCCCTGTTCGGCTTCTCGCCAGGGAGTGGCGTCGTTCTGGAGAACTTGGGATTGTCGTAGCCGAAGAGGAAGTTGTTCTCGAGAATCGAGAAGATCTCGTAGGTCAGCTTGTTGACGTCGGAGGTCGTGTCCCGAAGAGGGGATGCCGACACTGCCGCCATTTCTGTGAAAACTGCAGCTTTTAAGAGCAAAGAGAGAGAGAGAGAGAGAGAGAGAGACTAGACAGTGAGATTGACGAGGACAGGGATGACAGTGGAGTAGGGGGGGCATTTTATAGTAGAGAGAGGGGCGGAGACGCGTGGTGGCGCGTGCAATGATGATTGGGGGACCAGCGCGTGCGCGACTATCGATCGCAACGAGAGCGAAGGTTCCATCCTTGCGATTAATCGAGAGATGTCTCTGTCAAATCGTGATTCATCGACCCCGCCTCTTCCGATTTGTTTTTTGACTGGATCTCTCTTTTTTTAACCTTTTTTTTCATAAATAAAAATAATAATTATTTGAGTGGGGGCAAAGCGCAAGGCGCAAAGCGAATGGGAGGGAGATTATTTCAAATCGAGGGTTGAACGGAGGAGTTCGTTCCCGGTTAATCAAATTTAACCTTGAGGATAATTCACTTTCGAGATGATGACATAAAAAATATTACATGGAGCTTAAGCGGCATGATTATGCCCGTCGTTCGAATTCTCCTAGTCCTCGCGTTGAAACTGCTGCGCTTGGAGTTCTTTTTTTTTTTTTTACGGACATGCCGTGCCGTAGACACTTCAATTTGAATGCAATGAACGAGCGATTCCGAGCAACAAGCACTTCTAAGCACCGATAATGTCAAATCGGATCGTTCGACAAGAAGATCACGAATCAAATTATGTACATTATGTTTGGAAGAGACTTAGATATCGGATGTGAGGCCTGTCTCACATATAGTCGGACCATATCAAAATGTTGGAACCTAGGCGTGACGGTACAGGCGGAAGTAACGGATCAGAAATAAGAGGAGACGACAGTCACATCACAACTCTCAATTGGAGGAAAAGCATCCTACAGTGCAGAGATGACAAACAACTGTATTAAAAATCTAGGCGAAAATTATATAACGTTATTATCACACTTTCGTTACAAATTGATTAAAAAAAATAACATATTACAATTTAACAATTAAAATCGAATTCTCTAATATTGAAATATGCAAATGATTGTACCAGGATTAGTTATATATGCTTACACCAGATATTCTTCAACCTCATGTAAACATATATATATATATTTGCATGAATCAATATCGTGTGGAGTACGACTGCATTGTCCCCAGCTACATGAGATGTCGAATGCTATAGCCCCGTCGTCGAACATTTATCTCGAGTTGATCTTCTCGTATCTATCTTGGCGCTTTTTCGGTAATTCCTTTACTGACGATCGGCTGGTTTAAACTTTGGACACACGACTTTAATTTTTACGAGTAGCCTTATCGATTTGACCCTTTACTCTTCCTCCTCTGGTTCAACCTTCCTCGATTTGAGCCTTATTAATGACTGTGATCTGAAACAGACTGACAGGATCCTCTCCCATGCAACAGATTTATGGACCCACCGTCCACGTGCTATTTTTCCATTTCTCGATCTTATGGGAATCACTTGGTACAACCTAACGAGACGGTACTGTCGAAAATATCGATCTAGGGCCCTATGGCTTATTAATAATGTAGGGAAGTAGTCGGGTGCATGCAACGAGGAGCAGCAATTCATCAGATGAAAAACCATCAGCAGGACAGGTGAAAAAGATGAACAGCCCAACGAGAAGATCTTTTGTAGGACATCTTAGGATGTTTCTGGTATGACATGACAAGATATATATATATATATATCCATTTGATCATGTGTCGACAAGATGTACTCTCTTGCCTCGATCGTCTCCATCCCAGATCCCATCGAATTCCCCTTAAAAGCTGGGGGCCTATCTGTACTGACGGGTCACTTGCCATTCGGTACCAAGGTGCCGTACTGTAAAATTGTCTACATTTCGATCTTGAGCCAGAAATATAATGCCCCGAGGACTTCCCATACGGGGAATAGCATTGATGAATTGTTCCAACTAATCAACGAATTTTGTAGAGGTTTCGTCCCCACCGGCCAACTAAGACATCACGTGCTAATCATCCGAGCTGTTAATTCTCGGCTAAATGAAAAATGTGTCAACGATTCCTCACAAATCAAATCGAATCAATTCGATATGGAATCAGCCACCTATTCGTTCTGCTCCTCAGCTTTCTCCATTTGGGAAAATATCAACATTTACAAGACATTTTTACGCGATTTAGTGATATGTGAGAGGGAGAAAGTATTTTAATGGTGAATTCATTGTCAAAAATTATCTCTTATGTCCATTCCATTATAGATACATATATTATTGAGTTATATTTTTAAATATGTGATTGGATGCTTTAAATTACGGTTAAGTATTCAAACTTACAAACCCGTATCTTATCCAGGTCGATATTGTTTCATTTTTTCAAACCATGAAACTTCGTGTGCAAGTAACCCTAGAGAATTTGGCAGCCCGATATGGGAAAAAAGAAGGAAAATGGATCGATGCACACATAGTCATCCTCGACTCGTGTGCAGAAGTGTTGTCTCAAGATAAATACTAGGTTAGCCTAAGGAACTCTTTCGGATTATAACAAGTTTAGGTTGACCCGAAATCGGGTCGGGTCGAAAACGATGGTTGACGTTGGTCCGATCGAGATGGTCTTCGTTCGTCTTGGGGGGGAAAATGAAATTCTTTTCTCTTCTTTTTTTTCCATCGTAAATGGACAGAATAATTAATGTGGGGTCACATTTACCCTTTGCCAATAATTGAGGGGTAAACGCGCAAATAAAAAAAAGAGAGAGAGAGGAGGGATTTGTTGCAGGGCACAACCGCAAATGGGGCACCTCCGTGAGTCTCGCACGATTTGTGGGCCCCTCCCCACAAAGCGACCTGTCCGGTCAAACGAATTTCCAATTAACTCGAAAAACTCGCCTCCGATTTTCCCTTCCGCAGTTACGCGCCGACGGTTCCTTGACCCCCCCGCTGACGATTGATTTGGTCGCTCGCAAACACAGATCACCGACGTCTAGATTCATTCCTCGACTTGCTCTATCCCTGAATAAATCCGACAGCAAATGTCTGCAGCATGTTGCGCTCGACAACGCTCTTGCTCTCTCTCTCTCTCTTCATCGTACCAAGCTCGGATCAAGAAAGATGAGTTCATTTATTACCAAGGGGTTCACTTCATCCTCCGTCGCTGTACTAAGGTACACAATAAACTCGACGGATGAATTACTTGCAGTGGTAGTAGCGCTATCGTACGCAGTTTCGATTGATACCTTTGAAATCAGGGAAGTTTGAAGAATTCGTCGGGACGAGTTGGAATAATCCCTTTAATTCAGAATTTTAAGGGGGGCACTGAGCAATCAAACCCTACCCACCCTTTTGAAGAGCCATACAGACGACCCTAATTTGTGTGTATATATATTCATACATACATACATATAGTGTCGATTAGCTACAGTAGTAGTGGTAATATATGTGCGTCCGCATGAGTAACAATAAAGATTTGGCAAATTAAAACAAAATTTCTTTCAACTACATAAGAAATTTATAAATATATAATAAGATATAAAAGATTATGAATAAAATGATACGAAAAATTTCATAATAAAAATTAAATTTATAACCTTTTGTTAGTAAACCTATTTCTTAAAAAAAGGGTTAAAAGTTAAGTATCAAAATGATTTATATATATATATATGTATATATGAAACAATTATGGGGATGTTAACCCAAGTGGATTTGGTATATACTCACACACACTCCAAGTAAGCAACAAGGTTGTAAACTCAGTTTCCTCGCGTGCAAGGCTCTCTGTGGCTGCCCTCTGATGTGCTTTTTGTCACGGGGCAACATTATCATTCATTTTTTTCTCGTACAGTTAACTGGGAATTCTCGTGTGTTACACATCGTATCCCATGTATACGTTAACCGACGTTAGCTGCAATGTGTAGGTACGTATTTTGAGTGCTGCTCATTGATTCTTAGAGGGTACACGAGCAGCCGGTCGACCGAGGAGGAGGGTCTAGTCTTGTAAGAAGCTTTGAATACAGCTAGCCATATCTCTGCGCCTGTACAACCCTCGACTCCTGCGCCTGCCATCACTGACGTATGAACTTAGCAGCTGAATTCATGCACTTATGAGGTGTTCGATCGTGGTCTATCTCGGAGAATAGACTGTATAGCAGAGGAAGACAAAATGACAGCACGGGGAATAAGCAGCCAACTGTGCCGTGGCACGAGAGGAGAGCTACGCGTGATGGGGGCGGGACTCCGACCCACTACAAGTTTGGTGTGCGTGGGAAGGAGAAGGAAGCGACCAAAAGATTAGTGAGAGTGCACGAAGTTGTCCATCAATTAATTACATGATTTCTCCATCTGGGTTTTTTTGTTTGGCGCACCTAGAGATGATGGACGAACAAAAGGAAGACATGCTCGACAGACATGCATATATA
>CXYZ01005013.1:394420-458922 GCA_900006705.1 Sonneratia caseolaris | reverse complement strand
GGCCGGACTCCGACCCACTACAAGTTTGGTGTGCGTGGGAAGGAGAAGGAAGCGACCAAAAGATTAGTGAGAGTGCACGAAGTTGTCCATCAATTAATTACATGATTTCTCCATCTGGGTTTTTTTGTTTGGCGCACCTAGAGATGATGGACGAACAAAAGGAAGACATGCTCGACAGACATGCATATATATATATATATTTGTATGTATATATGTATGTTGTCGGATTGATTTGGCAGTAGTTGAAGGGGTCGATTCGGCTTTGAATTATTGGATAATGTAATGTAATGTGATTGATACACCCCCACGCATCCATTCTAATCTACGCCTGATTGATTAATTGATCAATCAATGGGTTCTCCATCCACCCGACAGGGGAGTGCTTAATTAAATCATTCGGGTGTACACTGTTGCGGGCCTTTAATCATTAGTTTTAATTAAGTATGGTTGTGGGGGAGGTGGTGAGATGAGTGCTTATGATTCTCAATACTCCTCCTGTCTGTCGGATGGTGTGTGTGTGGGAAACTGCGGATAGAATTTCGAATAGATCCTCCCAACAGCAGCTTTTCTTATTTATTTATTTATTTATTACAGTACGGCAGAGGAAGGTCAAAAGAAAATTACCAAATAATCTAATTTAGATTTCTTATTTACATTTTGCGGCTATTCTTGTTTTTAATTATAAAGTAGACCCTTTAACTATATAAAGCTGCAGGCACTTGCATCAGACTGAGGAATGAGTGCCAACTTCTCCGTGACAAATCCATCAGGCCCATTAGGCTCAGCTACCTGTTGTCCCTGCTGGGCAGTGAAAAAGGGAGAAATTCATGTATGATCCCTTTGTTTTTTTTGTTCTTTTTAGTAAAATATCATTATCATCCGTGTAAATAACCAATAATCGATCCGATTTCGGTGGATGAGAAGGGTGAACCCATTAGTTACTCTCTTTCTTTTTTTTTTTCTTTGTGCAGTTGTCATGAGAAAGGATGGCCAGGCCACTCATGAGCACTTTTTCTTGCTACGCAGCATCATGTTGTTGTGGTGTCCTAAGTTGTCCCATAAAGTCATCGGAAGGATTGACGATAAATGATTTCTGATGTATCATGCCATTTGTCGTACATATTACCTATAACATATTTTCATGTCCGATGAATCCCCCCCAAAAAAATGATTAGTATGTAAATTTGTAATAAATTTATAATCAAAATCAGTAGAGGGGGGAAATCTGACGATTTTTGCCTACTTCACTAGAACTAACGAGGAATGTGTTGATATTTGGTACAGTGGCACTCGCAATAAACTCAAAATCGATTCGACTGTTCTTTTACTTTTCCGACGTTCTGATTGTCGATTTGGGTGGCTAGATTGTGTCTTCTTTTTGCCAAACTGCTGGCATTTTCCCATCTCCCTGGATGGCATGAATGATGGAGACGATCCCTCGTTTGTTAGAAAAAACAGAATAAGATGGAGCAACTTCATAGTCAGTCATCTATCGGGATTGATCGGGACACCTTAAATTGTGGGGGCAAATTGATAAATAGTTAACTTTTGAGGGGGCAGGCCGATATTCTATGCTGGGAACAAACAAAGAATATATATATATATATATATAGAAAACCCCCCCTTTTTTTAAAATTTTTTTCCATTTTAGGAGAGGCTGAGGATTGCTGTCGGCGAGTGAGTGAGTTGAGTGGCGGGGAAGCTAAGTGGAGACGCCACTTTCGGGCGAGGAAAAGTAGAAGAAAAAGGAAGACGTACACGTGTGAGGGGGAGAAGAGACGACCAAACCCGAGAACTTTCGACTCTCAANAACAAACAAAGAATATATATATATATATATATAGAAAACCCCCCCTTTTTTTAAAATTTTTTTCCATTTTAGGAGAGGCTGAGGATTGCTGTCGGCGAGTGAGTGAGTTGAGTGGCGGGGAAGCTAAGTGGAGACGCCACTTTCGGGCGAGGAAAAGTAGAAGAAAAAGGAAGACGTACACGTGTGAGGGGGAGAAGAGACGACCAAACCCGAGAGCTGTCGACTCTCAGCCCACGGTGAGGCTCGTACACATGCTGTGTTAGTTCGCGGGGTTGGGGTGGGGAAGATGGACCATCTGAGTGCACGATCGGGCGTCATCCTAGTGCACCACTGCTTTCGGGCATTGGGAGGGGCCTAGGAAGAAGTCGGTTGGGCGACTTTGTTCGAGTTATGCTGACTGGGTCGAGTGACACATTGGTGGATGTTAGGGGCATTAGGGTGAAGTTTTATTTCTTCTCTCTGGCTGAGGATGACTGTGGGCAATGCAATGCTGTCAGGTGAAGTTGTGAGATGCTGAGGTGGGGGACAATAATTCAGGAGGAGGGGAGAGGGAGAGGGAGAGGGAAGGTCAACTCAGGTTATTGGTTTTTTTCTCAATGAGACAGCTGGGATTGTGAGCCACCAGTCGGCAAAACTAATGTTATATATATATATATATATGTGCCAAGATCTTCTAAGATTTTCGGTAATGGAATGGTTCAGTAAATCAATTTTCCTGCGTATGGATCCAAAGGAGAGTAACAGCCAAAAATTCAATCGATGGGTGGGTGGTGGGCCTGTGATCCTTGGACTAAATCTAATATTGAGCACCGCGGAATCATTGAATGGGCCTCCACTCAACTCATTCCATCGGCTAGCTAACTGAACTTTCAGGTTGACATGGTTTAGTCCACTTTGTAACCGAACTGGTAAATTCTTGATAGGTTGAGAGGCTGACGCCAACTGCATCAACCCACCTTTAGTAGCACCTTGTGTGCATTGCATGTTATTACTCCTCCTCCTCCTCCTCCTGCTTCTTCCTAGTTACAATCCGCATTCCTTGGTCGACCAAAAACTTTCACAAAATTAAGCTGAAGCATGAAGAAGGATGTCGAAGCAACCATGAATGAATGATGGAAAAAGAAACTAGGTGTTTTTCCTTGGCTCCCTCCTCAACTTATACAGCAGCTCCATAGCAAGTCTGGTACTATGATCAAAC
Source organism: Sonneratia caseolaris (assembly GCA_900006705.1). Classification (NCBI taxonomy): domain Eukaryota; kingdom Viridiplantae; phylum Streptophyta; class Magnoliopsida; order Myrtales; family Lythraceae; genus Sonneratia; species Sonneratia caseolaris. The sequence goes on along the minus strand of CXYZ01005013.1, from coordinate 455,914 downwards.
AACTTCATGTAAAAGCATTGGTTGTCCATGCATATCTATTTCTAGAGCAGCATCATATCTGTTCAACAAGCTTGCATTCATTTTACTAAACCATCTTCACAAAGGGAGCCCTGAAAGATGATCAGATCCGTCGAAGAGAGGCCAGTCTCTTTTCGAGATCCTTGACATCCGGTGATTCAGAACTGCAACAATTGGATGCAAGAGACAGAAAAGTTAGAGCAATGCAGATATGAATGTTATGACTGCAGAATTAGAAAACCAAATTATGCACATTATTTCTGGAAAAGAATATCTTCAGGAGGAAGAGGATTTTCCCAGTAGCATGAGAAGATTTACGCACCTGGTAACAACATTTTCAACCTTCTTGGATGCAATACGCCCCTTGGGAGCAGATGATAGCTGTGGATGTAAAGCAAATAACCAATGCTCAAGTAAGTACTTGTCATCCATGTTATGCAGGAAACTAAGCAAGGGCTATTATTATATTTACATATGAAAAGAAACCAAAAGATATACCAACCTGTGATGCAATGTCCACACCAATCTCATCAAGAACCTGCAAAAGAGAAAAAAGGGTCAGATTCTGTACAAGCACCACTAGGGGTAAATAGCGAGAACCAAAACATGCCTGGTTGGTGAGCTCCTCAGTCTCCTCTTCAGCCTCATCCTTGTCCAGGGTTTCATCAATAGATTCTGACATCATCTCAATCTGCACAAGAACAAAATGCATTACAGTACATAAAATATCATCAAAAGCTCAGCAAAAAAAAACGGCTCAACCATCAGTTGTTATAGCCATATCACTGGTTTAATTAACATTTCCCCATTCCACCTGACCATGTATAGATGGCTTGACTGAGCAACTACTCAAGGGACATTATTCTCAAAACAGGGTCGGGCTGGCTGCTCAGGGTTGAATGGAAATCCAGAGGCAGGAGTCGATAGATTTCTCATTAGCTGTAATAGCTTCAAATGGTGGGAACTGGAAGAACCAGCAAAACTTGGTGGCAACCGAACCATTTTTTAGTTACAGCAACACCATCACTGTAGTTTTGAGAAAGAAAATCAAAAGGCGAGTAGGTTCACTTTCCAAATTCTCAAAATAATTATATTTGCAATTTGAACAGATCTGGTATCCAGTTCTTGCAACTTCTAGAATCAAATATATCAATCATCTGTAATTTATATTATTTTCCATTGTCAGTTAGAACTTGCTTAAGATAGCAGTTGGAGGAATCCCAAAAGGAAAGAAAACCTGCCAAGAGTTCTGCATATATGAATATTTTACAAAAATGCTCTGCAAGTGAATGGTATTGATGTGCTCAACTGATTCAATTATGTTTCAAATACCAAAAGAAGTTACTTTATTGCATCACATCAGAGATAATCCTCTATACTATGTGTATCATGAGATTGTATGCAAGGTAGGTACCAAAGAGAAACAGCAAAATTACCGTCATGTCCATTTGTGCTGATTGCTTCTGGAACTCTTTTATCACCTTCGCTTGTTTGGCAGGTGCCATTTGCTGAAATTGGCAAACCACAAAATTAGGTTTTAATCCTTCAATCTACTCTTGAAAATAAAATACTCTTTAAGTTAACAAATTAACAATCTTACCAAAAAAAGGAAACCATCCAAGTTTTAAATCAAGAAATTGTATGTGAGAACAGGTAAACAAGGTTGAATTGCATAATTAGATGTTTCAAGTTTTCAGATTTCTCTGACATTCCATAGGGAGCAATAATTGCTTGTACAAGGAAAAGGCCATTAAAGGTAGGTTGCAAGCAAAACATTTATTGTTACCATCTAATTGTGCAACTCAAATTTGTGCGACATTCCATAGGGAGTAATAATTGCCGGTGCGAGGAGAATGCCATTGCAAATAGGTCATAGGGAGGGATAACAGATTGTGCAAGTAAAATGCCATTTTGCAAATGGGTAGCTAGACAGCTCAAGATGGCAATGGGAGTTACCTTGTTCATTGCAACCATTGCCTTCGTTGCACCTTTCATGCCAGTTGAAATTGATGTGCTTGCATATAATGCCTGTTAGACACATTAATAGAGAAATTTTTAGAATATTTACTATGTTATTTATCATCAGATGTCAGGTTCTTACTGATTCAGCCAAAAAAAAAAAAAAGAAGTAAATACTTGTTAAGAAAATCTAGCAGAGGATGGACCTGGGTATGAGTTGCTACACCTCTGATTTGGGCACGACTCCCTTGCAGATTAGTTATTTGTTGGCGTAGACGGACAAGTTGTCGAGCCAAGATTCTGGTTGCTGCCTGAATACATGGAAGAAGCACGGTAAGGCAGAAAAACAGAATAACTGACTAACATCAACTAGTTACACGTGATTGTTCATTTTCATCAACTAGTTTTGTAGTTAGATTAGCTAATGCAGCAATCATGTAAATGAACAGAGCAAATGATAAAAACTATCCTTACAATCAACAATAAAAGCTCAGGCTTTCTCTGCATGTTTTTAATTCTTACCAAAGAAAAAACAAGAAAGAAAATCTTCTGGAAACATATTCAATTACCACCGCAACAATTTGCAAGATGGTCAATTGAAGAATGCCTGGGAAAGATTAACACGAATGTGATAAATTCTGAAATATCTGAAACGGATTCCTTTGAATAATTCGTGAATTTCTTGAATTTTACATTTTAAACACTTAAAAAGCATTCTCCACAGCTGAAACTTGTTTTAGATAAATGTGTCAAAATCAGCCTGCATAGGAAACTGTAAGAACTGAACCATACATTCAGCCGCCCTGAATATGATATTTGATATCAATACCATATACAAAGTGCATTTGGTAAAGATTCAATAAAACATTTCAGAAAAGAATGTGAAATAAGTCTAGAATCTTATGAGTCTAGCATATTTCCAGCATAATAGATTGACTTGAACTAAAGCCAAGTTGTCAGTGCCTTTGACTTAGACTCATCTTCCTTGGGCTGATCATGCCTCACATTTATAGCATCTGTACCTCACTCAGACTTTACTTGAGAACATCTCCCACATAAATCTCCTTTTAAGAGGCCATTCAATGGTTATTGTCTCCATCTTATCCCAACTCTGCCTAAGATCAGTCTAATAGTTGTCGAGAATGATAGGAAATAGCTCCCAATCAAAGTAAGAAAGAAATTACATCCTCAGAAAGATTTAAGTATCAGTCATATGCCTAGAAATAATGAATCACCACAAAGTGTCAACCCACATCTTTATTCAATTATTCTAGTGTCAAAATGATTTGAAAGCAATAAAGAAAAGTTTCTTGGTAAATAAACTCACCTCATTTCCAGTCTTTGCAGTTTTCTTGATCTCTGCTACTAACTTCTTCTCCTGAAACAGTAATATCATATATTAATTTTTTTGGCCACAATATAATAAAGCCAAATTAACATCTCTTAAAAGAAGCGTATTAAGAAAATTCCAGAAATAAAGAATTTATTCGAAGAAAAGCATACCTCCAACTGAAGGGATGCAATCTCTCGTTCAATACCTGGAGACACAAATGTGGAGAACATTTTAACAATGAAGGAAAATATTCAATTTTATGGATTTCAAGAGCATTATTTTAGGGGTTGCAGGGTCTAAATAACCAATGGATTTATGTCATCTAAATTCTATCATGTAGATTCCATGATTTTTGGAATCAGAACCTGTATTGCAATTAACAAGATTGGGTCATATCTGAAACCAACATTATGCCACAAGATACTGGCATGGAAACAAAGAAAGTCAGAACGAAGACACAGTGTTACTTTTATGCTGCTAGGGGTCTCTATTTAGTTTTACAATTTAAAGTTAAAGTGAAAAAAGTGATCAAAGAGGGAATATAGGGGGTCAGCAATGTAGTAAGGCAACTCGCAAAGGAAGATCTCTAGACATTTCTGGAGTTAAAAACAAATCACAATACTAGTTCCTTAGTAGCAATCTGGCAGTTCAAAATTTTTCAAAAACAAGAATTACTAATTTTATAGTTAAATCAACCTAGAACCTACCAAACCTGTTCCAGTCAAACCTTGTGCATGCATGCCCGAAGTAAAATTATGATGAGGGCAACTCCTCACTTCACATTGTAACCCTAAATTTAACATAATTGCAGCAAAATTTCTATACACTCTGAGAATACGGTCTCAAAGTACGCCAATGCAAAATAAAGTCAAAAGATCCCCAATAGGCGCCCCCTTTTCTTTAAACAGAACAAAATAGGACCTTTCTGTCTAATTTTTATTTGAAATTAGTGACAACTTGCATGAAAGAGGCAGCAGATTCCTCAGACATCAATGTATATTACAAACTTAAGACATGAGTGATAAATACCAGCAGAAGATCATGGAAAGAAACCAATCTACTCCTTTTCCAGGTAAAACAAGCTAAAACAATTGTGATTCTACCAAACTAGAATCTAACTATTGATATGATCAGATGATGTACACATTTTCCTTTTTCTTTTTGATTCAGCAACTGATCGTTGAGATGGTGCTCCATTTTCAACCACAAAAATACTGCCCTTGAGAACTCTAAGAGGCTATGACTTCAAGCAAGCAAAGCGGGTCGGATATTCTTCACTCAAGCTGAACAAATATAGAAACCCATAAAAATCAATCCTACCTCGGGTGGCAACCCCCATTTCCCGCTTGCTCGTCCTGAGGGCATCTGTTAGGCAAAGGTACGGTTAAAAACTTCAAGCGCAAACTGAGCCAAGAAAGGTCGTAGAGCATAATATCCTCAAATTGAATGAGAACTAGAAGGCACAATCAAGAGAAGCAGGAAATCAGCTGCCAGGAAGGGATAAAAACTGGGTCTTCGAGGTATAAGTTCAACAAAAAACAGCAAACCCATTGTTTATGGCGTGAAAGTTTCACGAGAAAACTCGAGATTCACCGCAAAAATGTCAATAACAGAGAAATCGGAGCTTGAGAGTACAACTTGAACCCTAAATGGAGACAGTTGCTAAAGTGAGAACCTTTGGGGGAAGTTTGTTTCTTGAAAATGTTCAAGACCTTCGACATCTCCCCTCCTGTAGGATTCAACCTTCAAAAGCTTCCCTTCTACTCTTTCACCTTCTCCCCTGCGTTCCTTTCAACTCTCTCTAGCAATGCCGCAGGAGAAAGCAGTAACTGCTCAGTCTGCTGCAGCTCGAAAATTTCTTAGCTTTTCCACACGCGCAGACCCACAGAGGAGAGAGAGGGTGTGTCGTGCAAGAGCGTCCGGTTTTGCTGCGGGGGACTGATAGAAAAAGCATCCGAGGAGGGCATTTTTCTCCGAAATAGACGTTTGAACAGGGGAGACAGAGCTAGCCGTTACGCTCCCCGGGGAAAATTAAAAAAAAAAGGAAAAAAAAATAAATAAAGAGATGACTTTTAGCCTTCAGGAGCCGCTTTCTCACTCATCTTCTTCCCAAGCTATCCTTATGCTTCCATGATTTTGGCCACTTCCATGGAGAAGGTTAGACGTCCCAAGCCATCCTCTCGAAGGCGGACATGAAAAACTTCTTGCATAGAAATTCGTGTCACGGCTAATTGGATATCTCTATTTCTATCATTTTTAATCCACGTTCCAAGGTGGCTTCAAGGAAGTTTATCGTCATCGGCCCTAAGGGGAGGAGCCAAGATGATGCTACTGCAGCTTTTGACCTCATATCACACACACCCGTCAAAGGGTGTAGTCCGAGTGATGGTGGAGTCCAACCCGGCTTTTGGATTAGGTATTATTTCAGGGTGTCCGTCTCGTCGAGCCTGGTAAGACGGGGGAGGTAACAGCAATGTGTTGGCAGTCATAAAAGGAGTGCTAAGTCAGCAAACTAATCGTGCTAGAAGAGCAGGGTACTGCAGGGGAAGAGGCCACTTCCAGCACGGAAGATTTCGGGCAAAGTGATGATCTTGCTCCTCTTTCAGCTCGAGGGCCAGTTGCCACATCAGAGACCTCAAACAACATTAGTCTCCCATTTGTTACGATGAGGAATGCAGTGTCAGTGGATGAGCAGATGTTCACCCAAGCAAAAAACTTCCAAGTATCTCAGGAAAATGACATCAAGAGTGACTCGCTGGTCGCATACTCGGTGAACAATCTGGAGACACAAGTGAATCTAATCAAGTTAATGAGTGTACTTCAAGGCACCGTGAGTTGTTGTTGTCTATATAAGAATAATGCTGAGCACTGTGGCGACTAACACGAGATGACTCACCCTTACTCATGCCCAGAGAGGCCTTGTCGGTTCCACCATCATTAACATCGAGCTGTCGAAGCCCTTGCTGGATATCACAGTCAATTAATTATTCGTCATTGTTGATGGTGGCACCAACATTGATAAGGGCCAACAGCGTTGTTGATGATAATAGTGCATCCATGCTAATTGGTGTTTGGAAATCATTAGGTAAGCTCCAAGGAGGGATGTGGTTGAGCAATCCACCGTACCTAAGTTCAATTGGCAACTGGGACCAGTCAGAGCGGGGTTGCTCCGTCGCGACGTGTAAGCTTTTCGGCCTATTTTTCTTGAATCTGTGCATGTGACGGCCTCACGACTCGGGACGAGTAGATCCTCGAAAAATCCATGATATCGAGGGAGACCCGCCGGATCACCGAAACATTCCTGAAGGCCCAGCCCATCCTTTTCCAATTTCCAAGTGCCTTTCCTCTCAGCTGACTCTCGTCTCCAGAAGATTCCCCTTCGGCCCCGCTTGCCATCCAATGTGTGCTCGCCGGCCGCCGATCCCAGCCTTTAATGCTTCGCCTGCTCTAGTCTAACTCAGTCTCCGATCTCCGATCTGCGCAAGAACTACTCTCCCTCTTTGTTAGTTGCCAAGCTCGGGGGAGGGCCGCGGCGGGCAATTTTCATTCCAGGGTTCTGTGACCTCGTGCCGTTGCTTCAGTTTGCTCTTGAGTAGACGCATTCGTGAGGATTCCCNGATGAGGAATGCAGTGTCAGTGGATGAGCAGATGTTCACCCAAGCAAAAAACTTCCAAGTATCTCAGGAAAATGACATCAAGAGTGACTCGCTGGTCGCATACTCGGTGAACAATCTGGAGACACAAGTGAATCTAATCAAGTTAATGAGTGTACTTCAAGGCACCGTGAGTTGTTGTTGTCTATATAAGAATAATGCTGAGCACTGTGGCGACTAACACGAGATGACTCACCCTTACTCATGCCCAGAGAGGCCTTGTCGGTTCCACCATCATTAACATCGAGCTGTCGAAGCCCTTGCTGGATATCACAGTCAATTAATTATTCGTCATTGTTGATGGTGGCACCAACATTGATAAGGGCCAACAGCGTTGTTGATGATAATAGTGCATCCATGCTAATTGGTGTTTGGAAATCATTAGGTAAGCTCCAAGGAGGGATGTGGTTGAGCAATCCACCGTACCTAAGTTCAATTGGCAACTGGGACCAGTCAGAGCGGGGTTGCTCCGTCGCGACGTGTAAGCTTTTCGGCCTATTTTTCTTGAATCTGTGCATGTGACGGCCTCACGACTCGGGACGAGTAGATCCTCGAAAAATCCATGATATCGAGGGAGACCCGCCGGATCACCGAAACATTCCTGAAGGCCCAGCCCATCCTTTTCCAATTTCCAAGTGCCTTTCCTCTCAGCTGACTCTCGTCTCCAGAAGATTCCCCTTCGGCCCCGCTTGCCATCCAATGTGTGCTCGCCGGCCGCCGATCCCAGCCTTTAATGCTTCGCCTGCTCTAGTCTAACTCAGTCTCCGATCTCCGATCTGCGCAAGAACTACTCTCCCTCTTTGTTAGTTGCCAAGCTCGGGGGAGGGCCGCGGCGGGCAATTTTCATTCCAGGGTTCTGTGACCTCGTGCCGTTGCTTCAGTTTGCTCTTGAGTAGACGCATTCGTGAGGATTCCCCAAGTCACTCGGTCGCCTGCCGTTGTTCTCCACCGTGTGTCCAACCCCTACCATGGAGGTAGCCGAGGAGCAGCAAAGTCAACCCCTGGGTAGTGTATTGTTTTATCTATTAACTCATCTTAATTTACTGCTATGCACTATTCCTCCCTTCCTCGCTCTCTTCTTGAATGGATTCTTAAGACCAGGGGCACTATCAGTAAGCTATATCATGTGGGTATCTCCTTCTTGGACTTAGCTTGTTCCCTTGATTCGCATGGTGCCTCCAAGATCCCTCAATTATCATTTTCGATAACATCCAATATGACATTGAGCGGGATGTGACAATTGCTGAGCATGGCCGTAGTCATCCAATTGGAGAAAAATGAAATAATACTTGTGTATTTTTATTTGATGCTTTTATTTGCAGTCTGCTGAGGTGCGTGTCTTTTTACAGGTCATGCCGATGAAGATGAGATTGTTACAGAAGGCAGCTCGTTTGTGCATGGACAACCTCCTCAAGATTCTGTTGGTCCTCCGAAAGTTGATTCTGCAGTGGAATTCCTCCATGAGAAGGTCACTAAGCAGATCATCAAGGAAGGTCACGGACAAAAACCGTCCAAGTATGCGACATGCTTTGGTATGTAGTAAGATCAATGAAGCATATTTTTTCCGTCCGCTTAAGATTGTCATATTCAGTCCTGATTTTCTTCTATTTCTTGTATAGAAGTTTTTTTTCATGCATCATGGGAAACAGTGCAAATGAAACGAGATATCCCTCAACAACATGAAAAAGATAAATTTAGCTGATTTCCAACTTTAGATAGTATGTTTTTCATAGGTTCATTGTAGCCTGAACTTTGTTCACGTAAAGCTTACGAAGAGGAGGATCTGACTCACTTTTATGGTGCAGTGCATTACAGGGCATGGACTGAAAGCACCCAACACAAGTTTGAGGACACATGGCATGAACAGCAGCCGTTGGAGTTGGTCTTAGGAAAAGGTATTTACTTTTGCTGGTGCTGATTACTATAAGAAGAATCAATAAATGTCTACGAAAGTCTAAAGATGCCTGGTTAATGATTACAAAGATCAATGGAATTGAATTCATCAGTCGTATTTGGTTCATGGAGCAGAAATCTCTCTGCAATTGGCTCCAATCTTTTCACAGCAGTGTCACTGAGTCCAACTTTGACAGTGTGAATCAGTTCCTTTTAGGGTTCAAAGCATCTTAATCTATTGGGCTGTGGGAAGATTTTGCAATTCATATCCAGCTTTTGTTCCTTCTATATATTTTCCAAAGGGCGTATAATGATTCCCTCTTTCAATTATTATATTTCTGACAGCAACTTTTTGCAACAGAGAAGAAAGAGATGGAAGGCTTGGCTATTGGCATTTATAGCATGAGGTCAGGTGAACGTGCTCTATTGCATGTTGGTTGGGAATTGGGTTATGGAAAAGAGGGAAACTTTTCTTTTCCAAATGTTCCTCCCATGGCGGATCTGTTATATGAAGTCGAGCTTATCGGATTTGATGAAACCAAAGAAGTAAGCTATCCTTAATAACTTTGTAGCTCCTCTGAATTTATGGATATTTACTTCCCAAGGGACTTCTAATGATATTTCCCTGGTTACAATGCACAGGGGAAAGCTCGTGGTGACATGACAGTGGAGGAGAGAATTGGAGCTGCAGATCGGAGAAAGATGGATGGGAATGCTCTATTCAAGGAGGAGAAGCTTGAGGAAGCTATGCAACAATATGAAATGGTTATAAACTTATAATCTTGAGTTCCCTTTCCTATTAGTTTATGTGGGGAGCATATGCTGGATTTGTTACGTATCCCTCATTGAATTTCTTTTCAGGCTATAGCATACATGGGAGATGATTTCATGTTCCAATTGTTTGGGAAGTACAGGGACATGGCATTAGCTGTTAAGAACCCATGCCACCTCAACATGGCTGCATGTCTCATAAAGCTCAAGCGCTACGAGGAAGCTATTGGGCACTGTGGTCTTGTAAGTAATCTTGGAATCCTATATACAATTCAGGAACAACCATGAATGAAGCAGCTTCTAGTCTTCCTATTAGAATCAGCGAGAAACAGTTTTGGAATCAACTTGCAAAACCTGATATTAGGAAAATGCTAAAAGAAACTTTGGCCAACAATCTGCTATTTTGTAGAGAAAATTTTGTGCATCACCAGATGTAGAATGATTCCACTTCCAAGGACAGAAATTAGGATTCAACAAAGTAAGCTAGCCAAAATCTGAGTGAATTGGAATGCATACAAGGGGATGGGAATTTTGTGTTCACCCTACTCATGGTAGTCTTCTGATGAGCGTGCATTCCCAGAGATGGTATGAAGAACTTTCTCCATCTATTTGTCGGTGGGATGGAGCAATGCTACAGCAGTCTTCCTTTTTTGTTGAGTAGCTTACCCGTGCTGGAAAGGTCTTCATGTCTCTAAATAGAATTGCTGTGATACTTTTGTAGTATTCTGAACGACTTTTGTCATATACACTTGGCCTTTTCAGGTATTAACAGAGGATGAAAACAATGTGAAAGCTTTGTTCAGGAGAGGAAAAGCCCGGGCCGAGCTTGGGCAGACTGATTCTGCTCGAGAGGACTTTCTCAAGGCCCAAAAATATGCCCCCGAAGACAAGGCAATCGCAAGGGAGCTCCGGGCACTCGCCGAACAAGACAAGGCACTGTACCAGAAGCAGAGAGAAATCTACAAGGGGATCTTTGGGCCTCGGCCTGAACCAAAACCAGAGCGGGTTAACTGGATAGTCTCCATCTGGCAGTGGCTCCTATCACTGTTCCTTCGGCTCTTCAAGGTCGTGCAGCATAGAAAAGATGAATAAATATAGTAAAAGCTGACTGCTGATGGATTATTCTTGCTGTTGCTGAACCTTTGACAAGTCAGACATCTGTTATCCACTGTCTAGATTCTCTGATTTCACTTTTGGAGAGAAGAACCACGGGGCCAGAGCTAGCGCCGCCGCCCACCCCCACCCCCCCGATATTGTCTTACGACTCGTCTGGACTTCTTTACAGCGTGTTGAACTGCTTTTGTTTAGTCTTTGAGATGAGGTTATCGACATAATATATGTATCTATAACCATGGGAAAGCCGCGGATCGGGTATAAGCTCGATGTCCTTTTTATGTGTTGATACTTTAAGCAGTGCATTCTCTCATGTGAGAAAAATAGAGATGCTGAGAATATACAAGAACCCAGTGCACCACGTTGTAGTAGTTTACTTCATCATGGGTCAATCCTCTTGTAATTAGTGGATTGGGAATGCGAAATATCATATTGTATCTTGTGTTGAGAGTAGAGTTGTTAAGCAGGGCGGCTGGCCTGGAATCAACCTGGAGTCAAATCGTCCAAATCCGAAAGTGGCCTGAACCGCTCCTAACCCGGCCCGTAATTGTTTTTATTGGATTGAGGGGCAGTTATAAGCTGAGTCAACAATATAGACCTTTTGAACTGTAATTAGTCCAGACCATTAATTCATTGAACCGGCCTGGAATTATTAAGAAATTGGCCTGGTCTGTGAACTATAGTTGTCCGCTAGCCAAGTGTTTCAATCTCTTACACTTTGTTGAAAAATCAACGGTCACAAATGGGCAAGTCATCCAATCAAGATACTGTTTATCACATTATATCAAAAATAATGTTAATCTATTTAATTAAAATATTATTCAGAGGCACGGCTCATAAGCAATGCTCACCAATCAAATATTATTCACCTGAAAATAAATGTTTTTTTAATTTTAAAAATATGGACGGTTCACTAGCTAAACCGGCCCATTTATAAATGTTCGGGCCAGTTCATATTCGCATGAACCGTAACCCATAACCGAACTAACTTATTAAGTAAACGGGTCGAACCGTAACCGAATCTAATGGTTATAGATCTATTTTGAACCGACTCAGACCGTACTTTTAATAACACTAGTTGGGAGGACAAGGTGTAGGCAGAAGCACTTAGCTCGAGATCAAGAACGGTGTTGTGCTGTGTGTACCAAGCTCTTTCCCATTACGGTGGGAAGTCTCCTTGTGTAAGTATGGAAAGTTGGCTAGGCCTGAAGGCCGACCTTGCCGATGAGGAGGAAATCAACAAAGCAGCCAGCCTAATCGGCCCATTAAAGGGTAATAACATTCTACCGACATAATATAAATCCTTTTCATGTAGAATATTTATTTCCCAAAAAAAAATCTGACAGTATATATATATAATAACATAAATTTCAATGCAATCTAATTATATTGTGATTGCCTATGATTTGATTATGCGATGACATCCTTTGCTATTATTTCTTTGGGATCTTCTTCCCTTTTTAATTTATATGAGCCAAACATATCTTCTCTATTAATCACAGGTTATCTGTCTCCTCGGAAGTCGATTGTACGCGGCCGATTTACTCGAACGTGAATTTCCCCCATAAGATCAACAGATATGGAGCCGACTCGTTTCCTGTGTCTGCCTCGAATTTCTTTGACACGAGTATAAGTGCGAGATCGAACTGATCCAGAAACCCTGTCATCGTCAGTTAGGGCATAAGATAATAAGCCTTACCACTTGCGGAAGCCGGGCAGGCATGATCCCGGCGATGATGATGATGAAGAAGACTTTCTACTACAACTTCCTTCCCACCAAGGCCCAGGAAGAGGCGGCGCAGGCTCGGGACGTCCCGCACCAGGTGTCCCGAGTCCTCGTCGAAGTGAACGACGTTCACCTTCCCTCGCCCGAAGCGAGCATTTTTAGCCCTTGGCCGATCAGAAAATCCCTCTCCAGCAAGGAGGTCTTGACGGAGAGGGTGGAACTTTCACACGGCCAAGTGTTCGACCACGTCTTCAGGTACTGGACGCTGGAGACGGCCAACGGCATTGTGACGGGAGGGAGCAAGTGCCTGGTGGCGATCGTCGACTTCACCGACGAGAAGAACCCCAGGAGGCACCAGAGCGAGCACGTGTACCTGGAGAAAGGACCCGCCGCCAACGAGAGCTACAGCCTGAGGTGGACCGATCTGGCGAAGAACCGGCCCTTCAACGCCGGGGATGAGATCGGGCTGCTCTGGGACTTCCGCTCGGGTTGCTTTCATTTTAAGTTGCTCCAACGGGGAGCTTAATTCGATCCCCCGATCTTCATTAGGATTAATTATTATTGACCATGAGACAGACGAATGGCATTTCAGCAATATTGATTATTCTTCGATCACTTTATCCTCGTATATTATATACACACACACACACATATATATATGTATAGATCAGCTTGATGATCCCTCTGATGTGGCCAACTATGCTGACGATCATCTATTACGTGTCAGTTTTAACCCTCTCTCTCTCTCTCCTAGAGTGCAGTTTAGTACTCGAACCTTACCCTCTTCAGTATATGAATTGTGGGCATATCTGGAAACTTTTAATTTTATCGGGATAATTACAGATGAAATCCCATGCGTTTGCTTTCTGATTGCACTTCCTTTCTGTATGTTCAGGGCGACTCCCTCCTCAGTCACATACGTATGCGTCCGTAACATATACCAATTCTAACGGTATGTTGACGGAAACGCTATCATTTACGGATGTGACTCGATAATGTGTTGATGAGCGGCTAGAATGCCATGCCGACGTGATGCGGTGACGTGTCAAAAATTCTTCCGACATGTCATATTTAGATGCCACGTGAATGCATTGTTAAAATTTGTACTAAAATATACCATCGAATCAAATATATAGGTCTGAAAGAGTTATTTCAAGATACATAGCATTTGACTTTAAAAAATGACAAACGTGTGTGAGTCATGACTTACCCCGTAATTCTATCTTAGTATATCTAATTGTCTTAATTGTTGCTAAGCGGTCAATTTTAAGTGAATTTTCATATTTTAGTTTGGATTTGGTCCAGAGCACAAATTTCACAAGTATTTAGTGAATTCTACGGATTTTTGAAGGTACCCATCCAGTGAAGTCCACGGGACCCATATAGACAGCCGAAATTAGTTAATTAGCTATTCCTTTTTTCTAATAAGTCCTTTAAGGTATTGATTATTCCAAAACCCACCCCCCAATTTATCTCACTATGAAAATTATCCAAAACCTGAAACACTCTTATGTTCCTATATAAATACAAGGAAGAATCGACCGAAGGAGAAACGGGAAGATCCTTCTCCTAATGGGATTTCTCGTAATCTTAAATTAATTACGTTTAAATAGGGAAATTATCCTTATTAAGAGATACTTCAGATATTTCTAGCTAGTGAGATATTGGGATATATCTAAATATCTTTAAACAAAACGGGATATGGTATTTCGATTATTGCAAGTAGGGTCCTGTATGAGTCAAGCAAGTGGCTCCGTGGGAAAGCCAAGTGTCGACTCCTTTCGGTAAAAAATTGATGTGCGAATCAAGTTGCCTAGTGATTACATATTCTGAGGACGATAGAACGTGGAACACAGATGGAATGAGTTATCGATCGAGGACGTGCATCTAAAGGACCACGGCCCGCCATGTCGATTCACGAGCTACGACCAAACGAGCAATCGTATAAGCATATAAGCACATCGCCATGTCGAAATTGTCGCCTGCATGGGTTACGGAATACGAGCTATCGAACGGATATGATGCCGTGAGCTCCCCCCAAGCACGAGTGGGAGATCGAACTTGCCATCGGCAAGATGGGAGAGCTGGCAAACGGATGATGCCTTCAGCGTCACGGCATTTGCAGGAGGGAATTTCCGAAGCTTGTCTCCTGCAGCAGACTTTCCTGTGAGACCCGCAACCGGGTGCGGGAGATCCAGGACGGCGGCGCACTCCATGCATTCTCGGTGGCCTCCAACGGATCGTGCGGCTCCTCGTCCACTCGAGGGGCCTTCGAGTCGGCCAAACAACCGGCTGCCGGAGGAGGAGTCGATGGATTAGAGGGGAGGAGCTTATGCAATCAGCGGTGCGTCTGGGCTCCTGGTGGCTGGCCAATCCTCAGATTATGAGGGCCTGATTGCCTTTTACCCACCTCGACCCCGCCATATTCAAATTAAAACATGGTCCTTCATGGCCGAGCTCGAGGGTTCATGGGTCGGACCGGATTTCGATAGGTCGAACCACATATTTAATAGATAATATTTACAATAAATTTACTNTCAAATTAAAACATGGTCCTTCATGGCCGAGCTTGAGGGTTCATGGGTCGGACCGGAGTTCGATAGGTCGAACTACATATTTAATAGATAATATTACCAATAAATTTACATAATATCATAATTTCAATATGATTTATAATAAAAATTTAACATAAAATATAATNTTAATATCATAATTTCAATATGATTTATAATAACAATTATTAAAATAAAATATGTGCATTATAATATTTTTTAATTTTAAGTTGATTGATTTTTCCATTAATTTAATTGAGTTCATCAATTGGATCTAAAACCGACCGATTTAACTAGAGTTAATCTCATTAAAAGTACAATTTAATTTTTTTATATGAACAAGATTGAGTAAGTGAACGGTTTCTAGTTGAACCGACCAGCCCGGTTCACTTTTTAAAAGTATGCATANATTAAAAGTACAATTTAATTTTTTTATATGAACCAGATTGAGTAAGTGGACGGTTTCTAGTTGAACCGACTGGCCCGGTTCACTTTTTAAAAGTATGCATGGTGGTGGGCGATCCAACAGGGGAAGACTACCAGACGAGAGAGCTGCGGAGCTCAATTTATAAACGACCAACGACCTCCGGATCATGACGGCACGGGTGCACATGCATCGAGGGGGTGAAGAGAGAGGTCCGAGAAGCTGGAATGGGCGAACCCCTCCGCCTTGCATGCCGCCGGCTTCAGCGGCCGTAGGATCCATACCGCAGGCTTGACTTGCGATCGGGACTATCGAGCTTCTCCTTTGACCGTCGTCGTGTCCAGCATTCCACATCGATTGATAGTTGTTATCCAGTATTAAGTGCTGCAATTAGCAAGCCAAGTCATCTTGGCTAGAGATGACAAATCGTGTCGGCGAGGTCTTATCGGGCCGTGCAGGTATGCCCCGATAAGAGGGAAAGCACAATAAGGGCTGGCCCAAGCACGGTCCTTTAGGATATCGTGCCGGCACGGCACGGCACGATAAGACAGGGTGGCCTTGGCCCAGCTCGATAACCCCATAATCTCGTTTAATCGCGACTTATTTGCAATTACAAGTAAACTCACAAATGTAATTTTTTTTCCTATTTTTCAATAGTGTCTAGTAATCTATTAAGTTATTTTAAATATTCCTAATTGGGCTATCGTGCCGGCACGACATGTCACGATAAGCACTGGTCCAGCATGGTGTTATCGTGCTGGGCTATCAGGCCGTGTCGAATTTTGCCAGGTCTAATCTTGGCGGTGGCAGCCCCTCTACGCTCCTTGGCGGTGGTCCATGGTTCCGGTCCACACGTTACAAGCACGATAAAATTCACCGACTTTATTATGTGAATGATTTTTAGAGACTAATGAAAAAGTAAAACCTGTGGAAAATCTGACTTAGTCAACTATACATATAATAATTATGCTAAATTAATATGATTATAATATTTACAATTTTTTTAATATCAATAATATCATAACAACCCATTAAAATTATAATATTTTAATGTTGTTAAAATAATGATTCGAGTTGGTTTAAAATAGGTTCGGAACTATTTGCCATAGTTACAGGTTGGTCTATGATGCATAATGTGCTAGGCCAGTTGCGGTTCATGTTAGCATGAACTGGCCCAGAACCGTGTTTAAGGGGGCCAATTAACGGTTCGGGCTGGTTCAATCCGTAAATAATGCATTTTCTTTCTTTCTTTTTTAAAAAATATAGCCGTTGATGAATAGTGACTTATAAATAGTATTAGGAACAGTATTTTATCGATGAATAGTGTTTTTGATCGATAAACAATGTCATAATCAGTATTTTAATTAATAAACAGTTGAGCAGTTCAAATGGTCAAATACCTTGCCCATTTGTGTCAATTGATTTTTCAATAAATTATAAGAGATTGCGGTATTTGGCGGGTGAAAGACTATAGTTCACGGTCCGGGCCAATGTGGTTTGATTTCATAATAGTTCTAGGCCGATTTCTTAATGGTTCCTGGATGATTTAATAGGTAACGATTCGGGCCAGTTACAGTTCAACATGCCTCTATTACTGACCCGGCTCGTAACTACTTTTCAACCAAATAAGAGCAGTTATGGGTCGTATTAGGGGCGGTCGGTGCCAGCTCCGGATTTGAACGGTCCAATTTTGAATCAGTCCGCACGTTTAACCATTCTAGTACTGTTCCTAAAAAAATTAATCTTTAATCTTTCCGAGCTCTAATGTTGTTTTTTCTTCTGCCAATTAGGGATTGAGGAAAAAAAGGATATTCCAAGGAAAAACACAAGAAGGAAACATGGGATCCCACGTCGTACTTCTTGTCCGGTCCGTCGCCTGTAGAAATTCGCGGAGCTCGGGGCCTCCTTTCTGACTTTGCCCTGCCCTGCCTTGTACTGCCGACTCTCAATCCCTCTCTTCTCCCGACTTGAGGTCTCGTGGATGAGCGGCTCTCGACCCTGATAAGAAGCCAAGGACTTCGACCTCCTCATCGGTAGTTTCATCCCCGTTCTCGTGTTATCGATCGGTAGGATCTTCGTATGTTCGTGAGTCCGACAGGAATCTTAACTGTAGCATTTGATTTCATCCACCAAGTACGCTTTTGATTCTTCAACCCGGGGTTAAGTACCCGCATGGATTTTGTCTGTAAATCTTTGAAAGGATCAACTTAAATGTGAAAGAAGAGTATATTTCTCTTTACCAGGGCCTCTTCGTTCTTCGGAGCTTGAAGTGACGGGAAGATGAACATAGAGAAGCATTTAAACAGTTTGAAAAAAAAACTAGGAAAGCAATTATCTGTTTGGTCTGAAGTTGATACGTATCTCTTAACGACAACGAATGAATTGAAAATAACAACCATTGATTTTGGGGTATGTGATGAAATTTCGTACGGATACCAATGCAGGCAGGCAAGATCAAGGATACCCATTTCCTTTGCGTTTAATTCCGACAGTGCAGAAGAAACCCGCGGAAGGCATCATCTCTGCTTCTCATGCTGCAATTCTTTGGCGCTCTTCCCATTTCCTGGTCAGTTTCCCTCTCTTCCCTGTTTAAACAAAAATAGAGGATTGGGATTTTCTATGTGGGTGTTTGATATAAGAACCAGCGAGAAATATGGAAGCTTTGTTCTTGCATTTGCTGGGTCCTCTTTCCGTGGTCTGTTCAATCAGTTACTTTCATTACTCCAAAACGGCACAACCATTCTGAAGCTTTCCTCGCCCATGCTTATACCTCATCCTCTCTGAGGGGGCAATTCGTTATTTGATCACTTTTCATGTCTAAAAGAAGGAAGAATGGGAGAAGTAGATGATATGAACCATATGGAAAGGGAATAGGAATTTTGGGGGCCTTTTTCACCTATAGAACGCTTGTTTCATGTATTGGCTTAATTTGATTAACTACTACTCATGATAAGGATGGAACTTAGATTTGGCGGCAAGTGGACAAGCTTTTAAGGTGGCAGATGTGCGGCTGAACTATCGATTACAGGATGAAGAGACAACTAGGAGAGCTTAAACGCAGTTATAGTAAATTTATATGTTATTATGGCCCAACTTAATGGATGTTTTTGCTGAAGTCGGATTGGATCATCTGCAGTTTGGAACATATACATGCTGTGTGGTAGACCTTTATAAGCCTCAAATGATTTCATAATGCTTTCTTTAAAAGATCATATTTGAGGTTCACTTGGATTGAATCACTAGAAAATAGTATAGATGAGGGATGGGCCGGGGAGTTGTATTTTTGGGAAAGACAATTGTATGGTTGGGGAAATCATTATATAGTGAACATGATCGATTTTATGTCATGTTAATGATATGTATCAGCACAAATGTTGACTCATCAATCCAGAGTATCCCTTAAGTGGTCTATAGCTGGTACAATCCTGCCTATACCATTTGCATCTCTTATCATATCTGCACTATACTTCAGTATCCTTGCAAGAAGCATTGGCATCTTTATATAGAAAAAGCATGAAGACATGCTGGAAATTCTGTCAGCCAAAATCTTGCTGGAATTTTGATATAGTCAAGCAGTCACTGATAGAGAATTTGAGAAAAGGTTTTATGATGAATCGGACAAGATTTATCATGCAACTCTATGCTCATACATGTCCAACCTTGACTTCACAAATACTATACTTTCTGTCACTATCTCACCAAGGAGAACTTTGCCGACTTGCTAATATAGACTGATATGTATCAGTCTATATTTTTAAGATTGCATTTCAATTCTTAACGAGCATCATTTGAGCAACTGCCACAAGCATCATTCTAAAGTAAAGGACCTTTTTAGAAAGGGTGAGGGCCATCAGATCCGAAGTGGGGGTGATGACTAGGATTTATCTGAACTGTACGCTCTTGTGGTTCACAGTGATATCAGGTCATCCCTCAGCTAGGTCTACTCTGATCTATGAAGCGCTTTTGATGACATGAGAGCTACTCTTGTGAATGCAGGAAAAAGACAAACCCAGAAGGGTTCTCGTTTTTTTGGTTGTGAAGAAGGCCATGGTGTCAGTACAGTCCTGCCATGAAACCAGAATCAATACAACAGACTGAAGAAATTCAACAACCCAACGTCGACCCAACAGAGTTCTTCTCAACTGTTATCAGAATAGCCGTTTCTCAGATATGCAAATCGGTTGGTTTCAAAGCTGTCCAAATCTCTGCCATCAAACTACTCACAGACTTGGCCATCCAACACCTCTGGTCAATTGGCCGATCAGCGGTTTCATTTGCCAATGCCTCAAATAGGACTGGGCCCAATATCTTTGATCTTGTTAATGCCCTCAATGACCTCAACTTGGCAACTGGTTTCACAGGTGCTTGTAATCTCCACAAGGATGATTGTCCATTGCTATGCTCCAGCACAGTCTCCAGTCTCATCCACTTTGTTGAGTGCTCTCCTGAAATTCCTTTTGCTAGGCCAATTCCCCGTTTGAGTTCAGGTAATTCATCTTTGTCTGCTGTTCTCAACAATGCTAGTGTAATGGAGTTTCGCACCGGTCTGGAGCATGTTGCAAGATGGCTGCCTGAATTTCCGGACTCAAGCTCATTTAAAGAGAGTCATGGAGAGCTGGATCGGATGAAAAAGAGGAAGTATGAATTATGGGGAGATTTAGTGTCTTCAGGAGCAGCCAATGGTTGCAGCACGATTTGCTCAGTGAAGCGGAAAGTCCAAACTCATAATGGGAAACAGATTGGGAAAGTGAAGTTTACAATCAGCGGGGCAAAGAAGGGTCTCGATGGCATTGCTAAGGAGGTGTTGATGAATGGTGCGATAGATGAGGAAACTGAAAGCACTGGCAACAAGGTGATATTGCAGGCATTTCTAAATAGGAAACACTAAATGGCAACATGATTTATGTAGGATTTCTTGACTGATGTGTCCTCTCCAAATTGTTCGACACGCAGTCGTATCAAATTGATTGTGGATGAAAATGTTTCAAGAAGCCCATTTTTGGTCAATATGTAGAGAATGATGCCCTTCCTCTGATTACTGACTTGGAGGGGTTACATGTCTGGTTTCTTTTCGAATTTTTTTCAGCAGAACAAAGAATGGGTCTATGCTCCTCGGGCATAGTTGCAAACTATAAATTTAAAGAGAGAACTGGCCACGGTACTCTATTTGGCCAGAGATCTAAACTGGCTTCCCTGCGTATCTTTTCGGATGCTGAAATAACTCTAACAGAATCTTCACACACTGTGTGTCGGTAGATGTGGTAGGCATGTCACTCAACTTCCTCGACCATTCATCTCCTAGCCTGCTCATCAACGATCTCTTATAGGGTTCGTAGATCTCCAAAAGTTCCTCTCACCCATCTAGTAGAAGAAGAAAGGAAGAAAGAAAGAGGAGGGGAAAGAATTGCTCATCAATTAACCTCAGACACGTTAAGGTGGACGCTCGTTTGTCCTCCACAGAGACTGAAAGGCTAATCTTTTGCAACCGGATGTCTCTGTGCTTGATCTTATGGTCTACGTGAAATTACGTCCATCCGAATTCATCCCACGGAGACTGCTCACATTTTAAGAAAATTATTGATACATCTTATACATCTCGTCAGGCCGGAGATATTTGTTGGGGGTGGTGGTGGTGGTGATCGGGAAATACTCTCTCTCTCTCTCTCTCTCTCTCTCTCTCTCTCTCTCTCTCTGATGGACCCCTACAGCGCAATAAGATCATCGTAATGGAGGATACACTGCAGAGCCTGTAACACGTCGTGTCAATATGCTACTAGAAAGAGCAGCAGCAAGAGCTGCGCATGGAGAGAGAAGAACTATACATATACATGCAGAGAGCAGAGGACAAAGGGTATGCCGAGAAACCATCGAGACAAAAAAAGAAAGGAAGAAAAAGACGGGTA
Organism: Sonneratia caseolaris; assembly: GCA_900006705.1. Taxonomy (NCBI): domain Eukaryota; kingdom Viridiplantae; phylum Streptophyta; class Magnoliopsida; order Myrtales; family Lythraceae; genus Sonneratia; species Sonneratia caseolaris. Next base: position 434,569 of record CXYZ01005013.1, on the reverse strand, counting down.
AATCATACACGTACGTACATACGCATGCCGTCCTCCTCCGAACGAATTTGACGTAACATTCGCCGTCGCGTACCGGCCGGCCGGATGTTTCAGTCCAAGGTATCAGACAAGAATTGCGATGAAGAATACAATCAGGGCAAAGTCCGTCCGTCCGTCCGTCCCTCCCGCTCCCCGTGAGATGTGAGTGGGCAACTGGAATTGGATCGAGTTATCTAAGGAAAAAAGAGTGCGCTGCTTTAGGGGAGCAATTAGGGCTGGGGCCCCCCCTAATCTCCTTCACCAAAAAAACGATAGAAAATATCAGTTGGTGGATCCCCCAATACACATCATATCATATCATATCATTTTCCTCATCACCCTATCCTCAATCATATTGAAAGATCCTTCTCCTCGCCCTTCAATCCAATTCAAATCTCCTACACAGTGGAAAAAAAAAGGGGGTTGTGAATTTCACCTCCTCACTATTAGGAATGATGCAAATGTGTGGCTTTTTGTGGATCATGAACACTGTGGTATATACCACCACCCCCCAAAAAATGAGAGAGGTCCTGATCCGGGGCTCAACTCGGCATACTCTCTACTCGAATTCAGTGAACCATGGGATTTGGTAGCCTGCCGACTCGCACCTCAGTTCCTCATGGATGACGACGACTAGTCACTTAAGTAATTAAATTGCCAAAATCTCTGAGGGAAAGGTGTGGTGACTCGTTTCTAGTTTCTATGAGGCAGAAAGAGCAAAAGAGAAAAGGGGCAATAAAGAAATGAGGGATATATATATATCTATTTTGCGATCTCTGCAAGTTGAAAAATTGAAGAGCATTGTTTTATTTGAAGAAGGAAATGTCAAAAGCTTTGGTTGATTGGATAAATTCACAGGGTGTGAGATAGCATCTCCACATTATAGTGAAAAGGGTCTCCTCTTCTCGGGTACAAATTGTAAAGGCTCTGCCACCCGCCCCACTCCCTTCTCTTCTCCAATCTTCCATTTGCTAAATTTGGCAAGGTTGCTTTCGCATCTCTTGTTCGGCAATTGCCCTCTTCTGATCTTCATCTCTAGTCATAGTAGTAGTAGTAGTAGTAGAAGAAGAAGAAGAAGAAGAAGAAGAAGAAGCACCTGTCTTTGTCCGTCTTTGTCTGGTCTAGTAATTAAAGATTGCTCCTTTTTATTCTATGCTTGCGGCTGGGCGGCCTGGGCTTGCTCTGAATACCAACTCAGAGTCGCCGATTCTTGACTGGTGAGTTGTTGTTCTTCCTCATGCCCACAGTCTCGACTTTGCTGAATGAGTCAGCGAGGACGCCAACTTGCAGGCGCTCCGTGGTCTTCTGTGGCTTCTGCTTAGTCCTTGGTACTGGTCCTGTCGTTTCTCATCAAATCAGAACACTATTGTCAGATTTTTTTTCCTCCCTCCTGCGACCGTCTCCTTTGTTTTGCTCGTGCGATCGGGGGTGTAGTCATCTTGTAACGAGTTAGCGTTCATTAGACGTTTGAGGCAAGTTCAAGTGATAGGTCTATCTGTCTTCAGTATTTGATTTCTCAGACATCACAGTATCCTCGCTCGCTTCTATAAGCGTGCGTTCCCGATGATTAGACAAAGTTTTCTGGGTCTTTCTTATTTCTGTCACTAACTACTCGACCTAGGTGCAACAGCTCGGTTAGGACCATTGGTGGACTAACTAATCTCAAGATTGTAATGAGATGGGCTTATTGCGTGTTTGAGTAATAGGAGTGGTGTCTCATCTCATCTCATTTTATCTGTGTGGTTTGGTTTTTTACTTTCTAAAACGAGTTGGTCGTTGTATTTGGCCCATAGGTGAATCAAAATCGAGGCCATTGATGTGAAACTATAGACGAGTGTGACTTTCCATTTGTCGCTGGAATTTGCATATCTTGAAGTGAAAGTCCTTGGAGCTTCGGTTGGCATGTTCATATGCGTCTCCAAGATCAGCATTATGAAGTAGATCAGAGAGATGGATAGGAACCCATTGGACTTGAGATTTCATCCTTCTGCATCATCGCAGTCAGCGGAATCTGCCCTAGATTTGGAGAGAAACTATTACAATAACCTGAACCTGCCCTCATCAAGCCCATCTCCACTTCAGCCTTTTGCCTCTGGAGGTCAGCTCTCGGAGAGCAATGCTGCTTACTTCTCATGGCCGACTTCAAGCAGGTTAATTGATGCAGCAGAAGATCGGGCAAACTACTTTGGGAACCTTCAGAAAGGAGTGCTGCCTGAAACTCTTGGGAGGTTGCCTTCAGGGCTGCAAGCCACGACTTTGCTTGAGCTAATGACAATTAGGGCATTTCATAGCAAGATTTTGCGGAGGTTCAGTCTTGGAACTGCAGTTGGGTTTCGAATCCGACGAGGAGAATTAACGGATATTCCAGCCATTCTCGTCTTTGTTGCCCGAAAAGTCCATAGGCAGTGGCTGAGCCACAACCAGCGTTTACCTGCTGCCCTTGAGGTAGTTGAATTTTATATTTTAGGACTTTATGTTTGAATAGAATTTTGTTATATTGGTTTAGATTTTATGGGTGCCTTATGTTAAATTTAGTATTGCAAGTGTCATTACAGCGCTGGTGTAGTTTTTGATGTAACTTGGCAGCTTGCTACAAATCACTGGTTGTACAAAACTATAAGAGTTTTGGAAGGATCAAAATATTACTAGTTCAAAACCGAATTACTGATGTTATATATATAAATCATATATCACACTGGTGTAGCTGATTCTGTTTGACTGCCATCTCACCCCCTTCTCTTTCCTGTACATTCTGAATGCATTTAAAATTGGTGAACAGGGACCAGGAGGTGTATGGTGTGATGTGGATGTTGTGGAATTTTCTTATTTTGGGGCACCAGCCCCTACCCCAAAAGAGCAATTATATACAGAGCTTGTAGATGGTTTGAGGGGAAGTGATCCATGCATTGGTTCTGGCTCTCAGGTTTCAACCCTCACCTTCACTCTCTCTCCCTCTCTCCCCCTGTGTGCGCATGCGCTTGAGGGGAATTTTGTCTTAGATGGTATTGAGGTGCTCTTGTTGTCTCTCCTGAAATATATCTGCCTGAAGTTGATGAGTTTGAGAATTTCTCTTCATTAAGAGATGTCAAGGTTTTGCCTTCAGATCACTAATTGCAGTCAGATTGATGTTTTGTTTTCCCAATATACAGTAATCTTCTTTGAGTAGATTTTAAACTGTGAAAAAAAGAAGTCATGTTCTTTCCTCCTCGAGGAGAAAACTTGAATCTGGAATTAATTGCTCCAAGTATTACAATTGACTGACTAGCCCTCAAATTATTATTTGTTGGCACCAGTTTTCCTTTATTCAAACTTTTTTGGGTGATTAATTATATTAATTGGTGACACTTATCGTATCTATTCGTTGTTTATGGCTGAATAATATTGTATTCTTCCAACCTATAATTTTACATATATTTTCTGCATATATATATTTATCCGTAAAATGGTTGATTATTTGTATCAAGTGTTACAGAGGCCACCAAACAAATATAAACCCTCGATATCTTGGGATCTACCTAATGCACAGAGTTTGTGCGCTACCACATTTTCTGCATATATAGTTGGATGGCTATAATTTGTTATAGCACCACTGATTTACATTACATTGCCTGTGGCACAATCTTGATTTTCTGATCTCTTACAACATGAATTTGCAGGCTGCACCTGTGATAGGAGAATGTTGGGAGTTACAAAATAAACCTCAGACATAAAATGAATAGTAAAATAGAAGATTGTTTTTTTTTTAGGGTGATAACGAAGAGTTTGTGCTACTTGGATCCATGAATATCCAATAAGCAAGAAATTTAGACATTCTTCTGTTGTTTCGTTTTGTCAGCAGATAGAAATTTTTTCCAAAGCATTGCCACATATAATATCTTTTCTGTGAAATTTGTACCTTTACATGAGGATCTTTGTAAGTCTAACTATATTCTATTAACAAATGGAAGGTGGGTGGCTTTCTGAAACTGAGGGACAATATGTAGAACGCAAAGGCCTTGGTTATGGTTAAGTGATCATTTTCTTTATTGAGATAACTCCCAACAATTTGACTAAAATGATACAAGCTCCACTTGGACTATAGATAGAAATACTCAGATTTTATTTGCTCTATTTTTTTCTTGTATTTTTTTGTAGCTAGCAATCAGAGAAATACCTTCTACTAAGCCTTTTTTTTTTCACGTCCCTTCATACTCTTCCTTCTTCCTAGTTAATAGCTTCTCTATCTTCTAGGTTGCGAGTCAAGAGAAATATGGAACTTTGGGTGCAATAGTAAGAAGCCGAACAGGAAATCATCAGGTGGGGTTCCTGACAAATCGCCATGTGGCTGTTGATTTGGACTACCCGAATCAGAAGATGTTTCATCCTTTGCCACCAAGCCTTGGGCCGGGGGTTTATCTTGGCGCTGTTGAGAGGGCTACATCATTTATCACGGATGACCTGTGGTATGGGATATTTGCTGGTAACAATCCGGGTAAGATGTGGAATTTATCATAAATAATTTTCACCTCCTAAAGAAATACCTTTGCATCAACATTAACAACTTTCTTGGGCAGAGTATCTGTTGAACTTGATTACTTTCTACCAGATGTCTTTGTTGGCAATAGTAAGTATATTCTCACCACTTGTATTCCAAAAAATGAGGCATGACTAGCTGGTTATTTATCTAGTGTCACATGCTTTAGATGGCAATAACAATTGAGGATCCTTATTTACTTTTTCCTTCTTTCCTGCATTGATTTGCTAGAGGTTGGCAAAGCATGATTAGTTGGCATCTCTTTTAAGTGTCAAATTTTCAATGTATAGACTGTTCTCTGGTTGCACAATTCTATAAAAATGAGTTCACTGGCTTTTGCTCAACTAACATGAAGGCGCAATGAACCATGCATTCTCCATCTTCTAAAAATATCTCCATAAAAAATTACATTTCTCACGTTAAATTTAGGATCAGAGACTTGTTGCTTCATTGTTCGGCTGAAGGGACAGTTAAACAGGAAAAATCAAGTTTTGTGTGTGGTGTGTCTGTGTTGGGTTTTCAAGAGAGGTGGGGGTTGGGGGCGGTGGTGGGGTTGGTAATTGAGTATGAAGTGCTTGTGAATAGTTATCGAAATACACAAATTGCCAATAGTTGTGACAAGTAGAACTTTAGATGAAGTCGAGAAGAGGCTCAATTTTGCAAACTGAATCTGGTTTTGAACTGAAATAACTTCTGGCTGGTGAGTATAATGTTTATGATATCAGTGGATGGGTCAACCATGGGGCCTCCTGCCGAAATTATTTGTCATTGACCTGACATTAGTGCAATTTACTGCATTTTATTATGCTGGCCTGTTGCTACATCAAACTTCTTGCATAGATTATCATCACTTAGATCAATTTGTAGCCAGTGATATCTGTGCAAGTAGGCCAAGAATGGTGATGCTGTCAGATATCCTAGCTTCAAGAAAATGAAAATCCTGTGAATATTTAGGGATTATATTTAGATTTAAATCTACACTTTAGATTTTGATCCCATCAGCTGTATGTAGAGATGTGGGAGTTGTCTAGACTCCAAATCTTGCATCAAAGCTGGGGATAGAACTCTTCATATGGTGGGTGAATTATTCCTTACGGTTTGTTTGTCAGGTCATGTCATGAAAATTTGAGTTTCTTATGAAAAGGGATGAAGTATGAGAGAGAGTTCGAAGGGAATTAGTTCAACAACTAAAAAGGCAGCAAAGACGAGGGATGGTCAATGGAAATAGTTGGTGAAGATTAGATTTTGATGGAAATAAAACCTCTGTGTTAATGAACTGGGTTCTAGAAGGTTTATGAAATATTATATAGAAAATATATTAGCAATATAGTCAAAGAATGATGTGTCAATAGTGTGCCTGTTCCATGACATTGCATACTATTTTTAGATCATACACTCGGTGGACAAGTAGGGTAACATTTGGTGGCTGGGTTTGATCAGGAAGGCTCCATTTACTGCTGTTTGAGTTCAGAATATATATCCTATAGTGATGGTTTATCTATTGCTTGGTGACGGTTGATTCATGGTTTATTTTTTTATTTGCTGATGTATGGGACAAAGCGATGCTATATTTCTTTGTTATTTCTGTATCTTTACTCTTATATGCCAAAATTCCTTACTAGTTGTCAGTTCTGCAGAAACATTTGTGCGGGCAGACGGAGCCTTTATTCCTTTTGCAGAGGACTTCAATATGAAATGTGTGACCACATTGGTGAGGGGGGTGGGTGAAATCGGTGAGGTGAACACCATTGATCTGCAGTCCTCAATTGGGAGTCTTATTGGACAGCAGGTTGTCAAGGTTGGGAGGAGCTCAGGGTTGACGACTGGGACCATAATGGCATATGCCTTGGAATACAATGATGAGAAGGGGATATGCTTCTTCACTGATTTTCTTGTGGTTGGAGAGGACCAGCAGACTTTTGACCTTGAAGGGGACAGTGGGAGCTTAATTCTTTTGACGAGTCAGAACAATGAGAAACCACAGCCAGTTGGGATCATATGGGGCGGCACCGCTAATCGTGGCCGGCTGAAGCTGAAGGTGGGTCAGCCTCCTGTGAACTGGACCAGTGGCGTTGATCTTGGGCGCCTCCTCGATCTTCTTGAACTTGACCTCATTAGAACAAATGAAGGTCTTCAAGGTTGGTTGTTCTTTGACTGGATGTTATAGAGAATTCTATGGTTAATTTTACTGTTGTTTGATAGTAAATCCTAATGAATGCAATTGAATTGAAGAAAGTGGTGGAATAAGGAATTTTGAAGCTTTGAAATTGATGTCCTAGTTTTTTTGGTCCTTTTGTTATGTTCAAATGATTCTTGAGGAAAGTATTCAGTGTTTTCTGTTGATTGTTTAGCAGAATCTTGTGGGTGTACTTGGTGCATGATTAATGAAATTCCTTATGTACCTCTCCATAAAAAAGAAAAAAGAAAAAAAAGAATCATGCGGGTAGGCGTTCAGTTCTGTGAGTTGTAATCAGGACAGCTGATTGGAATATGAACATACTGAAAGTATAAATCATTTGTGTATAAGTTCTTGTTTATCTAAGGATTCCTCTTCTTTTTTTTTTTTTTTTTTTTTTTGGGTTTTAGTACATTAGGGCCCTTTCGATGTTTGCACAAAAAGCCATTTCTTTATGTTCAGCAGTCTGTTTAAAGCCTCGTCTGTTGCCTGATGTTGGTATGTTTTCCTCACATGACATGTGATTTGGACAATGCAGCTGCAGTGCAAGAGCAAAGAAATGCTTCTGCCACCGCAATGGATTCGGCGGTGGGAGAGTCCTCAGCTCCCGATCGGGTCCTATTGAGGGATAAAGCTCAGGAGAACTTTGAGCCCCTCTGCTTGGGCATCCGACAGGTCCCTGTTGAACCTGAGAACTGCACGAGTTGCGGGCTTGTAAATGCTGCTCTGTTAGTGCCTCCCGAATTCCACATAGAAAATGGGTTCGAAGGAGCTCCAAATGTCGAGCACCAGTTCATCTCAAATTTTGCAGGGAGATCGTCCCCTGCTCCTCAGAACTGCAAAGAAGAAAGCCCTGAAGTGAAACAATCGCTGGCTTCGGGAAGTGAAGAGATCTCTGTGTCGTTGCAGCTCGGCAAGCCTGAGGCAAAGAGGAGGAGAGGGTCCGGACGCTAAGGAGAGCACGGAACTTTGTAGGATAAAGCACCTCGAAGTTTTGTTCCTCGAAATGCAAATAATCTTATCATTCTTATTCTTCATCTTTACATTTTCTCTACCTTGGACTGGTGGTGCCGATCCATCTTCGATGTCTCTGGCGATGCTGTAATGTTCATAGGTCTAATATGGGGGGGTGTCATAGGGAAGGGATGATGATCACCGCTGGGAAGTATGCACTTCGTTAGCGCTTCTTTGATCATGTACGAGTTCGGGTAAATAAGTGTACTTGCGGGGACCGAATGGCAAATAGTGAAAAAAAGGGGCAAAGATCAGTATTTGCAGTAAAGCTTAATTTATCACCTTGCGATCTCTGCACGGTATAGGATACACGCAATGGGCATCAACAAATTGGGCAAAACGTGCTGCTGGGCAATCTTTGCCGTCTCTAGTCGACAACCCACGGGAGAAAGTGTTCTACTTTGCCGGAATCGCATCATCACGGTGAAGTCTGGTCCAACCCCAGTAGGAAGAACATCTTCAAAGACGGTATCACGTTACAATTATACGGTGAAGAAAAATCGAATAGGATCACGGCGATCGAGAAGGATTCTAGCGGTTACCGGTACTTATTTATCAAGACGATACTTAATCGATCCATTGAGTGAGGTATCTGCCCTCGGCGCTCGGACGAGGTCGAGACAAGTGACCACTAGCCGAGCTCCATCCTGTGCACTCAGGCCTACCAATGAATGACAAGAATCTGAGCATGTTTCTTTCAGGCTCGGTCTCAATGACCACGAGTTCCACGTTCGGGTCATAGCAACCATAGTTTAAAAAACTGAACCGAGCTGGCCAGTTCCACTAGGAGCCGGCTACTCACCCGGTCTGGTTCTTATAAATAATCCAATTACATTTTAAATTAAGTCAAATCCAGTTAAATTGGCCAGTTTCCGATTGAATCGGCTAACTCGATTGAACTAGTAAAAAAATGACAAACTTAGAATAAAAAATAAAAAAATATTATAATGTACTTATTTTATTTTATTAGACTTATATTCATATTTTATATGTTGAATTTGAGACTAATATAATGATTATATTAATAATTTTTATTATAAATTATAGTTAAATTATAATATTATATCGATTTATTTATGATATTATATTATTAATATTATTTATTAAACATGTGGTTCTACCCATTGAACCCATGATCTAACTCATGAATTCATGAACATATACCTTAATTGGTTTCTGGTCCGGTCTGGTTTAAAAAAAATATGCTAGCAACTGACCACGAACCCGCAGCTTGGCCTTGTATCTAACCCAACAATTAGGTAATAGTTCCACCACGCACTCTTAGTATACCTACTTTTATGATTCTGTTTTTTTTTCAGGGGGATAGATCGATAGACAATGAGCAGGGAATATCCGTCTCCTTGCTATAAAACAGCGAACGGAAGATCCGGTCGATCCGGCACCTTACTGCTCACTGAAGGGAACAGGTTACCAAACTCTGTAAAGTCAATGAAATAACATAAAATTTTTTTAAAAAATTGACGTTTACCATCACACGCGTGAATTAAATAAATACTAATTCAAAATTGGGTATGAAAATGGATATGATTTTTTATGAATTAAAAAAAAATATCTGACTAGTCGTTGAGAACGAGTGTTTGATGGCACGTGATAAAACAGACGACGTTGACACGTGATGGCGGGTATTGAGTTATACGATCCCGCATCGACCAAATTGAGATAAAGATGTGAGCTTGACTATCGGTTTATGTTTTTACAGTTACGGCAAATTCAATAAAATACAATGATGTCGAGTGCGTTGGAACATTGTTGTTGGTGCAGTGTCGACACGGTCGCTCCTCATATATGCTATTATAAACAAATGGGCGGCGGCTAAAAGGTATATAAGACCTTGATTCCCGCGAATGCGAGGAAGATCCCCTCCCGTCACGTTTTCTTGTCGATCATGCTTTCCCCTTAAACCTACACTTCGTCTTTTTGTTTAAACGCAAGCGGGCTCACGTTTCTTCCCCATTTCAGTCCCCTCTGGATCATCGAGTTGCAGCAACCGGATTCGGAAAAGAGGCTACTCGACGATGGATTCCCGAGCTGGAGCTCGCCGGTGTCCGGTACGCACTGTGGTGGTTCTCGTCCAGGAGAACCGGTCCTTCGACCACATGCTCGGGTGGATGAAGCAGCATGGGAACCCCGACATCGACGGCGTCACGGGGGCCGAGAGCAACCCCATCTCGACGAGCGACCCCGACTTGAGCCGCGTCTTCTTCGGGGACCGGTCGGTCTACGTGGATCCCGACCCGGGGCATTCCATCCAGGCCATTTACGAGCAGGTGTTCGGGGAGCCGTGGACCGAGGGCTCCGCTCCCAAGAAGCTGATCCCGGCGATGCAGGGGTTCGCCCAGAATGCGGAGCGGGTGCAGCAAGGCCTGGCGGAGACCGTCATGAACGGGTTCTGCCCCGAGAAGCTGCCGGTGTACAGGGAGCTCGTGTCGGAGTTTGCGGTGTGCGACCGCTGGTTCGCGTCCGTCCCAGCATCCACCCAGCCGAACCGGCTGTTCGTCCACTCGGCCACGTCGCACGGTGCTACAAGCAACGACAACAAGAAGCTCGTCGACGGCTTCCCTCAGAAGACGATATTCGAGTCCCTCGACGAGGCGGGGCTCAGCTTCGGGATATACTATCAGTTTCCTCCGGCCACGCTTTTCTACAGGTGACACTCGGCCTTGGTATGTCCGATCGACCGAATCTAATAAAGGGCAACTGAACCACTAGACCAGTTCTCCAAATGATAAAATAAGAATAAAATTAGAGCTGACTTCGTAAACCCAAACAGTAGTTTTTTTTTTATTGGGACAGATGAAGTAAAATATTTTTTTTTATTTTTGTACAAAAATGTGGTTAACCGGATTGTGAAAACCGGTTTCGCACAATTCAGTTGTTCTGAGGTAAAATGAATATGGATCAAACCGGCCTCATAGAACGTGTAATTCGGAAAATTTCCTTGTGATCCATCGTCAGGAATCTCAGAAAACTGAAGTACACGAAGAACTTCCATCAGTTCGACCTGGATTTCAAGAAGCACTGCCGGGAAGGGAAGCTGCCCAACTACGTGGTGGTCGAGCAGAGATACTGGGACATACGGGGGCTGCCCGGGAATGATGACCACCCGTCCCACGACGTCTCCGAGGGCCAGAAGTTCGTGAAAGAAGTGTACGAGTCGCTGAGGGCGAGCCCGCAGTGGAACGAGATGTTGTTCGTGATCACGTACGACGAGCACGGTGGGTTCTACGACCATGTGCCGACACCAGTTGATGGAGTCCCGAGCCCCGACGGTATCGTCGGCCCTGAGCCTTACAAGTTTCGGTTCGATCGTCTTGGTGTCAGAGTGCCAACCATCTTGGTTTCTCCCTGGATTGAGGGCGGGACGGGTATGCTGCAGTTGTTTGTCATCATCAATAACGCTATTGTTCTTGCTGGCAGCTCTTATTGTTGTGTCTCGCCGATACAAACTAAGCCATTACTCTACCATCTGATGAAAATTTCGCCCCGATGATGAACATAAGGAACTAAATCTTCACACGGGGGTCGAAGGATGAAGAAACTCATATGCGCGTTGCTGATCTCTCTGCAGTGTTGCACGAGCCGTCGGGACCTTATCCGACCTCGCAGTTCGAGCACTCGTCCATACCGGCCACAGTCAAGAAGATTTTCAACCTCAGGAGCTTTCTCACGAAGCGTGACGAATGGGCAGGAACCTTCGAGGGTATCTTGATGAGCAGGAGCAGCCCCAGAACAGATTGCCCAGGTGAAACTTTTGCATCTATCTCTGTTCGTAGGAACTTTGAGTTGTTTGAACATGACATATTGTGTTTTTCTTCTGATCAGTTGTTTACCACCACCATCTTTCTGCACGAATGCAGTTGCCTTGCCAGAACCGGTCAAGCTAAGGGAGGGAGGGCCGAAGGAAGAGGCCAAGCTTAATGACTTCCAGGAGATACTGGTGCAGATGGCTGCAGCTCTGAATGGGGACCATGAGAAGGATGAATACCCTGATAAACTGGTACAAGACATGACCGTCGGGAAGGCTGTCGAGTACGTCGAGAGTGCATTCAGGACGTTCCGTGATCAATGCTGGAAAGCAATAGAACAGGGGGCAGATGGAGATCACATCGTAGTCCCATTACTAGGCGGAGATTCATGCTGAACATCCAAACCCTGTGCTGGGATGTTGCTGTCTTGCATATTCTGTGACTGATGAAGGACGGGCATCGCGATATCTGACTGTTGTTGCTTAATACGTTTCATTCGTCGGGATATGAACTAATAAGTAATCTCGATTGAACTTCTTGTCAATTATCGTACAATCTCTCCGTTCTGATAAAGAATGAAATAGGAAAGGAAAAGGCTGCAATTTCGACACATGAGCGAAGCTAAATCGAGTAGTGTATCGTGGAACGGACTCTCATCCAATTAGGTTCAGGATTTTGGGTGGGAGGGGCGCGTCAAGATCCTGACCCTCGTAAGTAGGTCCGCTCCTACTTAGATAGACCTCCATTACCTGTGTTTCTTCCCAGGGCAGAATGAATTTCATGGTTCTTTACGCCGCCTTCTACTGGGACTCCACTGTCTGAACTCGAATAGCTTCGGCATACGTCACCCTCAGGGTTCTGACCTTTCGATGATCATCACCATCACCATGGTCATCTTTCCTGTGCAGTAGAGTTGTGATAGGCCATGGGCGGCGGAGAGAAGCAGCTGAGACTCGGTTGCTGCATATCGCACGAGTTCTCTGCTGCAGCTTCGAGGAACCCGGATAGGATCGCCGTCGTGCACGCCTCAGGCGGCACCCGGCTCTTCAGAGAATCGCGGGGTGGCGATACTGTAGGGTATGATTTCGACGGCCGAGACTTCTCCAATGAGCCGACGGCTCGATCCCTCTCTCCTCCCGTCTACGGGGGAGACTCGTGTTTCACTTACTCCCAGCTGTCGCTGGCAGTCCAAACTTTCAGCTCTCGCCTCCGAGCGGTCCTCGATGGCGGAGACGATCCCCACCTCATCAAACCCTCGTCAGGTATCGGTGTCGGGCATCATTATTAGAAAAAAGAAACATTTTTTTTCCTCATCTTTTCCCGTTGCTTTTAATTTTGAGTCATGCTAGTCACTAAGCAGCTCTTACATCTGCTGCACTGCCTAATCGTTTCTTATTTAATTTGAAAAAATACCGATTTTGCATCCTACAGAATGGCTGTAGTCAGGTCGATTTCTTGCGTTCGGGTCAAACTTATTTGTGTTGTGCTGAAAATCCTGTCTGGGAGGTAGTCATGTGGGGGGAAACTCTAGTACTGTGACAAGGGAAAAAACCTTGTCTTCCTTGCATAGCATTAATTATAGATAACGTCATGACTAAATTAGAGATGATTCTTAAATTTTGACGGGCGTTGCATTGCTTTCATTCTTAGTGTTTATTGGGGTGCCCTGGATCTACTGTAAGAATCCTCTTTAGCTGAGGTCCTTCTCATATATCTGCTTCAGGTGAAATAAACAACTGCTGTGAACAACACGCTCAACCTGGGTCTTCCTTATCATTTGTACCGAGCAATCCACATATAGCTGAGTCAAGGGATGTGTATAGACCAAAAATAGTAGGAATTTACATGCCTCCTTCAGTGGAGTATGTTGTCTCTGTTCTTTCTGTTTTGAGGTGCAGAGAGGCCTTCTTGCCTATAGATCCATGGTGGCCCAGAGGCAGGATATTTTCGGTTGTTTCTTCTTCAAATTTAGATGTCATTCTTATGTCCAGTACATCTTTTGGTAAAACTCATGATAATCTTTCTGATTGGATTGCCACATCAATAACTTGTCCGGTGTTATCTTTTTCAATGGATGAATGTCTTCAAGTGGTAAGGGGCTCTAGTGATATGATTTTGCCTTGTGCATGTGGAGAAGAAAGGTTGTTCTGTTATTTGATGTATACATCGGGATCAACTGGGCATCCTAAAGGAGTTTGTGGCACTGAAAAAGGTATTATTTCATGTTCCATGCGTTTGGCCATTCCCTTGACTACTTGAAAGTCATTGGCATTTATATGCACATGATTAATAGACAGAGGTTAACTACCAGACAAAAGAAGCACTGTTCGTTGAGAAGATTAGAGTTCATATAGTTAACTAGTTAGTAGGTTTTTCTTAATTAGGCCAACAGTGAGCAATCATAGTTCATGAGCTTTCTACGACTATCATATCTGGCATGGTTTTTTATCATGTTAACAGTTTCTCAAAGAGGGAAAATTCGAATATTCTTTCCCCACACAAAAAAAAAAGTTTTCTTAACTAAACAGCCCTTATGGTTCTCTAGGATCCTTTTGTTTGAATCATGCTGGCTGCTGAGTGCCATTTCCTAAGGATGTCTTCTAATGGATGCAATCACATTTTCAGTCATTTTCTCTATCTACTTCAAAATTGATGTGTTTTTTAGGAATAATCTGCAACTGTCCTTCAGTTATGTCCTTATTGGGTATTTAGGGATTTTTACTTCTCTCAGAAAAATATTCAACTCACAGCATATTCAAAAGGAATTACAATTTCTGTAACTCTGGTAGTTATATTTGTGCAACCTGTAACCAGATTATTTTTCTGGTTTTCCTATTGCTCATTATTTTCACAAACCTATTGAGAGTCTGTCTTATCATTTGATTTAGGCCTTCTGAATCGCTTTTTGTGGATGCAAGAGCTTTACCCCTTTCAAGTGGAGGAATATGTGTTATTTAAGACATCGATAAGCTTTATTGACCACCTGCAAGAAGTTTTGGGGACTATTCTTACTGCTTCCACACTAGTTGTGCCTCCATTTAATCTGCTAAAAGAAAATATTTTTTCTGTCCTTCATTTCTTGGAGGTAGGCCTTAAATTTCATCTGCCCCTTATTGTTCTTTTGCTTCTTAAGGTGAATACCATCACAACTATATTTCAACATTATAATGAATGCATATGTTAAACTGTTTAACTTGCCCATGTGTATTTGTCCCCCCCCAAAAAACTTTGCCCTTGTATATGCAGTCCAGGTTTCATGTTACTTTATTTTTCTTTAAATTTGTGGTTACTCATTCTATATAATTCAATTTAACTTTTTTAGCTTCTTAATCGACCGAGGAAACTGTCATTACACTGTCTAGAATAGATTTTGTGCTGTATTATTTCACCTTATTTTTTTAGAAGAAAAAATGATTATTACTAAATAAGCAGACAACAGCCAGCATCCTTGGTAAATGCAATTGCAATTAAGAAACAAAAAAGGATATGTTATCAAAAAAATAAAAATGGATAGCAGGAATTGTGAAAAAAAACACTTGTTTGATTGAATTGCTTTGCTTTTTCGGAGTTAATTGAGTGTATTTGATATAAACACCAGAGGGGGATTCAATCTGTTCAAAATATGCAATTCACTTGTGAAACATTTATTGAGCTGTTGAATTTTGTTTCTTTTATTAGTTACCAGAATATTTGGATCTTGCTGACATCAAGCCTTTATATCTGAGTAATATATTGACTCTATTGCAAAATTAAGTGATCAATTTTTTGAATGATTTTGTTTGTTGAATTAATTTTACAGGCTTACCGTATTAGTAGGCTTACAGCTGTCCCATCACTTATGAAGGCTGTCCTTCCTGCTTTTCATAGTCAAAAGCATCTGCAGGTTACTAAGTCATTAAAGTTATTAGTGCTGAGTGGGGAAGATTTTTCCATACTCTTGTGGAAGATGCTTTCTAGTATATTTCCTAATACATCCATCTTAAATCTATATGGCAGCACAGAGGTAAGGAATTACCATTCATATGTTATATCTATTGAAGCTTATATGTTCTATGTATGGTTTATGTGATATCATGGTGTTGGGCTTTAGTTCTAGTTGTATTCTCCAATTACCATCCATCATTTTATGCAAATGATTTGGACTTAGGATTTGTTTGTGCTTTGCATCAAGTACTCTGTATTTCCAACTAATCACCTCCTGCCATTCCAAATGTAACAAGTTATTCAATGCTTTATTTTTCCAGACTGTTTTTAGTAGACTGTTGTCTTTCTATTTGAAGCTTGTGAAACTATAACTAACCATTTCTGAGGATTTTGTCTCATTATGCATATTTTATTCTCATTCATAGTTCCAGTCTGCAATATGCTTTGCTAACTCCATATTAGATAAGGGCTAATCATTTAGCCCGTTAGACAATTTAGTTATAAGTTATTAACAAGCCAATGTCATTCTAGGTCTCCGGTGATTGTACATTTTTTGATTGTGAAAGGTTGCAGACGCTATTAGAGACGGAGACATTAACATCTGTTCCAATTGGTCAGCCTATTTCTAATTGTGAGGTAATGCTTATTGGTGAGCACAATGCACCAGATGAAGGGGAGATACATGTGGGGGGTCTCTGTATTTATAGTGGGTGCTTTGTGGACTCTTTGGTAGTGCATTCAGACTTTGTAGAGCTGCTTCACTCTGAGAATAAACAAGGAAAGCAGTTATTCTATAAGACTGGTGACTTTGCCAGGCGACTAAAAAATGGTGATTTGGTTTTCTTGGGGCGTAAAGATCGCATTATAAAGATTAATGGGCAGCGAGTGTCTCTGGGAGAAATTGAGCATGCATTAAGAGGACATCAAGATGTGGCAGATGCTGCTGTTCTTTGTTGGAAGTGTCCAGATGAGATTATCTTCATTAAAGCATTTGTACTACTGAGGGAGGAGGAAAATTCTAAGGATGTATTAAGACACGTTAGGCGTTGGTTGATTGATAAATTCCCAGCAGCAATAATTCCTCATCATTTTGTCATTCTTGAATCATTTCCTATAACTTCTAGTGGGAAGGTTGATTATGAGTGCCTGGCTGCTTTAGAAACAATGCAGTCTAATCAAGATTGTGATCAGACTGGGGTAATTGATCTCTTGCAAGCAATAAAAAAGGTCTGCTATCGAACTGTCTCATTTTCAGTTCTCTAAATTTGCTTATCATTATAAATGTGTAACCCATTATATATTTTTATGACAGGCATTTCTTGATGCTTTGATGGTTGAAGAGGTATCTGATGAGGATGATTTCTTTGCTATTGGTGGTGACTCAATTGCTGCAGCGCATGTTTCCTATAATCTTAGGATTAACATGAAATTGCTTTATGACTTTCCGAGCCCTTATAAGCTGCATAATGCTATATTGCAAAAGCTTGGGTCACACTATGAAAATCTGAAAAAAGATGGCACTTTGGAAGTCAATTTGGGATCTGGAAAGAGAAAATTTTTAGTTAATTCTGAGGCATCTGAAGTAGTTAGCCCTAAAGCAAATGAAAGGTTGATGAAGACTAGTGCAAAGAATGGGAATGATGATATTACTTGCAAGCGATTGAAAGCTGGTGGCAATAGCTACACTACTTCTAACAGTGCTAGTCAACAAGATAGCTATCCTTGGACATATCTATCAAAGCTCAGACCTTGTTCCTTTAGTCGATGCAACAAGGTTAGGTATGAGGGACACTGTAGTTTGATTGATGAATGTCATGCAAGCTGGTCTGCAGAAATTCCTAGAAATACAGAAAGTTATTTGCACAAACTGTGGGAAGTTCAGATGGGTTCTTGTGTTGATGCGTCACCTCTTTTAGTAGTCTGGAAGCAGGAAATCTTTGTACTTATTGGGGCACATTCAGAAAAGTTTGCCTGCATTAATGCCAAAAGGTACAGCACTTTACTCCCTACATGCATTAAAAAGTATGCTTTATTTATGATACATCACTGCTGGTTTTTATGTGAGCTTGCATTTATCCGTGAAATGTACTTTTTTAGTATAGTGTATATCAATTGTCTATGAGTTTAGTCATGCTTGTGATATTAATCAATTCTGCAAAGAGTACGCTTCTTGAAGTTAATATATATATATATATATATATATATATATTTAGTAGCCTTCTTGAAGTTAATATTAACGTATTTGTGTATTGCTACCTTAGTCAATTTTAGATCTAGCGGTGGGAAAAAATGTTGCTTCCATTTATGTATTGTGAACATTTGTAGTTATACAAAGTGAAGGTGCTCTACTGTGTGTCTCATTGCTAGAGTTTTATAGAAACAAAATATCTACTTCCTGTTTGAAGGCAAAGAAGAGTAGCTGTTCAAAGTTTGGAGAACATGAGGAAAACATTATTTTATTTTTATTGATGAAGATCACCGTTCACCCTTGCAAAGGTTATGTTTTATTGCAAAAATATTAAGTATTTAAAAGATTATTGAAGAGTATCTATAAATAAGAATGGATGGGGATGCTATGGGTAGGCTTATGTTTGTTTAGCTAAAATTTTTTTATATGATTTTACGCATCTNAAAAAAAAAAAAAAAGAATGGATGGGGATGCGAAGAGTCTGAAAAGATAAGAGAAGATTTCAAGAAGCATTTAATTAAAAAACCACCTGGATTAAGCAAACTGTGCTATACTTAATGCCATCTGCTTTTTTAATTTAGTTGGTGCTCTGCATCCTTTGTGAATTACCATCTTTCTCTCTGCCATTACTTCATTTACAAACAAAATTCTTACCTACAGCTAAATTACACTTAATATATTAGGCTTTAGGAATTTTATGTTAATTAGAGCCAGACACAGTCCTGAGAATCAAAATGCCCACAACAAAGGTTGACATGGAAAAATTGTCATTAATTATTTAAAGTTTCTATTCTCATGTCTCATTTAACCTTAAATTTCCTGTCTTATCTATTTTTATCTTAGTTTAACTTCATAATCCTGTTAAACTTTGGCCTAAAAAAGCACAAATCATTGTTTGCATGGTTAATTGGGTGGATTTATTCTCCAAAGTTCCATTTTTCCACAAAATTCACCCTCACAATGAGCTTTTCAGACATTTGTTAGTGAAACTCTTCTGTGTACTGTTCAATGTGGTGGAGTTCCATTCTTAACATAACTTGTTTAGTGGTTCTATTCAGTGGGAGATCAAACTAGAAGGAAGGATAGAGGCTTCGGCAGCTATTACTGATGATTTATCTCAGGTTCTTCTTCATTTCAAGCTGTAGGTGTGCTATGTTCCCTTACCAGCTCTACCAGTAACAAGTTGATGTTACCTTTATGTGGTGTTTCCAGGTTGTGGTTGGATGCTATAAGGGAAAGATTTATTTTCTCGATTTTTTGAGTGGTAAAATATGTTGGACCTTCCAAACTGCTGGTGAGGTGAGCAATCTATTTCTGTTGCATATTCAAATGGTTCTATTATTGTTCATTTCTGGAAGGATCACACTAAAAATTTGTAACAGTTAATATAGTGCTCAGATGGTGGGCTTGGTCTATGCATTTTTCCTAGTAAGGTTGTGCCAAATAGCTCGTGGGGGAAAAGACGTTCTCTAAACTGCAGATGCTGTGATGCATCAAAGAACTAATGAATGTCTAAATATGGGATACTATTCATTTCCATATGTCAATTAATTTAACTGAGTCTGTCCAATATTTCAACGCTTAACTCTTCTCTAGGGCACTTCACTTTTTGGTATAGTGAATCTAAACAGATATTACTTGATTCTGCCACGTTTTGGAAGCTCTTGCTGCCATTCTAGATCGTCGTAGTATGATCATTCCTGTAATAAGTAAACACTTACATATATACATATATGTTTCTGAACAGCCTAATGCACTTGCTTGTCTTTCAATGTTCATCACTGTCATGCTACTTCTGTTGTTCCAGCTTGCTCTGTACCTATGTTTATCAATCTGAATGATCTTTATACAGTTTCAACATTACTTTGTAGGTGAAGTCACAGCCAGTTTTAGATAAAAAAAGACAATTAATCTGGTAATATTTCCTGCCCTCGTTCTTTTTTCTTTTAATCTGGCAATACTTGGTGCCAGATCAATGAAATTCTTTGTTTGCACAATCAATAAAAAAATCCTGACTCCTTGCATTCTGCTGTGGTTCTTTCTAATCAGTTATTTTGGCTACATATTTGAAAAGGAAATCTTCTCTTCAAGTTGACTCTCTGAAATGATATTTCCAGGTGTGGGTCGTATGATCATATCCTGTATGCTCTTGACTACAAAAATTATCAGTGTGTTTATGATGTTGCCTGTGGTGGAAGCATATTTGGATCTCCAGCAATCGATGAGGTGAATACTAAATCTTTCCTTTTTCTATTGTTATATCATCTCCAGATCTCCAGCATCTGGTACCCTTTTTGCCTAATAAACACTATGGTAAGCAAACTGTAATATGACCTTGAAAATGCTATTGTGTTCTGCCTGTCAGTTTTTTTGGGCAGCTTGTGGGGAACATGATTGGCGTAGAGTGTGATGATGCTAGTTCTTCATATATATATATATATTTGAGTCTTCATATAGATATATTAAAATTCATGGTACAGTTAGGCGTACATTTGAAGTATATACACATTTGTTTTCTCATCTTCGATTCTCTTCCATGCACCTGAAGTTTACATTTCATTCTGCCTTTGTATTGTTACTGATGTAGCACCCTCTTGCTAGCTTTTGAATGAAAGCCTTTTACGTACCATTAGGAACAAATGATTCTTTTTTATTATTAGTTTAAACTTCTCTTTTTCTCAACTATTTGCAATCTGCCACTACATAAAAAACCATTGAAATAAGGTTAAAATACTGTAGTTAGTGTGATGGTATAATCACCTATCACTAAACGGCCCTTTTTTTATTTCCTATCCTCTCTTCTCTTCTTGTATGTCATACACTCTCTTCCATACGTTTACTTTATATTTTGGCTATGGAATCATTTGTTGAATCCATAAAAGCTAGATAAAGAACCTGACTTTGAGTGTCAATTACAATGAACAGGTATTGAATATTATATTTTAGTTAGGATTTTTTTATGTTGATATGGATTAACACAAATTTAACTAAATTGGTAAAAGTGCTGGTTTCATATCTAATATTTATTTTACCTGGCACTATAGTTATGCAATGGAAAAATCTAGCATATCTATTTTTCATTAATTGCTGATATTAAAGTGGAAATGTTGGGTTATTGTTTAATAACACTGTTCTGTTTTAGACAAGTGTAAATTCCCCCCACTAACCCGCTTATCCCAGATATTCTGAAATTCTTGACACTTCATTTTTTTTCCAGTTCTGATTATGAGTTTTTTTGTAACTTCTTTGATCTTGCAGTTGCATAGTATAATCTATGTAGCATCGACTAGTGGTTGTATCACAGCTTTATCCATAAAGGTATTACTTTAGTTCTGACATTTGAGAACCAAGTGGATGAGTAAATTGTACTTTAGGTACAAAACTTACTAAGAATCATATTGATTTTGTAAAAAGCCATTTTATTTTCAACACAATACGACACAAATGGTCAATGTGGGCCTACATGATTAAGTTTTGCTGACATGACAGCTGATTTACATCAAGTGAGAGTTTTCTTGACCTTGCTTATTGAAACAATGATAAAATTAAAACACACACACACACACACATATATCTAGGTGGCTGGGGCTCCCTCTGGCCATCACTCCTTCCCCGGCCATTGGCTCTATAGATGACACTGCCGGAAGTCTCAGAGCATTTGGCTAGGGGGCTGCCCCTTCAACTACCACTACTACTGCTCCTGCTTTTCTTCAATAGAGCTCATGTGAGGCAAGTAAGCGGCCGTGTTAGCAAAACTTAATGGTGTCAACCCAAAATTGATGGTTTCAAAACATTTTTGAAAAATAAAATAGTTTTATACAAAAGCGGTACACTTTTTAGTTTTGTATTGAGTGTAACAACAATGGAAGTTTTTATACCACTGGTTCAATTTACCAAATGGATGGTGTGGTTTCATCTCTATCCATTTCTTCTTTTTGTTTCAAGTGCTACATATTTGAGGTTTTAATTTTGTCATTTTAAGTAGAAAGAAGGTTATCTTTCATATGGATTAAGAATATAAGTTGCAATTTTATATGGGCTTACCTTTTAATCTCTGGGAAATCCTTATAGTCTAGAAACTTTTGCATTCCCTCAGGGGACAGGTTTAAAATGCTATCATTTTCTTGGGCCATTCCATGAAAATTGTTTTAATTGATGAAATTTAACCTGATATTGCAGGCTTTGCCATTTTATGTTTTGTGGCAACAAGAATTTGAAGTGCCAGTTTTTGGGTCCCTTTCCATATGCCCTATTTCTGGAAATGGTATCCTGCTGCATTTTCCCTTAGAAATTTGTTGTTTCCCCATATCTCTTTATTTTGTGCCTAATTGGGCTTATGCTGCAGTGATTTGCTGTTTGGTTGATGGATCTGTCCTTGCTCTTGATTCAAGTGGATCAATCTTTTGGAAGGTATAAAACTTTCTTCTTATTTCTGTTCAGGAAAACTTTCTTTATACTTACTGTTTTACATGTAGAATTCCCCAGCCATATTGCCTGCTATAAAAGACAAAATCTATGTATCTGATACTCATTTTTTCAACAGCATAAGTTAGCAGTTATGCTAGTGAATGATTGAAGAAGGATAACAAAGCTGACATGGAGGTTCATCTTGGAAAACCAGAACATATTTATGTTGACAGAAGACTGGTGATAATGGTAGATCAGTAATCCTAGATTAACATCACGTCTGATAGAATAACAAGTAATCTAATTCTCATCCCTCTTACCAAAAAGTAGGAACGCCAGTCTCCTATTGCAATTTCTGATAAATATGGTGTCTCTTGGCTGATGATTGGTGGAAGTCTACTATTGATGCTTGCTAGTTACCCAAGACTTTAGATTTATGGAGAGGTGGATATGGGATGTACATTTTTGGTATAGTCAAGTGTATAGGGGTTCTCATTGTTAAGTATTCATGAGTGATTTATGATTTAGCTCATGCCTTTTCTTATAGCTTCAAGCCCCTTTGTATATGATTTTACGCATCTTCTCTGTGTAATTAATGAAAATTTTTTATTGAATACCCAAAAAGTATTGATGCTTGCTAGTTGCATAGACAACCTTTTCTGAGACATTCTAGATCATTCCAGAACACAGTGGGCGAAGCAGAAGCATATACTGTCATTGCCTATTTTACTTTATTGTAAAGTGAATTTTGGCTAGCTATTGCTAGTACATTGCACAACCATGATGAGATTTATTTCATTAATCCATTCAATTTGGAATACTTCTACAGAGAACATGCCCCTTTTGCACCTAAAGCATACCTATTAAATTGAAGAATTGCTGTCACTTCCGTTTTTTCCCCGAGATTCCTTGTGTGTGTGTTTTTTTCTTGGAAGTAAGCTACTTTCATTAGATAAAATGAATATGCATCGATGCACTAATTACAAAATTCACAACTCCAATGCTTCAAAAGGGCGTAACTGAGGTAACTTGTGCTTTTGCATTCACAGCATATTCATTGCATTCACCTTATTAAGCATGAAGAATCTGTGGTGCTATTCTGATGGTTTGTACACAACACGTGGAATAAAAGAAAGAATATTCTATATATCGTGCTTTCTCAATGATTGCCTATAAGTCATATAGTGACATCTAATGATCTTGCAAGTGCAGCTTCCATAGAGGATCTGTTGCAATGTGTTCATTCTCCCTCTGCTTTGTGCTCATTTCCTTACTCTTCCTGTCTTAATATTCAGATGGGCACAGATGGTCCAATATTTGCAGGAGCCTGCATATCATCTGTACTTCCTTCAGAGGTAAAGCACCCTTTCCAGAAACTTGTCCTATCATGTATGCACAATGCGATTATTTACAATAGTTTTTGTTTTAAAATGTTTTGTTGAAGAATAATACATCTTTTCGATGGGAAAAGTAAGCTAAGCATGCAAATATAAAATCATGTAGAAGCTGCAGCATTGATAAGATAAGCTCATTTTTTAATAGAAATTGTAACTGTCTCTAGGTGAAAGGGTGACATCCAAATTTCTATTTAATCAAAGCTAAAATGTTGACTGCCTCTTGAATGTCTATGGAGTTGATGATTTGCACTCGATAGTTCTTCAATCTTCATTTGTCATGTGTTAAGACTTTTTTGATATTTAACATTTTGAAGCTAAATCATACGGGGAGAGACAGAGGGTTCAGCTAACAACTAATGTTACTTAAAAGGATGACAATTAGTTGCAGAAATACATTTAGAAGGTGAAATAAAATGGATAATCTTTGGTTTAATTATCAATTTTATATAGATTGCTAGTTTCCAGCTAGCCGTTGCTGCAAACCATGGAAAAATGGCTACGGTTCTTTTTATATGACATGATGTCAGCAATTGAAGGTATTGCTCCATTTTTACGTGTTTCAGTTTTGATGCAGGTTCTAATATGCTCCAGAAGTGGAAAGATTTATTCCTTCAACACGGTATTGCTCCCTTGTTTGCTTTCTAGTTTGTTGATATTTGCTCTTGAATCAATTTGTCATGATTATTATTATCTTTTATATTTCCTTCACTCTGAGATTGTGTACCAAGTTCATTGTGGCTCTACTGGAAGATGTCACTTCCTTTGCTATATCTTAGGATGATTTGATATATACATGTGCATACATGCTGTGGAATAGTTCTTCATGATTTGTTTCTTTTTCATCTCTGTGAGCAAAAGGCTTGATCTTGATCTTGATCGCTAGAGATGGGTGACTTAAGTAATTTTAATGGTTAGGTCATGTCTCCAATCAGAGTTAATATTCTCCTGTAATTATCAAAACCAACTCTTTCAATGAACTGGCAGAGGTGGGAGTTCATAAGCTGTGATTTTTTAACTTAAATAATATTAACATTTTAATAAATATATGAAATTGAATTATCCAGTTCATACGTGCCCTAAATAAAGAGTTGGATGTGTTGTGCTGGTTTTATGGCTAAATATATGGGTACCTAAGCATCTGATTGTTAAGATAGCCATTTGTGGTTCAAGAGTTGTCCCAGTTGTGGTTTGGTTTTGGTTTCCCATTACTCTGTTTTGGTGGGTAAGGATTTCGGTGCTATGGCTCTCGAGTCTGCTCCATCAAAGGAAATTAAAAGAAAAATGCACGCCAATTTCCTTATGATTTCTATGTCACTGTGAATTGCACCCGACCTATTTAATGGAAGTTTCTTGGGATATCCTAACGACTGTTGTGGGACATGAATTCAGGAAAGAGGGAACATAGCATGGGAGTATGATGTTGGAGAACCAATAACTGCATCAGCATATGTTGATGAGAACCTACAGTTAATGTCCGACAGGTGAGTCGGACTCACGGATGACAATACTATGCGGATTCTTTCAAACAGATCATTTCAAAGTAGTAGTGTTTTCAGGTTGGTGTGCGTTTGTACCTGCTCTGGAAGCATTGTCATTCTTCGCATCAACATGGATACGGAAGGAGACATGGTGGAGAAGGAAGAGCGTATGGTTCAGGAATTTGCTCGGTTGAAGCTGGAGGGAGACATATTCTCTTCACCTGTGATGATCGGCGGGTTGATCTTCGTCGGTTGCCGGGATGATTACCTGCACTGTGTTTCCATTGAAACTCAAAGTCTAACCGAGAAATGACCCTGCTAAGCTGTTCATTGACACTGCTATCCTATGGTGCTTTTCCACTGAGGCACTCAGCGGTTCATGTAATTTCTCATTTGATGCAATGACATTAGACGGCGGTGTGGTATCATCGTATCTATGATCATGAGTGAATTTTTGAGTAATAAAAATTTAATGCCTATTTTTTTCGTTCGGTATAATTGGTGTCACCATATCCAAACTTATTTTTGAGCATATGTAAGAGGGCAGTGCTTCCTCCCAGACTCGATGGAAGGGTGAAAATGGAAAAGTAATGCAAGTATTGGGGGTGAAAGAAGAAAGGATACGATTATAGAAACGCACCGGATCAATGGTCCAGGAATTCAATTCTCGGCCCAGTTTTGGCTAGGCTTCTGAAACTCGAGGTTGGCTGCAGCTGTTTCTTCTTCTTCATAACGCCAAAAGTTCGGCCAATTCAAAATTCCAGTCGACCGACGAGCCTTCCTTCGACTCTTTAATGGCAGTGAGGCAGAGGCTGCCGGCACTTATCCGAGCCCTGAAATCGGCCCCGGCGAGGCCCATCGCTAACAACCACCTTCTCCCATCTCTCAGACGCGCCTTCTCTTTGTACGATCAGATCAATCTCATAGACAAGGTTCCCGATGACCAGCTCCGGTTTCAGCAGTACGCTCCCTTTCTATTACTCTGCCCTTTCTTGGCCCGAGTGTGTGGTGCGGTTTGTTGATTTGAATTAAGCTTGAATTCCCTTCGTTCATCATTTTCGGGGTTTGCGTTGGATTAGGTATACTGACACGGGATTCAGGGTAAACGGAGTGGACTACGAGGGCAGCTTGCTCTGTTTTGGGAATTTGCTAATGTCTTGGACCCCCAAGAAATTCTCTGAGATTACTCCTGACAGGTCCTTGCACTCCTCATTTCTGCATTTCTTTCTTGTTCTCAAGCGTTTCAGTTTTCGGCTCATCTCATTTTTAACACACCACAAAGCTAGATTTTTTGATATTCTGATGTATCAGTTTATTTACTTATGTGGAAAAGCGGATAGGATCAGTGCTAACAAAGCAAGATTCATTTTCAGGAGAGCAGCCTGTTCTGATGAATTATTGAGTCGATTAGGATTTTGCTCTCTAAGTGGAAGTTAACGTATTTGAGATGAGAAACCTATTTAAGCATAAAATGCCGAGGTGAGGAGGGCATTTGGTGGTGCTTGTGTACAGTGTGGAAGAGCTATCATCTGTAGAAATGATTGTGATAACATCCAAGATTTTTGCATCTCTTGGGGACCCTGTTATTGGCCTCTTGGTTTTTACCTAGTGTTTGAATGATAAATTAGGGAATGGTTGATTGTTCTGCTGTGCAAGGTTTTCAATCCAATATTTTATGCTTCCAAGGCTTAGGAATGCATCTTCTGAGTTTTGCAAATGATATTCTGATTCAATATGGCTGCTTTGAAAGTTTGAAGCCATAGGGCACCTTTTCCTGTTTTCCATTTTCATTTTGAAGTTTGAGAATCTAAAAGCATTTTTTGCTCTCTGTTTAGGGTAAATCAGAGGCCAAGTAACATGGTACCAAATTGGGAATTTTATTGCAGTGATGTTTGTGTTTTCCCTTAGTATTGTTTTAGATGTATAAAATGTAGCTTCTATTTACTAAAAGGAAAGTTTTCCCAGTGATGTTTTAGGGAGGCAATTCCGACCCACCTATGAAATGTAGTTTATATTTACTAAAAGGAAACTTTTTCTTGGCAAAGCTTTAGGGAGAAATTCTGATCTACCTATATCAACTTGAAATGCATTGTAGGATACTGCATTCCATTATTCATTTTTATGCCTCCTAATGGGAATTGCTACTGGGGTTTAATTAGTTTGGGGTTTTCTTAGCAGTCTAAACTTGTGGAGTGAGGTCACTGTAGAACAATTTCCTTTGATGATTCTATTTGCAATTATTAAGCAGCATGATTCCTTGAGTTCTATGACTTACCATTGCAGATCTTATTGTAGCTAAATGAATAATTCATGCATATTATTTGTTTAAGCTGACATTAGCTTTCCTTTGTTGCAGTTTGTCTATCTTCCAAACCATGCGTCCAGTACCAGGTGAGACTTGTGCAAGAGTTTTTCTATGTCAAGATATTTATAATTCTTTTTTATTTTAGCAAATTGGACTCATTTCTTTTGCTGCAAATTGTTGTTGCTTCAATCGCTCTAGCTTCTTTTTGTACACTGATATGCTGATTGATGCTATTTTGTTTACATTAATAAGTTATTCTTCATCACTTGGTTTAGTGTGTGGTTTCATCTTTTGTCCTTTGTCTTGTCCAAAAACGGTCAGATTTGAATGACTATTCAGAGCTTAAAACAATGTTTAAACTTTGGCTTGTCTAGTTCTTGATCTGTTTATTTGGCTAATAATCGACTCACTGTTGTGATTATTGAAGATATATACAAATTATAAATGAAAAAAAGAATAGTAGAAATATCAACAATGATAAACACGGTAAACCATACTCCAAAACCATTGTATTTTATTAGACCAAGAGATTACATAACGTAACCAGGTTATTTATAGGCTTAGACAATCAACTAAAGTAGGAAACTAACAAGCTTGTAAGATCAAAATGCATCTTAGTGATATTAATTAAGCCTTATCGGTTATCAATCTTATTTCTAGATATTTTATTTGCTATTTAATAGAAAGCAATAGTTATAATCTTCTTTTTTTGGGGCTAGAATTCAAATAGTTATAATCTATTGTATTATTCTGTGCATGTGTGAGAATGGTTATGATATGCAACCGTCTGGTAGTTCTTGCTGGAAGCTGTTGACATGCAACTATGCTGCTCATTTTTTTCCTTTCAACTTTTGTCCTACCTCTGGTATGGCCATGATTAGATCGCAAGAAACTGGCTTTTAATTGCTAATTTTTTCAATTGGCAAACTGGCACTGGCTGCTTATTGCAGAGATTCTGATTCTTGGCTGTGGAAGGCAAATTGAACCAGTAGATCCTGAACTCCGGCGTTTTATCCGCTCCACTGGCATGAATCTTGAAGTTCTTGATTCAGTACGTAACTATATGGCTCCTCACCCCCTCCTACTTATATCATGCATTTGCTTCTCTTGGCATCGTGAAAAATTGACATTTTTCGATGCGGCAGTGGCATCAAAATGATACAGGAATATCTTTGCTTCCTGTATTTAAGTGGCAATCATCATTACATAAGAATACCGGGAAAACCCAATCTGGCTTTATTTGGAACTTTCTGAAAGCAAATTCAGTTTAGATGATCATAAGAGCAAAGTATTCATTGGATCGCTCAACCTTGACACTATGTATTCTAACAAGTACTGTTTACTGTTCTTGGTTTTTTTTTTCTTTTAAATATACTTTTCTATCATACTATGGTGGTTAGTATTTCATTCTAGGTAGAATTACAGTCTTGTTCTTGGCCTTTCCCTTGATTTTTATTCTTCCCTAAAGTCCGAGATTCTGATTCATTTGTTTCACTTGTCTTTGACCAGCATTTTCTAGTATTAGTTGATCTTAATCTTGATTTAAGTCTGCGCTTATTAGTGTTTATGAACCTGCTCTTACATCATCTGATTTTTCTTTTGTTCCTGTTTCTCAAAATATCAGATCCTTTCAAATGCGTACTCTATGATTGCAAATTTTCTTTGTACATCATGATGTCTTCCAGAGACAGCTGTATCTTTCTACTAATATATATATACACATATATATATATTCAACTTTATCGCAGAGAAATGCTGCATCAACTTACAACATATTGAATGAGGAAGGTAGGATGGTGGCTGCGGCGCTTCTGCCGTATGGAGTTTCTTCATAGTGTGGGCTTTCTTGTTTGAAATTCTCTTTTCAAGACCTCTCCGTTGTCTTTGTTTCTGGCGTCCCTCTTGTATATGTGATGAAGAAACAAACCCTGATCTAGCTGAAGAACATTGTGCTATGTCGGGAATTTTGTCATACCAATGCACACACTAAAATTAAGAACCACTCATTGGTAATTTCAAGCCAGTCTGCAATTTAAACCTCCATGGCCCCCACTGAGAGTGATCTGCCCCCAAAGCTGCTGGCAGAAACCCTCATTCGAGGCCATGAAAACTGCCGCTTTTCTCTAAAGAGCTCCTCAATTTACTAATGTGGAAAAAATATCCCTGATCGACCTACAAGATGATGAAATTTCTTATAATGGTAAAAAAAAAAAATCAATTTCTTTCTTCACTGCTGTGAGGCTTCTCGCAATCAAATTGAAGACTTGGGGGGGAAGAGGGGTAAAAACTTCCTGATGCACATTTTGTGTCTGAACTTATCAAATCACAAGGCCACTCTAAAGGGAAAAGGAGTTATCTGCAACAAAACAAAACTAGGAACCACGAGATTCTAAGATGGATTCCAGCAAGAGAGAGAGAGAGAGAGAGAGAGAGAGAGAGAGAATCTGTGATTGATTATCACTTGTGACCCAAAGTACAGGAAAACAGCATCTAAATCTCGCCTTACTGAGATCTATAAACTGTAATAAGTAAATGAACTACATCTGCAACTACAGTGAAGATCAGTATCGTTAACACCTCAAGAAATGGAGTGGTTAAAAGCCTTGAATGGTAGAAATGCAGAATGTGAACTAAAAAATACCTTATGCTGATCACCTGTATACCTTGAGAGATCAGAAAATACTTTTGACTATCACACACAGAAACAGCTAAACCTAAGTTGAAGTTTTACTGTGACCACTTTAAGGCCTTGGTCTGAGTTCAGACATGAAGAATTCCTTGAACAGCAATGATGGTTGATGCCCTGAATCACAATTATAAACACCCATCGACTGCATAAACTTAATCTCTCACCATCGATCGCCACAGCTACAGGTTCCATTCCTGAACAGATGGAACCTGTTAGCATCTCTCACTAAGATTTCTCTCTGCGTGATGTTCGATATGTACTTGGTGACCGTGTGGCAATCAGGACAGACTCTAAGGTTTTTCATTATCTGCAAGGGGCTTCCTGGTTCTGTGTTCAGCAAACCAAATGCTATCGCTAGCCTTTCACTGTGTCCCTGGAGCATCTCTTTTTTCTCATCATCCCCAACATCATGAAGAACACACTGCAGATCAGGGACATACCCTTGTTTGGCCATTGAGCTGTTAAGAGTATGTAATAATTCATGGACATCTTCAGACTGTTCGAAGACTTTATCTCCTGTCCTAAATACGTAGACCTTTCTCTTAATCTCCAACCAGCTGGAGCCAGGATCCTTTTTCAGCCGTTTGTATTTTATTGATTTGCGTACCATTTTCACTTGGTCCCATTTCCCTAAAGCAGCATATACATTTGAAGCGAGGACATGATACCCAGCATTGTCCGAATCCAATTCAATGATCCTCTTGGAAATTCGCTCAGCTAATTCTCTGAATCTACTAGTGCGACAAGCACTGAGTAAGGCTCCCCAGATACTCACATCAGGCTTCAATGGCATTGAGGCAATAAACTCTTCAGCCTGCACAAAACGCCCAGATCTTGAGAGAAGATCAACAACGCAAGCATAGTGCTCCATCCTAGGCTCAAAGTTGTACTCCCTCTTCATGCTATGGAAAAACTGTAGACCCTGTTCCACGAGACCTGAGTGGCTGCAGGCATAAAGGACAGCAATGAAAGCAATAGGATCGGGAGAGACACCACCTTCTTCCATCTCCATGAAAGCTCTTATAGCTTTTGAGCCCTCACCGTACATGCCGTAAGCAGAGATCAATGTAGTCCAGGTTACAACATCTCTCGCTTTCATATGCTTGAATACTATAATAGAGCTGCTTATATTTCCGCATTTGGAGTACATCTCAATCAGAGCATTCCCGATGAAAACTTCTGATTCAAATCCCAGTCTTAAAATGCAGCCATGGATCTCTTTTCCCTGCCTCTTGGCAGCAAGAAGTGAGCAAATTGGGAGGACACCTAGAAAGGTGGCTTTGTCAGGAGCTAGACCATCGTCTCTCAACTGCCCCACCAATTTAAACCCTAAATCAGAATCTTCATGATAAACACATGCGGAAATGACCGTGTTCCATGTAACTATATCACGAATGTTCAAGCTCTTGAATAACTTCAGGGAGTCATCAACTTCTTTACATTTAGCATACATATCAATGAGGCCATTACACAGGCATAGCTCCAAAACATATCCAGATTTAACAGTCTCGCAATGGACTTGTCTGCCCAGAACTATATCCCTAAAGTGTGAGGATACAGACAGGAGCATCAGATGAGTTACAGAATCAGGTTTCATCACAGATTTCATCATCTTGAAAAGCCATACTGCTTCACTGTGATGACCATATTGGATATAGCCGCTGATCATTGAATTCCAAGACACATTATCCCTACATTTCATCCCGTTAAATACTTCCATGGAAGCTGCAAGATTTCCGCTCTTTATGTACATATCTAGTAGGATATTGCTTGCTTTATTGTCAAGTTCCAACCCATTCTCAAACATGTAATTAATCACAAATTTCCCGAGCTCTGGGTCCCATAACTGTCCACAAGCACGGAGAACTGAAGTAATTGTCAGGATATCAGGTGTAAATGTTTTGATCATATCCACGAACAATTTGATTGATTCCTTGAACAATTCCAGCTGGCAGTAACCACATATCATGGTGTTCCAACTAACACTATCTTTGAATACAGTACCACTGAAAATTTTCTGAGCCCCCACTAAATCATCGAACTTGAAGTACATAGAGAGAAGTCCATTGCTAACAATAGTATCAGAATCCATCCCACTCTTTGCAACTAAACAGTGAAGCATCCAACCCCACTCCACCGCAACTAGGCCTCCGCAGGCAGGAAGAACACTTGATATGGTATACAAATCCGGTTGAATCCCCTCCTTTCTCATCCCATAGTAAACACGTAAAGCCTCTCCATAGTATCCATTCGAGCCATACCCAGAAATCAAGCTATTCCAAGAGACAACATCCCTCACAGACATGTTATCAAACACGTTTTGCGCATTACCAAGGTCAGTAAATCTCGCGTACATATCGACCAGAGCATTGCCTATAAACAAGTCTGAGCCGAAACCCAACTCCAGCACCTGCTCGTGGATAACCCTTCCGATGCCGATATCATGGGACCCAGCACAGGCGTTAATGACCGAGGGGAACGTGTAAGGGTCCGGTGGGACACCAGTTCCTCGCATTTCGCGGTATAGGCCGATGGCCTCGAGGAACAAACCGTTGTGGGTGAAGGCCCTGATGATGGAGTTCCAGTGGTAGACATTATTGGTGGGGGAGGCCCAGCGGAAGACGGAGAGGGAGCTTATGGGGTCTCTGAAATGGGCATACTTGCTTATCAGCCTGCCAGCGAACAACCCGGACAGACCAAGCCCAGAAGTGATGATCAGTGCGTGGATGCGGCGTAGGTCGGCGAGAGTCGAGGCGGGAGACAAGGCAGCGGAGACTGATGACCGTAGATTTTGCCGGGCAGGATAACTCAGCCGGGCCGTTGGGAATACGGACATCAGAATGACGGCTCAATCAGCTTGCGGCTAGGGACTCTGCGCGGGATTTGGAGGAAATACGGCCACACCCGTAGCCTGATGCCGGTGAGACAGGAGTGGGGGGAGTGAAAACGGAAACTTTCCGGCCGCCATCCTTCGTCGGAAACATGTGACCGGTAAACTAACACAGTTGTCCTTGCGAGGACCTATTAACTGTCGAACTCACAGAAGGGAGGTCAGCCTCAGCCTCGCGGTCAATCTGTTCCCTTGTCAGAGCATGAGACTTGCTCAAGTTTCCCACTGTCACTAGTAATAATTATCCATAAATTATTCCAATTTTATCGGACATAAGAATCTATCGAAAAGGCAAACACCTTACAATACACCAAGTCCGAATCGATCATTGGTCAAGATCAATCAAGGTTACACATTGCATCTATGAACAAAGTCTTTTCAATGGTCTGCTTCCTTCCTTCCAAGGCAAAACCGTGAACAAGTCTCTTCGATGTTTTTGGTATTTTGTGGGTAACCAGTGAGATGCTTCGCATGGTAACACTCTCGTATGTGGTCTTCCGGGAGGCAAAATCAGATGCTAGTATAAATGGTCAGTGTCGTCCTCCTGAACTCTATATATATATCCTTTCTTCTTTTGTTTCCATTCTGTGACCTCACCTTGAAATTGGTGTTGCCGGGATTGTCATTTTCAGATACTTTGCGGGAGAAAGAGCGTAATTTTGTGTGTCTCGGGTTATACAGTTCCCAAAGGATGGAGAGTGCTGGCACGGTTCAGAACTATTCATTTGGATCCTGCAATATATACGGACCCCAAGGAGTTCGATCCATCCCGATGGAAGAAGGTAAGTTGGCATATCTGTCCCTCCGGTTCTAACTTGGGAAGAATGTCTAGAAGTTTTCCAGTGGTGTTGTGATACTGTGAATGTGATCATAGGGCAAAAAGCTGGTACTTTCCCTCACTTCCCTTCGGAGCAGGTGTAGCCAGCTGTGCCCCCGGAAAGGTTCTCGCCAAGCTCGAGATTGCTATATATATGTAGCCAGTTGAGAGGGTTTGTTGAAGATGCCCTTCTTCTGAAACAATTCCTAAGTCTGTCGATTCTGATTTCTGACATGGTTGCAAGAGCAGTAAGACCGTATTTCTGCAACATCAACACATTTCCCGAGCGATTGCGTATTATCATAACGCCATTGCCCATCGTGCAGGCTGCAGCGTGTGAGCCCCGACTGCCCAACTGGCTGACATACCCCGTGCGAAGCCAAGGGACAACCGCTTGGCGAGAGTGAAAGGGGCCGTCTCCTGCCTCTTTCTAGCTTCGCCAGAAGTAAGGTGGGGGGGTTCGCTGCAGGACCACCAGTCGTCGCGGGGCATCCCTCCTCCTGCGGCGCGAAGACGATGAATGGTGGAAGCACAGTGCCGGGAAATGAAGCGAAATCACTCGGGCTACGCGGGTGCACTGTCTGTTCACATGGCTGTGCCATTTCTCTTCAAATGGTCTTTAACATACTTGTTTCAAAACTCCAATTCTCGATCCTTTTTGAAGATTCCACTCCTAACTCAACGACCCTTTTCCCTTTTTTTTTTCTGGGATCTGATGCTAAAAGGAGAGTACTCATGTATTAAAAAAAACACAATATTATATTTATAATAATGATTTAGGTTAGGTGTACAGCGAATGCCATACCTGCTCGGTGACAAACCCTGATCAGATTTCATTTGTTATCAAGACCTCGCGTGCTGCGTTGACTCATTCATCTTGACCATTCGTCAAAAGCTCTTCTGCTTTACCCACCCGCTATTTTTTTATTATGATTATTTTGGATTGGCAACTTGGGGAGTACATGTATGTATATATATATGACACACTTGTCGTCTATAGGACATCAAGAAGAAGCTTGAGAGAGGGATGTCGCCGGCTTTCCCCCTCGCCTATAAAGACTTCCTTCTTACACTTGCTCTGTTCCCCGAAGCATCTGTCCTCTGTCGTTACACAAGACCACAAACCCAAACCCAGCTAGAAAGAAGAGAAAGGGAGAGAGTTTCAGAGAGAGAGAGAAACCGAGAGGAATTCCTTGACATCAATGGATTCGAGTACTTTAGCGCTGATTTTCACGGTCCTGAGCGGGTTGGCCGGTGCTGTTTTATGGACTCTGCGCCGTGTGAACTGCTTCCTGTACGAAAGGAAGCTCGGGGAGGGGAAATTCTGGCTGCCGCCGGGGGACTTGGGGTGGCCGTTCATCGGAAACATGTGGGCCTTCCTCAGGGCCTTCAAGTCGGGGGACCCTGAGTCCTTCATGTCCAGTTTTATCTCCAGGTCAACCACTCTCTCTGTCTCTCTGTTTTTGCTGATCTCCGGGTCCCACTCCTGCTGTCCTTAATTTTCTTTGCTGAATCCTTCGCACGACCGCTTTCATCTGGTCATACATGACCACATACCAAGAGAAAACCCGCCACGAGAAGAAACAAGGGTCATTAATTTGCTAGCTTGTTTTTTCTAGAAGCAGTTTTTACTAGAAGAGAAGGGAAGCTAAGCCAGGGAAAGGGAAGGAAAAGAAAACAGAGACGTTCTTTTCTTGAGGGTGATAAGCACCAAGTCCGTCTGAACTCTGGTGATCACTACGCAGACGTAGGCAAATGCGAGCGAATGAAAGGGAGACAGGAAATTGGTCAAAACCGAAACTACCGAGCCCA
This sequence comes from Sonneratia caseolaris, assembly GCA_900006705.1. Lineage (NCBI taxonomy): Eukaryota > Viridiplantae > Streptophyta > Magnoliopsida > Myrtales > Lythraceae > Sonneratia > Sonneratia caseolaris. The sequence continues at coordinate 399,174 of CXYZ01005013.1, read as the reverse complement.
GGAATAATATGGAAAAAAAAAGGGCTCTTGTCCGTTTAATCTCGAATGGGATAGGGGTAGAGTTATGTGTCTGTTCCAGCTGCTCTGCAGAATTTCCCAAACAAGATGTTGCATCTGTGGGGAATGAGATTGAGATGTCGTTTGTCATGTCCCTGTAGCATTGGTTGTCCCTGCTGGGGGGCCCCCCACCACACTGATCTGGGGAAAGAGGAAACGAAAGAAAAAAAAAAGCTTTTCTATTGGTTTGAACTTTGAAGGTTAGTGGGATATCTCATGACTGGCTTTTCCACCAGCAGTTTTACTATTTCTCCCCATAATTCCTCTGATGAATGCCCTGATACTCTCTGTCTCTTCAGCTACCAGTGTAGTTGTCCACTGACTGGATCATCGAATTCCCCACGCCCACATTGTCAACTTTGCAAAAGTATTTCTGCCCACTTGCATGCTTTAGATTTCTCTAAGGAACGTGGAATTTGTTCACGGAAGGAGAATAAAATTCGATTGAAGAGTAGATATATGAATTTAAGAGATGTGAAATAAGATGGCAAAAAAATTGATATACCCTTTAGATCCATCTATGCTCATGTTTTATTATATGTTTGAGGAATATATTATTAAAAAAAAAGGACCTCTCCTTCTGCTCAGTTAATGTTAGGAAATGGGAGGAAAGAAATTTTCACAGAGAAAGGATCTTTACTTCCGATGTATGGTGGGGACGACGATGAACTTAGTCGTCCATACCAGCAAGCTCCACTTTGCCTCTGTAAAGTGTTTGCTTTCCAGTTAAGAGCATGTTCCCATGCCCGATCAAGTCCCACCTTTTCGTCCTTATTAACCGTGAAAAATAACCCCCTAAAAAGGACAAAAAGGGCTTTGATCTTGTCGGCTCAAGCAGTTAGATTACAATCAAATCGTAATCCGTCACATCATTTGAGTCAAGATCTTATGCCATCCACGTCGCGGCCAACTTACAGCTGCTTTCCTAGTTGCATATTGCGTAATGATGATGTATCTTTGTTCAGCCAAATCGATTTTGTAGCTTCTGCTGTTCTTTCTGTGGACGATCGTTGATGGGCTGTACTACTAGAAGATTGTAGCGACCATGTTGAATTAATGCATTGGTTAATGCGAGCTGCTAATTTATACATGATTTGGTTGGAATATGTTGTATAGTTTGAAAACAGAGAAATTTGAGACGACCGCGATGATATTGAAATGGCTTGGCTTGGGAGTTGGGATCTTGCAGGTTTGGACAAACCGGAATCTACAAGGCCTTCATGTTCGGGAGCCCCAGCGTGATCGTGACTACGCCCGACTTGTGCCGAAAGGTGTTGACCGACGACGAGAAATTCAAGCCCGGGTGGCCTGTGTCGACTGTGGAACTCATTGGGAGGAAGTCCTTCGTTGGGATCTCGTTCGAAGAGCACAAGCGGCTGCGTAAACTGACGGCAGCCCCGGTGAACGGGCACGAAGCACTGTCCGTCTACATGCAGTACATAGAAGAGAACGTGGTGTCCGTTTTGGGGAGGTGGTCGAGGATGGGGGAGATGGAGTTTCTCACAGAACTCCGGAGGCTTACTTTCCAGATCATCATGTATATCTTCCTGAGCTCCGAGAGTGAGCAGGTGACGGAGACCCTCGAGAGGGAGTACGCCACTCTCAATTACGGAGTCAGAGCCATGGCTATCAACTTGCCCGGGTTCGCCTATTCCCGGGCGCGTAGGGTAAAGCTTTGATCTCCGGTCGAACTTGGATCTTGCATCCCTCAAGAAGGGAACTGCTGTGTTTAATAATATGCTTGAAACAAGAATCTGAGTCTTGAGTGATGATAGGCTCGGAGGAAGCTTGTGGCGACATTCCAGTCCATAGTGGATGATCGGAGGGAGCAGCAGGAGCAGAACATCCGGAGGAAAAGGAAGGACATGATGGATGCTCTCTTGGAAGTCGAGGATGAGAATGGCCAAAAGCTAAGCGATGAGGAGATCATCGATGTCCTTCTGATGTACCTAAATGCAGGCCACGAATCCTCGGGCCACATGATAATGTGGGCTACCATTTTCCTCCAACAGCATCCTGAAGTCTTGCAGAAAGCTAAGGTACATCATCTATCTGCACACACGGTCCGGTTGTCTTGTTGGCGAATTCCATGACGTAACCTGTAAAAACACCATTAACCTAATTGCTTGAGCCTAATCCTCGGTGCACACACAAACGACACTAATAGGAAGAGCAAGAAGAGATACTTAAGAAGATGCCCCCGACTCAGAAGGGCTTGACGTTGAGAGAATACAGGCAGATGAAGTACCTGTCTCAGGTACCATGCGTTCAATTTCAGTTCCACTAGTACTGGAATTACGATTTGCTGCTCTTCCTGTTTGGTTAAAAATGAGAAATTTTTTTAAATGTATTGCTCGGATGTTGTGAAGGTGATTGATGAGACACTCCGCATAGTAACATTTTCGCTCATGGTCTTTCGGGAGGCGAAGTCAGATGTCAACATAAGTGGTCAGTTCTGTTCTGAATTGAACCCTTTCTTCTTCACTTGGTTTACGTGAACTCCTCGAAGTGAGTACTGCAAGAATACCATTTCCTGTCTCAGGTTATATAATTCCCAAAGGATGGAAAGTGCTGGTGTGGTTCAGAAGCGTTCATTTGGATCCTGCGATATATCAGAACCCGAAGGAGTTCGATCCATCCCGATGGAATGTAAGTTGCATTGCTGCGCCCTGATTCCAACTATGGAAGAATGTTTAGAAGTTTTCCCATGGTGTTTGTGATGCTGTGAATGCTACGTACAGGATCATACACCAAAAGCCGGGACTTTCCTTCCCTTCGGAGCAGGTAGCCGGCTGTGCCCTGGGAACGATCTCGCCAAGCTCGAGATTGCCATATTTCTCCACCATTTCCTCCTCAATTACCGGTGAGCTGGCAGCATGGTTCCAGAAAACTGATTATGAATGAATGGGTCCCTCAAGAGACTGCGTATCCTAATGCTGTTACCGACTTTGCAGGCTAGATCGTGTGAATCCCAATTGCCCAGTTCGATACTTGCCCCATCCGAGGCCAACAGACAACTGCTTGGCAAGAGTCAGAAAACTCCCATCTGCATCTACATAGTTCCGCCAGGAGCAAGGAGTGCCGACGGTCACCGGGACCTGTCGGGAGAGCAATCTAATCCGTGCAAGGAGAGAAAAGCTCTCAGCTCCGTCCTGGGGGACGTCCCTCCCACCCTCGAAGATGAGACTCATTGTTGTTGCAGGTAGGAAAGCCGCCACAGGATGGATGATCAGCAGCAGAGGGAATTAGATCAGTGAAGCGCTGGGGAATACGGAGAGATTGATTAGGCTAAAGACTCGACACAGAGAGCTCCAAAGGTTTCTCGTTGAGGGGATCATCCTCTCCTTATCCTTCATTTCAAAGAGTCTCACATGAAGTTTTACTTTCACAGATATCCTCGTTACTGTTCTGGTTTCCCTTCCTTCTCGACCCAAAATGCTCCATCCCTGGACCCTTCCTATATTGGAAATAAATTTTCACAATTAAAGCGACTATAATTATGATTCTCTCTCTCTTTCTCTCTCTCTCTCTCTATATATATAAATAAATTCGACATTTGGAAATTCTAAAAATCTAAGACCCTAAAAAACTCTAAATACAAAAGAAAAAGAAGCCTTTAAAAGTACAACCATAAAAGCATTAAAAAATCCCTAAGAATAGCTCTAGAAACCATTATTTTTAAAATTAAACTAGACAGGTACTTAAACAGGTTCGATAAGGAACCGGATAGTCCATTGATATGATTTATTCAATTAATTTAAGTGCATTTCAAATCCGATCAGATTTATCTAAATTGGTCAGTTTCTAATTTAAATGTCAAATCCAATTAAACTAATGGTAAAATCAAACAAATTAAAAATTATTTAAAACTAGAAAAAAATTTCATCAATCTCATCATCTATTTTTTAAAAAATATTTATATTATATTATAGTTTAATTAGACTGAAATTTATATTTTTTTACTAATTTATGTATTATAATTGATATTTTAAAATTTAAAATTATAAATTCATATTCAATACATGATATTTAACTTATAATAATTAATTATACACTTCACTAATTGAATCCATGATTCAACTCATGAACTCATTCCTTAATCGTCCTCAATTTAGTCCAATTTTAAAAATTATGTTAGAAACCTTAAAATCCTAGGGAAAAAATGGACTATTAAAAATCCCACACCCAACAAACATGGAAATTCTTACCTATAGAGTTTTCATGTGGACGGCTTTTATATCATCTGTATTTCATTTCTTTTCTTGTATTTCTCGTTTTTCGTAATTATATTTAATGGTTATTTGATACTATATGAGAACGACATACCAATTAACCTATATGCTTAAGGTATGAGAACGAAAAAAAAAACCCTAGTAGAGCACCATATTTGAATAAATAAATGTCAGATTATTTCACTTATTTTTAGAGACTGAGTCATAATTTTTTTTATTTATAAGACTTATGCTTCAAAACTATAGTTTTAAAAACCGGGCCGGACAGGACCGGCCGGCTCGACCAGTTGGACTAGGAACCGATCACTGACTTGGTCCGGTTCTTACAAAAGTTTCAATTGCACATTTAAAAAGAAAATTTTCAATTGAATCAGCCGGTTCCTGGTCCGACCGGTGAATCTAATTGAACCAGTAAAAAACCGGCCGACTTAAAATTAAAAAAAAATAAAAATATATTATAATGTA